>CAMRHE010000860.1:0-387653 GCA_947044405.1 Leptodactylus fallax | reverse complement strand
TGCCCAGCACAAGTTTGCCAACAAACAAGGTGAAATTGGTCGAGTCCGGATCCAAGATACCCGTCCAGTAACCCTACAGCCTGGAACAGAAACTATGGTGTGGTGCCGTGCCCGTCCGGGCATAGAAAATCAGGACTACGAGGCCTTGCTACAACCCATACAGGTAGATGGCCAACCACTTGTCATGGCTGCCCGCAGCCTTGTCACAGTTTCCAATGGACGTGTTCCTGTCCGCTTAGTCAACTTGGGCGATGCTCCCGTGAACCTCCACAAGTTCCACTCTGTGGCCCTGCTACACCGGTTAGCACCAGAAGACATTCTCTCTGGTGATTCTACCGCCACACAGCGTTCCACCCAAGCTGCTGAGAACATTCAGAATGGAGCCACGAAGTCCTGGTGGGATGAATTGAACGTGGGAGACGCCAATACCCCTATAGAGCACATCAATGGGGTTCGCAATGTGGCCAAGCGTTACCAACAGGCATTCAGCAAACACCCATTGGACTTTGGTAAGACCACGACCATACAACATCGCATTCTGACTGGCGACCACCATCCAATCAAGGAGCGTCACCGTCCAATACCATCCGCGATGTACTAACCGGTGAAAAAGTTGATCCAAGAGATGCGAGATGCTGATGTCATCCGGGAGAGTAACAGCCCCTGGGCAGCCCCGCTAGTCCTTGTCAAGAAGAAAGACGGAACCCTACGATTTTGTGTGGACTATCGTAAACTCAACAACGTCACGCACAAAGACGCATACCCATTGCCGCGGATTGAGGAATCTCTAACGGCTTTGGGATCAGCTACCTGTTTCTCGACCCTGGACTTAACCAGTGGATACTGGCAAGTCCCTATGGCGCCTGAAGATCGTGAAAAGACTGCGTTTACGACCCCGATGGGACTCTTTGAATTCAATAGTATGCCATTTGGGCTATGTAATGCCCCAGCCACATTCCAATGGCTTATGGAGAGGTGCCTCGGCCATGAGAATTTCCAGAGTGTACTACTGTACCTGGACGATGTTATTGTATTCTCCCGGACATACCAAGAACACCTTCGTCACCTGTCCGAGGTATTCAAGGTACTTATACAGCACGGCCTAAAGTTGAAGCCCTCCAAGTGCTACCTGTTGAAACCCCAAGTTCACTACCTTGGGCATGTCGTGAGCGCACAAGGCGTCCAACCTGATCCTGAAAAGATCACTGCCGTCCAGAACTGGCGAAGACCGACTACCGTCAAAGAAGTCCGAAGCTTCCTTGGATTCGCAGGTTACTACCGGCGTTTCATACCACACTTCGCCCAAGTAGCCGAGCCTCTGAACGAGTTGTTGCGCGGTTGTCCCAGAGAAAACTACACCCGAAAGCTTCCGGTAGACTGGACAGCGCGTCAAGAGGAAGCCTTTCAAGCACTTAAAGCACTTCTGACGCAACCACCAATTCTAGCCTATCCCGACTACAGTCAGCCATTCCGCTTGTACACAGATGCAAGTCACCAAGGTTTGGGTGCAGTGTTGTCCCAGGTTCAGGACAAGAAAGAGCAAGTCATCGCCTACGCCAGCAGGAGTCTGAGAGGTGCGGAGAAGAACGACCAGAACTATAGTTCTTTCAAACTCGAACTTCTGGCGCTTGTCTGGGCCGTGACAGAGAAGTTTAAAGACTACCTGGCTGCCACACCCTTTACCGTGTACACAGATAACAATCCGTTGGCGCATCTGGACACTGCTCGACTGGGAGCCCATGAACAACGGTGGGCCTCAAGACTCGCGAATTACAAGTTCTCTGTCAAGTATCGCAGTGGCAAGTCCAACGCTAACGCTGATGCACTCTCAAGGTTGCCTGTGGGAGAAGAACCACCCCGAGAAGACATTTGGGAAGAGGTGGAGATGCCACCATTCTACAACAAGTTTGCCCAACAGGTTGCTATTGGTGTCCCTGTAGAAGGAGAATCTCTGGCGAAAACAGCTGCCGAATCCCTCCAGGAGCCATCTCTGTGGAAAACGTTCCAAGAAGAGAGCAGAGTTTTAGGAGAATTGTCAGATTTCCTGCTTACAGGAAGAATACCAACCCGTGTAAAGAGAGGTCTTCATGACGTGGAATTAAAACGCCTTTGGCGACAGAGGAAGCGCCTGTTTGTCCAACGAGGCCTTCTACTTAGAAACACTCTTGATCCTGTCACAGGTGAAAGGCTTCATCAGATCCTCGTACCAAGAAGAGACGCACAGATGATACTTGAGGCGTATCATGACAGATCCGGTCACTTCGGGGTACAAAAGACCGAAGCTACCATCCGTCGTCGCTTCTATTGGGTTGGGATGAGGAGTGACATTGAGAGTTGGTGCCGAGAGTGTCCCGCCTGTAGTATCACCAAGGAAGGTCGAAGAGATCAGAAGGCCCCTCTACATCCAATTAAGACTCAAAAGCCGTGTGAAATTGTTGCTCTGGACCATGTGAAGTTGGGTCCCACACGTTCCGGCTACAGCTACGCTCTGACAATGGTGGATCATTACTCCAAGTTCCTTGTCATCGTGCCTGTCAGAGATCTTACAGCAAGAACTACGGCTGAGACCTTCTACGCAGAGTTTGTCCGCCATTACGGTTGTCCTGAGCATATCCTCACCGACCGTGGATCGGCGTTTGAATCCCAATTGTTCCGTGAGCTGTGTCAGTTCCAAGACTGCAAGAAGTTGCGAACCACAGCGTATCACCCTCAAGGGAATGGTATGTGCGAGAAGGCAAATCAAGTGATCATCGGCATGCTAAGAACAGCCGCAGTTACACCTGGTGTTGAGTGGCCTGAGCGTATCAAGGACTTGGCCTATATTTACAACAACACACCCCAAACATCTACGGGATACGCACCATTTTATCTAATGTTTGGAAGACAAGGTCAACTTCCTTCAGACTTAACCCTTGGTGTGAAGGTCCCTGACACCATCAATCCACTACCCATAACAGACTGGGTTGTTGAACACCGCCGACGTATGGAGGAAGCTAAAGAGATAGTTGAAACGCGCATGGATGAGGTTCGTAGGAGACAACAGGAGGATTACAACCATCACGCCCATGCAGCGCCCCTGAAAGTTGGCGACCGTGTATGGTTAAGGAATAACCATCGGAATGGGAAATTGGATCCATTCTGGGAGAAAGAACCATACAGTGTCATCTCCATGCCATATCCTGAATCCGACGTGTATGAGATCTCTAAACCTGGGAGACAGCCCCAAGTAGTACACCGAAACCGTCTGAAGCTGTGCCTTAAAGAAGGACTACCCACAGAGGTGCCCCCAGCTGAGACAACGAGTACAGAGATCTTGTCACCTTCTGAAGCGAAAGAGAGACCCCCAACGTTAACTGAGCTTATGTGGGCGCCTAAACTACTACCATTTAGCTGTTATCCACCAATTGCTCTAGTGCAAGAGAACCCTTCGACAGATGATTTAATTGATTTCAGTGACTCTGTTCCTGATTCAAATCTCGTTCCACTTAGGCGTTCTGAGCGTACTACAAAAGGCATACCTCCAACACGCTATAGTGATGCCATGGCTGTCCTCGGGTAAAAGAGGTTAACTGTCTCTGCTTCTGTATATATGTTATTCCTGCTCTGATTACATTAATGTTTTTCCTGTGTGTATATACAGTATATATATAATATCTTGCCATGTAATATAGTATTTACATTTATATGCAACAATCCAAGCCATAGTGCCTGGCTCACCGAGCCAAGGAAGTTCTGTTACCCCATTGCGGTATGGACATTGGTGCTAGAGTGCCTACTCTTCCTTACAGAAAGGACTGTTTATTGTTTCTCAGAGAGACTCTCATGATAATGGACACTCACGAAATTTGTGCCAGAGAGCCTCTGGACCCATTTGCACTACTGTTGTTTCTATATGGACTGTCTGATGGTACCGCCAAAAGGTTCCATAAGTCTACGTTTAATTATCTCTCAGTTACCCTTCAGACTTCTCATGGACATTCCAGGACTATGCCGGGAGGTCTTACCTCAAGTTTCTAAGTATTATATTTTTCTAAACTGTTAGTGACATTTGCACTTTATTCGTATTTATTAACGTTATGTTACATTTCTCACCTTCACCCCAGCCCGTCGCCGAGGTCGGCTCAGTGAAAGAGGGGGAGTATGTGGCATCCCAGAGCTGGCTATGGCTGGGCTGAGGGTGATCTCTGTAGTCATTGTATTATTTCCTGTTGCTTCATAGCCTGTGTGACATAGCAGGGGGTCCTGAGTCTCACACAACACAGCGCCACCTAGTGAGCCTCACACATGCATTACACCTCCCATAGGATTGAATAGTAACCAAATGTCCAATGGGAGGACATCGCCTGGGAAAAGGGGAGGAGTCAGCTGATCACTGGGATCCCATGGTAACACCCCTGCAGGAAGGTCCTGCGTGTGAGGAGTTAGAAGTGTGGAGTGTTAGGAGGAGGAGGTGAGGAGATAAGTGTGATGTCCTGTGAAGAAAGCAGTGAGTTTAGTGCAGGAATCTCAAGTGCTAGACAGGCCCAGGAAGGTTGGAGAGCTGACATACTCCAGCTATTCAGAAGATCCTGTCCCTTGTCTGCCTAGCCATCGCCCTGAAGGAAGTCAAGCATCATTATCTTGTCAGCATGAGACTGTGGAGAGAACATTCTGGAACACGTGCTCCATAGCCAGTATCACAGGATCCAGGGGCCAAGGCCAGACCTGTGGAATATCCTGCCACCCTGACTATTGCACCCCGAAACTCTGAGCTATCAGGACCACATAACGTGAGTGGGGAATATTATGTACTAGTATCATGGTGGGCATCCTCCTATGAGCCAAATAGGAGCCCAGACGCACCTTAGGGCTGTAACACTGAAGTATAAGGGGCTAGGAACACCTTTCATCAAGTCTACCCTGCACCCCAGGACTTTGCTGTGTCACCAGGCGTACCCCGTTGTTTTGTATTGAAGAAACTGTTTAAGCATTTGTGCCTCCACACCCATGGAAGTAAAAGTTCAACTTTACAACCGTTTCTGTGTCTGACTCTGCACCGACAACATCAGGGCGCCCCAAACACCACCAGTCGGCACAGTATAGGGGAAGCGCCCCGGGGGAACAATCACCACCAACATTTGTGCAGCCCCCTCATCACCGGTACCAGAGGTGGTAACGTGGGACAGCACCAGCGCTGCGCCCTCGTGCCCAGAGACCGTGACAAGTCTGCGCTGTTTGCACCCCGCAATCCCAACTGCAGCGTTACCTTCCATCTGGTCACCGCATATGCAACACTTCCCCTATACCCATAGCCCACAATATAAACACTCCTAAATTGCTGAGAGTATATAAGCCATTCTGAGCAACAGAGATAATCTTTCAGGTCTTCTATGGCACCTATTTCTTGCCCACACAGAGTTATCTTGTCAATCACTGTATGTAGGTAAGGTTAGCAGGTCTCACTTTTCGTATGTGTCCTGGCAACATAGAGCCCCCACGTAGCGAGCCGCAGCCAAAAAACTGATTTTTTTCTGCAATATGTGGATGGGATTAGCCAGAATCCAATCCACTTTGCAGGTAATGTAAAATGCAGCGTTTTCATGGGTACCCGGCTTTACACAGATTTTAGCAAGGAAATACTGAATTACACCAGTTATAGACTGGTGCAGATTTCAGCTGTTATTCACCCCAGATATCTGACGCAAATGATATTAAATTTGTCAGACTGTGAAGCTACATCTCTCCCTGCCAACATCCTGCCCGCTTTTAAGAAAGGGAAAAACTTTACAAATTTTGCTGCAAATATGATCGCACACCAACTTTTACAACTTTTAAGATACATTTTACACTAGAAACTGGCATAAAATGAATAAAAAAGAAATTCCCCCATTACCTCCACTTATGCTGCTCTCAGATACTGTACCATAAAAACCTCATAGATCTACTGTAGGGTAAAGCTCCACGTTTTTTCATTGAGTTTTTGCTTTGTTTTCCTCTGTGTTTTTTCTTCCCTTATTAAATCTATAGGGAAAATGCTCGCATTTCCACAGGTTAACTTGACATGCTGCATTTTTCAAAAACACAGATTTTCTGCAGCGTTTTTTTTCCCCACAGTGTGTAGCCAGAGGGATTAGCCAGAATCTCATTGTATTTGCTGGTATTGTAAAACGCAGCGTTTTTTTTTCTGCTGCAGCCAAAAATGCTGTGTTTCTGCAACATGGGGCCTTATCCTTAAGGCTAAAGCCCCACATAGCGAACTGCAGCTAAAAAACAAAGTGGAAAAAATGCAGTTTTTTTCCTGCAACATTTTTCATTGAATTTTGGCTGCGTTTTCGCTGCAGTTTTTCTTTCCTTATTAAACCTATATGCGAGCGTTTCAATAGGTAAGATTGACATGCTGCATTTTTGAAAAACGCAGCTTTTTTTTTTACATAATGTGTGAATGGGATTAGCCAGGATCTCATTCACTTTGCTTGTACTATAAAACACAGAGTTTTTAACTGCTGCAGACATAAACTCTACGTTTCGGCAATGTGTGGTCTTAGCCTTAAGGGGTTTTCCACCCAAAATGTAAAACTAGAAGTTAGAGCAGAAGCCAGTGTTTGATAATTATCTATGTTTTACTTGCAGCGATGTTGGCCTTCCGTGTACTGTTATAGCAGCCATTTTTAAAAACGTAAGGAAATGTAGCCAATTATTGTCTTTGAGGTCCTACATTGCAGGAAAAGTGTTTTTTGTTGCAGATTTTGCTGTGTTTTTTCAGCCAAAGCCAGGAGTGGACTGAACAGTATAAGAGCTTGCTTTATATTTCCTATTTCTTTTGTAGCTACTCCTTGATATGATGCAGAAAAACACAGTAAAATCTGCAATAAAAACCGCAACGTGGGGTCTTGGCCTGAATTATCTTCTTTCATTCTGTCGACATGCAGTACTTAATCAAGAACAAAGTTGCAGAATTACCTCCAGATTTTAAAAAGTCAAGCCTGCTTTGGCTACTGCTCATTAATATAGGGTCAGTTTTTACATTTTAATCAAGAAGAAGAAGTATTCAAAAATTCTAGTAAAAAACTGATGTTTATTCCATTTTATATAATTTTTTAAAAATGGCTGCCATAACAGAATATGGAAGGCCAATATCTCTGCAAGTAAAACATAGATAATTAACAAACATTGGCTTCTGCTCTAACTTACACGCTTACACCTCCCGAACCCTGACAGTGTATTCTTACGCTAGGTTTACACCTGCATTGGGGTCCGTTTGGGGACCTGAAAAACGGAAAGCCAATCTGCTTAAAAAGCGGTTACCCCGGTCAGCTGGGTTTCCACCCGAATAATGTGGAGAGAAAAGTCCTTCTTGCATTCCACATTTTTCAAACGGAATGGGGGACAGAATCCCGAAAGCTGATGAAATGCAGATGTGATCCTGGCCTTACTCATGAGTAAGAGCCCATTTTTAGGGATTTAAATGTGCAAGTTGGTTCCTAGGATCTGTTTTTGTATAATTTTATTTTGATACAGTGGAATAAATGCAGTTGTTTTTTTGCCGCTGAATACCCCTTTTTCTTCTCAAAATTGAGTTATCTACTTGCCACGTGGAGCTCTGATCTGAGCACCGCTATGGATGTGGCGTGTATAGCTGAAGTACAGGAGAGGACGGTGAGAAAAAACCCTTTGTCTTAAAGCCATATTTACAGAAAACCTTACACTATAGTTTACAAGAAACAGGAATAACCAAAGTTTTTGAATAGTCTGGAGGAAGTTCCATGCTGGCAGAAAAAAAAAAATCACAGAAACAAATCCTATAGGAAATAAAAAATGTGCAATATATTCCATATTTACTTTTATAATAGAGCAATCTAGTGGATCCAATATAAATAACATCACCAAGTGTCATGGTAAGAAGTAAACCATAGCTTTTGACATCTTCCATAGATTATGATGAAATAATAAGTTTACATCATAAATGTCGTAGAAACATATTGATACAATTATTCCTATTATTTGACCCCGGATAAATATAAATGTGTATGGCAATGACAATATATACATTTCCTGCTCAGTTGATTCAGTAAAACGAGTATATATAGGAATGAGGCAAAAATCATCTTGATTGTATGTACGGCAATGGCAACGACTCTGGAAAAGCAACCTTTATGTATATTATACAAACTAGTGGCGGATTGGTTTTGTTGCCCATAGCAACCAATTAGGGTTTAGCTTCCATTTCTTTAGACTGTTGTGGAAAAAAAGAACACTACAATGGTTGCTATGGGCAGCAAAGAACAAGCGGAGGGGTGTCAATTTCAACTAATCAGGTTGCTACTTATGTTAACCATATGGCCTGACAAATGTACTCATTGCAATCTGATTAGTTGCTATAGGTAACGCCATAGTTTTATTCTAATAGTAGTAGTAGTAGGCCTACTTTATACAAACTGTCTTCGTTGCCCCTAGCAACCAATCACAGCACAGCTTCCAGTTTGTTAAACAGCTTTGTGAAAGTGAAAGCTGTGCTATGATTGGTTGCTATGGGCAACAGGAACAGTTTTCATCAGGCCTAGTGTTTTTATATAGCTCCCCCTATTGATGATGGCTCAAACTGTTCCATCTATGGCTACTAATGGATATATTAGGGCATTGCATAAATAACAATAATATAATATTATCTCATTACAGAAATCATTTTCAGTATATTCATGGGAAATCCCTCGCACCACGGCCCTGCTGATTCTTATCTTACTATCACCATAGATTACAAGAGCCATTCCAGTGGCATTCTCGTAAGGAATTGTTATTTATGCATCTGCCTGAATATTTTTTTGAAACAGTGAACCAAATTTATTAAAAATGTTAAAGCGGACCTGTCACCCCTTTGGTATTTTTTCTTAAACTCTGGGCTCTGCAGTTCCTCTGTTATTACACTTGGAAATGTATAGGTATATTGATAGCTGGGTGTTACCATTCTCCTTGTTAATAAAGTGTGCCCATGCCTAGTTTGGTATCATTGACAATGATTGGTGGGGACATGCCCCACCAAGATAATCAGAAGGAGAAGATGTTTATCAGGTCACTTTGTGGCATACAGGGAGTTAGATCATGTATGTCCTGCTAAGAATTCTGGGAAAAGAATATGCAAATAAGTCTTCCTAGATGGAAAAAGGAGAATTTGCTGTAGCGACACTTTTTGGAAGGGCCAGTACCCTGCTTTTCACCAATGAGAGGCAATATGATTGAAACAGCTCTCTATGGATGGGTTCCTCTATATTCTGGTTTGGCTTTATTCCCAGATTTTGCACTTGGTTTCAGGAAAACCAGGCATTGATCTATACGGCGCTACCCAGGTGGCGCAAGAACAAGTTCCCCTTTTTCCACCAAGTAAGACTTATGCTAGGTTTTCACTACCGTAGCGGCCCACCGGGGGAACTGAACGACGGAGAGCGGGACCACTAAAACAACAGTTATATGTGGACACCATTGACTATAATAGGGTTCGCGAGGTGTCTGCCATTTTCAAAGAGAAAGCAGTGGTCAAAAAAAGTCCTCTGTGCAGGACTTTTCTCTCCTCTGATTTCTGCTACGGAGTCACCAAAGGAGACTACTGCGCAGATGTAAACCCAGCCTTACTTGCATATTCTCTTATGCCGTAATAGTGAATGGCAAACCATAGTTGTCACTTTAGTCAGGCATTTACAGGAGGAATAAAAGAGGAAAGGCACAACAGACAGTTCTAAGAAAATATTCACAAATTCCTATTTTATGGAGAATACAGGACGTGTCAGAAGAGGAGGTGAATGCTCTTTAACTTACATCATTTTCCTTACAATCTTACCAAGAAAAATTCTGCCAATTGACCGGGCAATAATAGTCACGACTGGTAATTTTATTTCCAAATACAGCACAATATTTTCAACATACATTTCTCCAGGGTTTCCTATTTGCACTGTGTACAGTTTTCAGAAAATTTTACATAAACTATAATAGTTTAAAATCAATATTTTTTGATCCTGCAAAATATATATTTTTATATATATATCTATATTTTTTTAAAATTTATATCCAAAGACTGATTCAACATACATTACAACACTAACTAATACCACAGAAAAACGACGCTTCTTACACCTGTTTTGTTACTAATTTGCAGAATCTAACCATTGAGTTAGTATTCTTTGTTCAGACATGCACACTTGACTTCCTCCTTCCCGTGGGGATCTGTATCCCATAAAAACCCACATGTTCAACACCTCTGTGTTCATGTGATATGCTGTGGGTATAGCGCACGTCAATAAATATTTGCCCCAATGGTCTCCGACTAGGGACCATATTGCCCAAAAAAAAAAAACATCATTCACTTATATTACAGATACATAAAATATCAAAAGAGCAAGCAACCAGTGCTTGCAAAGCAAAATGTTTAATCTCTCAGTGCAACGTAAAGCAAATATTGAGCAGTTTAGGTACATATACAACTAAACAACGAGGGATATTATCGAAAACCGTTCCAGTGGTTACAGTGACCAAGGGTAGAATCGTCCATAGAAACCAATCAGATGAGTGTTTCTTCATTAGAATATACTTGTAAATGAACAATACGAGCGGACTGGTTGATATGGGTAACACTTCATCTTAAACACAAGGCAGTCTTCATCATGTCCTTATGATTTGGCCTATCAGAGGCTACTGTATATGCCTCTAGGTTAGGACTCTACACAGAATGAAGGTCTTCCACCTCCATTCTTTACAGTGTCTATGGCCTGGAAGTTACGTTTTTTTGCCTATTCAGATACACCGACAAAGAAGCATTATATGGTTTATATGCATGTATGTTACGTCTTCACAATAAATGCACCAAGACCAAGAATAATAATAAATACCTAAAAAAATGGACAGCTGAGTGCAATAGAAAACTGCTTCTCTTGGAAGTGTGCATTCAAAAGAGCACTGTAAGCTTCCGTCATGTAACACTATGCAGAGGCAGGATCATATTGCCAAAGAGAAATCACAGGCAATGTGTAAGCACTCCTCTGACAGCACAAAGACATATGGCAAGCTCCGAGTCCCAGTTAAAGTGATGCATCAAGTGCCTTCGCTGGAGCCTCTTCTTCACCTTCTTCTTCATGATCTGGACTTTTGTGATTTCCCGAGTTCCCCACTGGAGACTTCCCGCTGTCAGGTGTTAAGAGAGAAGAGCTATGTTCCCCATCTTCACTGAATTTTCCCTTCATGGCCTCTTGGACAAACTCCTGGATTTCCATTGGAAGTCGTTTGAATTTGTCTTGGTATTCCTGATCAAGTTCAACCTGAAACTGGGAAAAAGGCAGAAAACATAAATAAAAACATAATAGTTCACCAACCAGTCCTATTACCAACTGTACAAGAGGCCGAAGCTCAACATCCAGCTACTAAGCATAATATACACTGCTATACATAATATACATGTAACCGAGCATTATTTGGATATCAATGTTTGTTATGGAATGGGAACTGATACATTAAGGTTTAATATCGGATTCTAGCACAGTATACAGTAATTGATCTCAGAATCCTACGACAGACCAGTCCTGAGAATGTTTGGCATACTTGTTAGGATAATTCCACATGAGAGGTATATGCTACAGATTGCCCTCCATGGAATTTACAGTACATTTACATTAGCAGCAAAGTAGGTACCAGGCAGTCTACCACCTACCCCAAGAATATTCAACTGTTACCCCAAAATACAGAGCACGTTACAGTGCTAAACATCATTGTGATTTTTATATTGCCCACACCTGTTACTTACCACAGGTGAGTTTGAACAAGCATCACATGCTTGAAACAAAGTTATTTAGCCACAATTTTGAAAAGGTGCCAACAATTCTGTCCGGCCCATTTTTTTTGGCTTTTTTTCTCAGTTTTTTGTGTTGTTCCAATACATACTGTACATAGGAAATAAACATGTGTATAACAAAACGTGTAATTGCAATAATTTTATGGGAGAAATACTTCAATTTCTGGAAAAAAATTTCAGGTCTGCCAACACTTACAGCCGTGACTGTATATACTGTTTTAGGGGTTATTAGTGGCATAGTGAACATATATTTCTTGTCTTAAAATGCAATCTCGTTGACTACTTTTCTATTTGGTTATCTAACTTTTCTTTGGCATTTTTGTTTCTATTGTATATTTTGTTAAAATTTCAATAAAAATTACAGTTTAAAATGCAATCTCGGTGCCAAAAAAAAAAAAAATCAACATTCATGTCCTTTACAAATGACCTATTTGGGCACCCTGGACATGGCTGTGTCTGCCAGTGCACCCATTTTCACCTGTGGTCACCACAAATTAAGACCTGTCAGACTTTATGTTAGCGGGTGGCACAGGGTGGCAACCAAAGGCGAGAACGGGTGCACAGAACACCTCATTTTCATACAGATTAAAAGCTGATTTTCCTGATTTAGAATCAGTTTTGGTGGTGGTAGACTTTCTTTGACCATCTCAATTTGGATATTATAGTATAGAGGTTCCTGACGTACAAGGCACAGAGGCTATAGGGTGATGCTGCCTAACAGCTTTGGGCCTGGGCTGAGACATATCACTGCAGTTACAATGACCTAAGCAATATACTAGCGGGTGAACTAGCTGCATCTTCATCTGTCCATCTGAAAACACACGAGACAATGGAGGGTCACCCCATTGTTCTATCAGTGTTGACTACATAGACAGATAAGGCAAAGACTGAATTTACTCCCAGGCTAAAAAAATATGTAAATTTGCTAACTATGTAGATAAAGCCAAGTACAGTCATTCCTATGATGCAATTCCACTGAGACAAATCCCTGCAAACATGAGTCAATATTATGTGCATGTGACATTTCCATTCAATGTGCTTCATAACGCTGCTGTGAAAGCTGAACCATTATTGAATGAAAAATAGGTACACTGCTCAGTTTCATGAAATAGCCACAATCTGCCATCCAGATTAACTCTGTCATGCCCTTTCCTTCCTCCCCCAAAGTAATATAAGGCAAGCAATGTCGGTACTATATATAGCTTAATTAAGTATCCATAAAAGGTAACAAACTGCTGTAAAAACTAAACTACTTCCCATATACAAAGTGAATGCAGCTAGTCACGACCGAGAAGATTCCCACGACCGTTCTGCAGCATTCTGCATGGATAGATGTAGCAGAGCTGAAGTTACCTTTTAGTTCTTTGGTGCTACATCAGTTATGCTTTTTATTTTACTATCTAAGTCAAGATCATTGAAATAGGTTTAGCTGCCATCATATGCAGAACCCCAGATAATACGCTATAAGATTGCCAACTGGCAAACTCATCACTGCTAGAACAGATACACACAGCTCTGCTACATTTGTCTGTACAAGGACCACTAAGAGGGCAATATGCTTTCATTTACAATTCATTTCAACACAATTCTGTATGTAGATCCCATCCTATAATCTAATGTCTGTAGATGCCGCCAGATATTCCGATGACGCCATATTCTGAGTTAAACAGATTTCACAGGTTGGATTTTTTTTTTCCTGGACAATCCTACTAGGAAACAAGCAGCACTAGAGGAGTCTGCTGACTGGCTTCTCCATCACTCTATATAGCATGTAATTTTGGCCAAGTTGGTAACCTATAATTCATGGCTATCTTAATAGTGCTTAGCTCTCTTTGTCAGACTTGCTGAATAGTAATTTTCCTGTGCTTAAGAGCAATCTTCTGCTTCCTTTTGGTTGGAATCACACATGCAGTTTTTAGTCCAGTTTTCGAAGCCAAAGCCAGAAGTGAATTCAAAAGGAAATATAAAGAACTTCTTCCTCCATCTCAAACTACTCTGTACCCTTCTTCCTCCATCTTAACCCGTATGTGTAATTTCTACCTAAAGCGGGTCCTTTCTAAATATATATGATCAGCTGACCATTGTGGATCTGTCCTCTAAACCTGATAATTAGCTGATAATTTAGCATTTTTGGCTATGACTTCTGTAGGGGGCGGCCAAACATCACTATATCACCCTGGGACCCCTTCACTAACATAAGTGAATGGAGTCACACTGCAATCCCTTTCCAATACAGGGGTTTCAAATATTATTGGTTATAACCCATTGTATTGGAAGATAATTTCTTGTGAAATTGAGATGCATTTTGTATAATCTTGCAATGGCTCTAAGATGTAGAGCAAGTAAGGACCAACTCAGAAAATCATAAAGTCAAAAACAGATAAAAAGAAAAAAATGAGGAGAACGACAGAAGCGTTAAAGGGGTTCTCCAACCAAAGCAAGTTATCCCCTATCAATAGGATAAGGGATAACTTGCAGATCAGCGAAGTTCTTCAGCTATCTATGGCAGTCCCTTTTGTAATGAATAGAAAAGGGCCCACGCTGCCCAACTACAGCTCCATTCAGAATAGGAGACAAAAGTCCCCATTTTCCTGATCAGTGAGGGTCTGAGAAGTCAGACCCCCACTGATTTGCAAGTGATCCCCTATTCTATGGATAGGGGAGAACTTACTTTGGTGGGAAAACCCCTTTAAATTTGGCACATCTTTAATGAGGACCTTTCATCACTTTCAACAAGTCCAACTCTTTACATCATTTGATAGCTGCTGCTCCACTGATTCTGGCACAGTTAGAATTTTCCTCTACCCCCCACCTTTCCTGAGCAATCAATGCTGTTAGTTTTGGTGTCTGATATACTATTTAGACTCTGTACTGTCAGGAGGGCGGTGTCAGGCAGGAGCAGAGAAGGGGTGTGATTCTGAGCTCTGACACTGCCCGTCTCTGATTGGAGCTCTGAATTACGCCCTCCTGCCTGACCCCTCCCTACATTACAGAGCTTAAACAGCACATCTGGGACCAAAACTAACTGCATTGATTGCTCGGGAATGGTGGGGGCTAGAGAGAAAATTGTAATGCTAAAATCTGACAAACATCAGCTCACCAGGATAATCATGCTGATGTGGTATTTTGTGCTGCACATAATTTTGTGAAAATAAGCCTAATAAGGTGCAAAAAAAAAATTTCTGCCAGAATTCTGGAGTGCAGGGCTTGTGCATACTGTATTGTGTGACAGATACTGTGTTTTATCTGGCAGCTCCATCTTACATCATAAGCAGCACATCTGCAGTACACAAAGCTCCTATGTGCAAGAGTGTTTATTGTATGTCCATATGTTCCAAGGAATAGCTATACAAGTACTATATAAAAAATAAATCCAACCTATAACTAGGAACCATTTCTCAACAGAGAGACCACGGTGATTCTATATATAATCTCAACTACTAATACAAAACTGAACATACTGACTCCAATGTCAATGAGGCATTATAGACTTACCCACGCTTGCTACTCTAACCTCACATTATCTTATTTCCTATTGTGACTATATACAGTGTTACATTCCACAGCATTATAGAGATCACAAAGCTGATGAGTCCCTTACATTGCTTTCACTCCTTTTTCACAGTATGCATGCTCCCCCTCCCCTCTAACAGTATGCAGTCCCACAGACACACTAAGGGAAAGAGACGGCAACAAAACCCTCCACATCATCACGTCTCTGGGATCGGACAGATGGGCTGACTTTTGCTTAGATCTTTATGATTAGACATATTCCAAACACAACTATAATGTGCTTTTAATGCCATGGCTGATCAGTGTACATTAAAAATATCTTCACATTATATATATATTTATATTCACATTTATAATGATAGGTACACTTTAACTTCATAACTTAGAGACATTATTTTTTTTAGCAAATATTCCCTTTGTTTTCTTTGTGGGTTGCACAATTATCATGGGTGGTAATGTAAATGTCAATATTTCCGGGCTAGCATCCAAAAGAGATGTTACTTACTTAGTGCTCAGCTAATAATTTAAATTGTGTCTATCATTCTAGGTAGATTTTCAGAAAAGACCATTGTGCATGTTCATGTTGAATAACATGATATCTTGCTATTATGACTTATATCTTGCATTTATCACCAGTTTTCCCAGTTTGCAGGCTCCATCTCTACTTGTCAGTTATCCCTGAGCTCATCTTCTGAGTAGAGACTTGCTGTCATGATGTCTTCCATATGCTGCATACAGATGAGATCCTGCTCCCCTAACTGGCTGTAGCACATCCTTAAAAGCAGCAGCATGGAGAACATTACATATCAGCACTGGGCAGTGTAGCTGTGAATCCAGCACTGAGGTGAGATAGAATACTCACTAGAAGCTGCAACACCATCTCTTTGTATCTATCTGCCTCTCTCTTTGCTCTACCTCTCCCTTTTCCATAAACTTCAGCATTACCCGATCGCTTATTAAGCTATGTGCCCATCTATACTGATTTTAGCAGTGCTTTGAGAATGAGTGATCAATGCAGGAGGTAGAGAGTAGGACATGAGTCTGATCAGTGGAGAAAGAAGCATTTTTCTCTAAAATGATCTATTACTATACTAATCATCTTTGCTTGTACTACTGATTTATAGAAAAATATGAAACAATAGTCACTCTTTAAATAAGTAGGGACCAATAGTTAATCCACAACACTAGGACAACACAGTCATCGTGTTTGTTGTCTTAAAACCTGTTCTCAAGAGTCCTGAGAATCATCTATAAGAAAAAGCAAATCTACAGCACTTTCCTATAATAACACAGTCCTATAATACCCAATACCGGAACAAATGCAAGGAAATGCAGTAAGTAGTAAATGAGTATGACGTACTCTCTACAGCATCCTTGTTTGTAAGACAAATAGAAGGAGTGCCCAGTAAGGGTGGCGATACTGTGCTTGATGTATCTGCTGCAGATCTAATATTAGGAACTTTTCTTTGCTCACTTACTAACATTTTAATGATGCCTTCTTCAGATACTGTATGCTGTCAAGCTCAGCAACTCGAGAAGAGTCTCATTCACTTCAGAAGTCAGCAATTTGGGCTTAATGAATAAATTCTCCCTCCCTTCATAATAACAGATGAGTTCTAACGTTATTCTGTGTGTTTTATTAGAATTCTAATACTCGTGGTGTGTGCATGTGTCTAATTTATAGAAGGTTCATTCTCCAGATGATGGAAGAAAACACAGACCACAGTAACAACCTTCTCCTCCTGATAATAAATAATAAATCCATCGCCACTCAATGATTGGTCTAGTAGGCTAAGAAACTAGTCAGACGGAAATACAGGATGTTTTTGATTAAAAAAAATATGTTTGTTTTTTTTTCTTGTTACAATGAAAAGAGATCAATCGCATAAATTGAAAGGTGTTGTGAAAAAAAAAAACAATTATCAAATGTTGTATTACAAATGAAAAGTAACAGAATTTTTGCTGAATTTGACCAAAAATGACATATATGCATTGATTCAGATTCAGACACTTTGTTACACCTCATTAAATAGATTTAAAAGGTGCCTAGAAAAGGAATGTGGCTTAGGAGAGTCCTAAAATGTTATAAGCTGAGCTCTCTCCTCTATCATATATCTCAGTGCTCAGCTTCTCTCCTCTATCATATAACCCTATATATCACAGAGCTCAGCTTCTCTCCTATATCATATAACCCTATATATCACAGAGCTCAGCTTCTCTCCTCTATCATATAACCCTATATATCACAGAGCTCAGCTTCTCTCCTCTATCATATAACCCTATATATCACAGAGCTCAGCTTCTCTCTCTCTATCATATAACCCTATATATCACAGAGCTCAGCTTCTCTCCATCTCTCATATAACCCTATATATCACAGAGCTCAGCTTCTCTCCTCTATCCTATAACCCTATATATCACAGAGCTCAGCTTCTCTCCTCTATCATATAACCCTATATATCAGAGCTCAGCTTCTCTCCTCTATCATATAACCCTATACAACACAGAGCTCAGCATCTCTCCTCTATCATATAACCCTATATATCACAGAGCTCAGCTTCTCTCCTCTATCATATAACCCTATATATCAGTTAGCTCAGCTTCTCTCCTCTATCATATAACCTATATATCACAGAGCTCAGCTTCTCTCCATCTCTCATATAACCCTATATATCACAGAGCTCAGCTTCTCTCCTCTATCCTATAACCCTATATATCACAGAGCTCAGCTTCTCTCCTCTATCCTATAACCCTATATATCAGAGCTCAGCTTCTCTCCTCTATCATATAACCCTATATATCACAGAGCTCAGCTTCTCTCCTCTATCATGTAACCCTATATATCACAGAGCTCAGCTTCTCTCCTCTATCATATAACCCTATATATCACAGAGCTCAGCTTCTCACTCTATCATATAACCCTATATATCACAGAGCTCAACTTCTCTCCATCTCTCATATAACCCTATATATCAGAGCTCAGCTTCTCTCCTCTATACTATAATCCTATATATCACAGAGCTCAGCTTCTCTCCTCTATCATATAACCCTATATAACACAGAGCTCAGCATCTCTCCTCTATCATATAACCCTATATATCACAGAGCTCAGCTTCTCTCCTCTATCATATAACCCTATATATCACAGAGCTCAGCTTCTCTCCTCTATCATATAACCTATATATCACAGAGCTCAGCTTCTCTCCATCTCTCATATAACCCTATATATCACAGAGCTCAGCTTCTCTCCTCTATCCTATAACCCTATATATCACAGAGCTCAGCTTCTCTCCTCTATCCTATAACCCTATATATCAGAGCTCAGCTTCTCTCCTCTATCATATAACCCTATATATCACAGAGCTCAGCTTCTCTCTCTTTCATATAACCCTATATATCACAGAGCTCAGCTTCTCTCCATCTCTCATATAACCCTATATATCACAGAGCTCAGCTTCTCTCCTCTATCCTATAACCCTATATATCACAGAGCTCAGCTTCTCTCCTCTATCATATAACCCTATATATCAGAGCTCAGCTTCTCTCCCAATATCATATAACCCTATATAACACAGAGTCAGCATCTCTCCTCTATCATATAACCCTATATATCACAGAGCTCAGCTTCTCTCTTCTATCATATTACCTTATATATCACAGAGCTCAGCTTCTCTCCTCATCATATAACCCTATATATCACAGAGCTCAGCTTCTCTCCTCTATCATATAACCCTATATATCACAGAGCTCAGCTTCTCTCCTCTATCATATAATCCTATATATCACAGAGCTCAGCTTTTCTCCTCTATCATATAACCCTATATATCACAGAGCTCAGCTTCTCACTCTCTATCATATAACCCTATATATCACAGAGCTCAGCTTCTCTCCATCTCTCATATAACCCTATATATCAGAGCTCAGCTTCTCTCCTCTATACTATAATCCTATATATCACAGAGCTCAGCTTCTCTCCTCTATCATATAACCCTATATAACACAGAGCTCAGCATCTCTCCTCTATCATATAACCCTATATATCACAGAGCTCAGCTTCTCTCCTCATCATATAACCCTATATATCACAGAGCTCAGCTTCTCTCCTCTATCATATAACCTATATATCACAGAGCTCAGCTTCTCTCCATCTCTCATATAACCCTATATATCACAGAGCTCAGCTTCTCTCCTCTATCCTATAACCCTATATATCACAGAGCTCAGTTCTCTCCTCTATCCTATAACCCTATATATCAGAGCTCAGCTTCTCTCCTCTACATATAACCCTATATATCACAGAGCTCAGCTTCTCTCTCTCATCATATAACCCTATATATCACAGAGCTCAGCTTCTCTCCATCTCTCATATAACCCTATATATCACAGAGCTCAGCTTCTCTCCTCTATCCTATAACCCTATATATCACAGAGCTCAGCTTCTCTCCTCATCATATAACCCTATATATCAGAGCTCAGCTTCTCTCCCAATATCATATAACCCTATATAACACAGAGCCAGCATCTCTCCTCTATCATATAACCCTATATATCACAGAGCTCAGCTTCTCTCTTCTATCATATTACCTTATATATCACAGAGCTCAGCTTCTCTCCTCATCATATAACCCTATATATCACAGAGCTCAGCTTCTCTCCTCTATCATATAACCCTATATATCACAGAGCTCAGCTTCTCTCCTCTATCATATAATCCTATATATCACAGAGCTCAGTTTTCTCCTCTATCATATAACCCTATATATCACAGAGCTCAGCATCTCTCCTCTATCATATAACCCTATATATCACAGAGCTCAGCTTCTCTCCCTCTATCATATAACCCTATATATCACAGAGCTCATCTTCTCTCCTCTATCATATAACCCTATATATCACAGAGCTCAGCTTCTCTCCTATATCTATAACCCTATATATCACAGAGCTCAGCTTCTCTCCTCTATCATATAACCCTACATATATCACAGAGCTCAGCTTCTCTCCTCTATCATATAACCCTATATATCACAGAGCTCAGCTTCTCTCCCTCTATCATATAACCCTATATATCACAGAGCTCAGCTTCTCTCCTCTATCATATAACCCTATATATCACAGAGCTCAGCTTCTCCCCTCTATCATATAACCCTATATATCATAGAGCTCAGTTTCTCTCCTCTATCATATAACCCTATATATCACAGAGCTCAGCTTCTCTCCATCTCTCATATAACCCTATATATCACAGAGCTCAGCTTCTCTCCTCTATCCTATAACCCTATATATCACAGAGCTCAGCTTCTCTCCTCTGTCATATAACCCTATATATCAGAGCTCAGCTTCTCTCCTCTGTCATATAACCCTATATAACACAGAGCTCAGCATCTCTCCTCTATCATATAACCCTACATATCACAGAGCTCAGCTTCTCTCTTCTATCATATTACCTTATATATCACAGAGCTCAGCTTCTCTCCACATCATATAACCCTATATATCACAGAGCTCAGCTTCTCTCCTCTATCATATAACCCTATATATATCACAGAGCTCAGCTTCTCTCCTATATCATATAACCCTATATATCACAGAGCTCAGCTTCTCTCCTCTATCATATAACCCTATATATATCACAGAGCTCAGCTTCTCTCCTATATCATATAACCCTATATATCACAGAGCTCAGCTTCTCTCCTCTATCATATAACCCTATATATATCACAGAGCTCAGCTTCTCTCCTCTATCATATAACCCTATATATCACAGAGCTCAGCTTCTCTCCTATATCATATAACCCTATATATCACAGAGCTCAGCTTCTCTCCTCTATCATATAACCCTATATATATCACAGAGCTCAGCTTCTCTCCTCTATCATATAACCCTATATATCACAGAGCTCAGCTTCTCTCCCTCTATCATATAACCCTATATATCACAGAGCTCAGCTTCTCTCCTCTATCATATAACCCTATATATCACAGAGCTCAGCTTCTCTCCTCTATCATATAACCCTATATATCACAGAGCTCAGCTTCTCTCCTCTATCATATAACCTATATATCACAGAGCTCAGCTTCTCTCCTCTATCATATAACCCTATATATCACAGAGCTCAGCTTCTCTCCTCTATCATATAACCCTATATATCACAGAGCTCAGCTTCTCTCCTCTATCATATAACCCTATATATCACAGAGCTCAGCTTCTCTCCTCTATCATATAACCCTATATATCACAGAGCTCAGCTTCTCTTCTCTATCATATAACCCAATATATCACAGAGCTCACCTTCTCTTCTCTATCATATAACCCTATATATCACAGACCTCAGCTTCTCACCCTCTATCATATAACCCTATATATCACAGAGCTCAGCTTCTCTCCTCTATCATATAACCCAATATATCACAGAGCTCAGCTTCTCTCCTCTATCATATAACCCTATATATCACAGAGCTCAGCTTCTCTCCTATATCATATAACCCTATATATCACAGAGCTCAGCTTCTCTCCTCTATCATATAACCCTATATATCACAGAGCTCAGCTTCTCTCCTCTATCATATAACCCTATATATCACAGAGCTCAGCTTCTCTCCCTCTATCATATAACCCTATATATCACAGAGCTCAGCTTCTCTCCTCTATCATATAATCCTATATATCACAGAGCTCAGCTTCTCTCCTCTATCATATAACCCTATATATCACAGAGCTCAGCTTCTCTCCTCTATCCTATGGCCCTATATATCACAGAGCTCAGCTTCTCTCCTCTATCATATAACCCTATATATCACAGGGCTCAGCTTCTCTCCTCTATCATATAACCCTATATATCACAGAGCTAAGCTTCTCTCCTCTATCATATAACCCTATATATCACAGAGCTAAGCTTCTCTCCTCTATCATATAACCCTATATATCACAGAGCTCAGCTTCTCTCCTATATCATATAAACCTATATATCACAGAGCTCAGCTTCTCTCCTCATCATATAACCTATATATCACAGAGCTCAGCTTCTCTCCTATATCATATAAACCTATATATCACAGAGCTCAGCTTCTCTCCTCTATCATATAACCCTATATATCACAGAGCTCAGCTTCTCTCCTCTATCATATAACCTATATATCACAGAGCTCAGCTTCTCTCCTCTATCATATAACCTATATATCACAGAGCTCAGCTTGTCTCCTCTATCATATAACCCTATATATCACAGAGCTCAGCTTCTCTCCTCTATCATATAAGCCTATATATCACAGAGCTCAGCTTTTCTCCTCTGTCATATCACCTATATATCACAGAGCTCAGCTTCTCTCCTCTATCATATAACCCTATATATCACAGAGCTCAGCTTCTCTCCTCTATCATATAACCCTACATATCACAGAGCTCAGCTTCTCTCCTCTATCATATAACCCTATATATCACAGAGCTCAGCTTCTCTCCTCTATCATATAACCCTATATATATCACAGAGCTCAGCTTCTCTCCTCTATCATATAACCCTATATATCACAGAGCTCAGCTTCTCTCCTCTATCATATAACCCTATATATCACAGAGCTCAGCTTCTGTCCTCTATCATATAACCCTATATATCACAGAGCTCAGCTCTCTCTCTCTATCATATAACCCTATATATCACAGAGCTCAGCTTCTCTCCATCTCTCATATAACCCTATATATCAGAGCTCAGCTTCTCTCCTCTATACTATAATCCTATATATCACAGAGCTCAGTTTCTCTCCTCTATCATATAACCCTATATAACACAGAGCTCAGCATCTCTCCTCTATCATATAACCCTATATATCACAGAGCTCAGCTTCTCTCCTCTATCATATAACCCTATATATCACAGAGCTCAGCTTCTCTCCTCTATCATATAACCTATATATCACAGAGCTCAGCTTCTCTCCATCTCTCATATAACCCTATATATCACAGAGCTCAGCTTCTCTCCTCTATCCTATAACCCTATATATCACAGAGCTCAGCTTCTCTCCTCTATCCTATAACCCTATATATCAGAGCTCAGCTTCTCTCCTCTATCATATAACCCTATATATCACAGAGCTCAGCTTCTCTCTCTCTATCATATAACCCTATATATCACAGAGCTCAGCTTCTCTCCATCTCTCATATAACCCTATATATCACAGAGCTCAGCTTCTCTCCTCTATCCTATAACCCTATACATCACAGAGCTCAGCTTCTCTCCTCTATCATATAACCCTATATATCAGAGCTCAGCTTCTCTCCCAATATCATATAACCCTATATAACACAGAGCTCAGCATCTCTCCTCTATCATATAACCCTATATATCACAGAGCTCAGCTTCTCTCTTCTATCATATTACCTTATATATCACAGAGCTCAGCTTCTCTCCTCATCATATAACCCTATATATCACAGAGCTCAGCTTCTCTCCTCTATCATATAACCCTATATATCACAGAGCTCAGCTTCTCTCCTCTATCATATAATCCTATATATCACAGAGCTCAGCTTTTCTCCTCTATCATATAACCCTATATATCACAGAGCTCAGCATCTCTCCTCTATCATATAACCCTATATATCACAGAGCTCAGCTTCTCTCCCTCTATCATATAACCCTATATATAACAGAGCTCATCTTCTCTCCTCTATCATATAACCCTATATATCACAGAGCTCAGCTTCTCTCCTACATCTATAACCCTATATATCACAGAGCTCAGCTTCTCTCCTCTATCATATAACCCTATATATATCACAGAGCTCAGCTTCTCTCCTCTATCATATAACCCTATATATCACAGAGCTCAGCTTCTCTCCCTCTATCATATAACCCTATATATCACAGAGCTCAGCTTCTCTCCTCTATCATATAACCCTATATATCACAGAGCTCAGCTTCTCTCCTCTATCATATAACCCTATATATCACAGACCTCAGCTTCTCTCCTCTATCATATAACCCTATATATCACAGAGCTCAGCTTCTCCCCTCTATCATATAACCCTATATATCATAGAGCTCAGTTTCTCTCCTCTATCATATAACCCTATATATCACAGAGCTCAGCTTCTCTCCATCTCTCATATAACCCTATATATCACAGAGCTCAGCTTCTCTCCTCTATCCTATAACCCTATATATCACAGAGCTCAGCTTCTCTCCTCTGTCATATAACCCTATATATCAGAGCTCAGCTTCTCTCCTCTGTCATATAACCCTATATAACACAGAGCTCAGCATCTCTCCTCTATCATATAACCCTATATATCACAGAGCTCAGCTTCTCTCTTCTATCATATTACCTTATATATCACAGAGCTCAGCTTCTCTCCACATCATATAACCCTATATATCACAGAGCTCAGCTTCTCTCCTCTATCATATAACCCTATATATATATCACAGAGCTCAGCTTCTCTCCTATATCATATAACCCTATATATCACAGAGCTCAGCTTCTCTCCTCTATCATATAACCCTATATATATCACAGAGCTCAGCTTCTCTCCTATATCATATAACCCTATATATCACAGAGCTCAGCTTCTCTCCTCTATCATATAACCCTATATATATCACAGAGCTCAGCTTCTCTCCTATATCATATAACCCTATATATCACAGAGCTCAGCTTCTCTCCTCTATCATATAACCCTATATATATCACAGAGCTCAGCTTCTCTCCTCTATCATATAACCCTATATATCACAGAGCTCAGCTTCTCTCCTATATCATATAACCCTATATATCACAGAGCTCAGCTTCTCTCCTCTATCATATAACCCTATATATATCACAAAGCTCAGCTTCTCTCCTCTATCATATAACCCTATATATCACAGAGCTCAGCTTCTCTCCCTCTATCATATAACCCTATATATCACAGAGCTCAGCTTCTCTCCTCTATCATATAACCCTATATATCACAGAGCTCAGCTTCTCTCCTCTATCATATAACCCTATATATCACAGAGCTCAGCTTCTCTCCTCTATCATATAACCTATATATCACAGAGCTCAGCTTCTCTCCTCTATCATATAACCCTATATATCACAGAGCTCAGCTTCTCTCCTCTATCATATAACCCTATATATCACAGAGCTCAGCTTCTCTCCTCTATCATATAACCCTATATATCACAGAGCTCAGCTTCTCTCCTCTATCATATAACCCTATATATCACAGAGCTCAGCTTCTCTTCTCTATCATATAACCCTATATATCACAGAGCTCAGCTTCTCTTCTCTATCATATAACCCTATATATCACAGACCTCAGCTTCTCTCCCTCTATCATATAACCCTATATATCACAGAGCTCAGCTTCTCTCCTCTATCATATAACCCAATATATCACAGAGCTCAGCTTCTCTCCTCTATCATATAACCCTATATATCACAGAGCTCAGCTTCTCTCCTATATCATATAACCCTATATATCACAGAGCTCAGCTTCTCTCCTCTATCATATAACCCTATATATCACAGAGCTCAGCTTCTCTCCTCTATCATATAACCCTATATATCACAGAGCTCAGCTTCTCTCCTCTATCATATAACCCTATATATCACAGAGTTCAGCTTCTCTCCCTCTATCATATAACCCTATATATCACAGAGCTCAGCTTCTCTCCTCTATCATATAATCCTATATATCACAGAGCTCAGCTTCTCTCCTCTATCATATAACCCTATATATCACAGAGCTCAGCTTCTCTCCTCTATCCTATGGCCCTATATATCACAGAGCTCAGCTTCTCTCCTCTATCATATAACCCTATATATCACAGGGCTCAGCTTCTCTCCTCTATCATATAACCCTATATATCACAGAGCTAAGCTTCTCTCCTCTATCTTATAACCCTATATATCACAGAGCTCAGCTTCTCTCCTCTATCATATAACCCTATATATCACAGAGCTCAGCTTCTCTCCTCTATCATATAACCTATATATCACAGAGCTCAGCTTCTCTCCTATATCATATAAACCTATATATCACAGAGCTCAGCTTCTCTCCTCTATCATATAACCTATATATCACAGAGCTCAGCTTCTCTCCTATATCATATAAACCTATATATCACAGAGCTCAGCTTCTCTCCTCTATCATATAACCTATATATCACAGAGCTCAGCTTCTCTCCTCTATCATATAACCTATATATCACAGAGCTCAGCTTGTCTCCTCTATCATATAACCCTATATATCACAGAGCTCAGCTTCTCTCCTCTATCATATAAGCCTATATATCACAGAGCTCAGCTTTTCTCCTCTGTCATATCACCTATATATCACAGAGCTCAGCTTCTCTCCTCTATCATATAACCCTATATATCACAGAGCTCAGCTTCTCTCCTCTATCATATAACCCTACATATCACAGAGCTCAGCTTCTCTCCTCTATCATATAACCCTATATATCACAGAGCTCAGCTTCTCTCCTCTATCATATAACCCTATATATATCACAGAGCTCAGCTTCTCTCCTCTATCATATAACCCTATATATCACAGAGCTCAGCTTCTCTCATATATCATATAACCCTATATATCACAGAGCTCAGCTTCTCTCCTCTATCATATAACCCTATATATATCACAGAGCTCAGCTTCTCTCCTCTATCATATAACCCTATATATCACAGAGCTCAGCTTCTCTCCCTCTATCATATAACCCTATATATCACAGAGCTCAGCTTCTCTCCTCTATCATATAACCCTATATATCACAGAGCTCAGCTTCTCTCCTCTATCATATAACCCTATATATCACAGAGCTCAGCTTCTCTCCTCTATCATATAACCTATATATCACAGAGCTCAGCTTCTCTCCTATATCATATAAACCTATATATCACAGAGCTCAGCTTCTCTCCTCTATCATATAACCCTATATATCACAGAGCTGAGCTTCTCTCCTCTATCATATAACCCTATATATCACAGAGCTCAGCTTCTCTCCTCTATCATATAACCCTATATATCACAGAGCTCAGCTTCTCTCCTCTATCATATAACCCTATATATCACAGAGCTCAGCTTCTCTCCTCTATCATATAACCCTATATATATCACAGAGCTCAGCTTCTCTCCTCTATCATATAACCCTATATATCACAGAGCTCAGCTTCTCTCCCTCTATCATATAACCCTATATATCACAGAGCTCAGCTTCTCTCCTCTATCATATAACCCTATATATCACAGAGCTCAGCTTCTCTCCTCTATCATATAACCCTATATATCACAGAGCTCAGCTTCTCTCCTCTATCATATAACCTATATATCACAGAGCTCAGCTTCTCTCCTATATCATATAAACCTATATATCACAGAGCTCAGCTTCTCTCCTCTATCATATAACCCTATATATCACAGAGCTCAGCTTCTCTCCTCTATCATATAACCCTATATATCACAGAGCTCAGCTTCTCTCCTCTATCATATAAACCTATATATCACAGAGCTCAGCTTCTCTCCTCTATCATATAACCCTATATATCACAGAGCTCAGCTTCTCTCCTCTATCATATAACCTATATATCACAGAGCTCAGCTTCTCTCCTCTATCATATAACCTATATATCACAGAGCTCAGCTTGTCTCCTCTATCATATAACCCTATATATCACAGAGCTCAGCTTCTCTCCTCTATCATATAAGCCTATATATCACAGAGCTCAGCTTTTCTCCTCTGTCATATCACCTATATATCACAGAGCTCAGCTTCTCTCCTCTATCATATAACCCTATATATCACAGAGCTCAGCTTCTCTCCTCTATCATATAACCCTACATATCACACAGCTCAGCTTCTCTCCTCTATCATATAACCCTATATATCACAGAGCTCAGCTTCTCTCCAAATCATATAACCCTATATATCACAGAGCTCAGCTTCTCTCCACATCATATAACCCTATATATCACAGAGCTAAGCTTCTCTCCTCTATCTTATAACCCTATATATCACAGAGCTCAGCTTCTCTCCTCTATCATATAACCCTATATATCACAGAGCTCAGCTTCTCTCCTCTATCATATAACCTATATATTACAGAGCTCAGCTTCTCTCCTATATCATATAAACCTATATATCACAGAGCTCAGCTTCTCTCCTCTATCATATAACCTATATATCACAGAGCTCAGCTTCTCTCCTATATCATATAAACCTATATATCACAGAGCTCAGCTTCTCTCTTCTATCATATAACCTATATATCACAGAGCTCAGCTTCTCTCCTCTATCATATAACTTATATATCACAGAGCTCAGCTTGTCTCCTCTATCATATAACCCTATATATCACAGAGCTCAGCTTCTCTCCTCTATCATATAAGCCTATATATCACAGAGCTCAGCTTTTCTCCTCTGTCATATCACCTATATATCACAGAGCTCAGCTTCTCTCCTCTATCATATAACCCTATATATCACAGAGCTCAGCTTCTCTCCTCTATCATATAACCCTACATATCACAGAGCTCAGCTTCTCTCCTCTATCATATAACCCTATATATCACAGAGCTCAGCTTCTCTCCTCTATCATATAACCCTATATATATCACAGAGCTCAGCTTCTCTCCTCTATCATATAACCCTATATATCACAGAGCTCAGCTTCTCTCTTATATCATATAACCCTATATATCACAGAGCTCAGCTTCTCTCCTCTATCATATAACCCTATATATATCACAGAGCTCAGCTTCTCTCCTCTATCATATAACCCTATATATCACAGAGCTCAGCTTCTCTCCCTCTATCATATAACCCTATATATCACAGAGCTCAGCTTCTCTCCTCTATCATATAACCCTATATATCACAGAGCTCAGCTTCTCTCCTCTATCATATAACCCTACATATCACAGAGCTCAGCTTCTCTCCTCTATCATATAACCTATATATCACAGAGCTCAGCTTCTCTCCTATATCATATAAACCTATATATCACAGAGCTCAGCTTCTCTCCTCTATCATATAACCCTATATATCACAGAACTGAGCTTCTCTCCTCTATCATATAACCCTATATATCACAGAGCTCAGCTTCTCTCCTCTATCATATAACCCTATATATCACAGAGCTCAGCTTCTCTCCTCTATCATATAACCCTATATATCACAGAGCTCAGCTTCTCTCCTCTATCATATAACCCTATATATATCACAGAGCTCAGCTTCTCTCCTCTATCATATAACCCTATATATCACAGAGCTCAGCTTCTCTCCCTCTATCATATAACCCTATATATCACAGAGCTCAGCTTCTCTCCTCTATCATATAACCCTATATATCACAGAGCTCAGCTTCTCTCCTCTATCATATAACCCTATATATCACAGAGCTCAGCTTCTCTCCTCTATCATATAACCTATATATCACAGAGCTCAGCTTCTCTCCTATATCATATAAACCTATATATCACAGAGCTCAGCTTCTCTCCTCTATCATATAACCCTATATATCACAGAGCTCAGCTTCTCTCCTCTATCATATAACCCTATATATCACAGAGCTCAGCTTCTCTCCTCTATCATATAAACCTATATATCACAGAGCTCAGCTTCTCTCCTCTATCATATAACCCTATATATCACAGAGCTCAGCTTCTCTCCTCTATCATATAACCTATATATCACAGAGCTCAGCTTCTCTCCTCTATCATATAACCTATATATCACAGAGCTCAGCTTGTCTCCTCTATCATATAACCCTATATATCACAGAGCTCAGCTTCTCTCCTCTATCATATAAGCCTATATATCACAGAGCTCAGCTTTTCTCCTCTGTCATATCACCTATATATCAGAGAGCTCAGCTTCTCTCCTCTATCATATAACCCTATATATCACAGAGCTCAGCTTCTCTCCTCTATCATATAACCCTACATATCACACAGCTCAGCTTCTCTCCTCTATCATATAACTCTATATATCACAGAGCTCAGCTTCTCTCCTCTATCATATAACCCTATATATCACAGAGCTCAGCTTCTCTCCAAATCATATAACCCTATATATCACAGAGCTCAGCTTCTCTCCACATCATATAACCCTATATATCACAGAGCTCAGCTTCTCTCTCTCTATCATATAACCCTATATATCACAGAGCTCAGCTTCTCTCCTCTATTATATAACCCTATATATCACAGAGCTCGGCTTCTCTTCCTCTATCATATAACCCTATATATCACAGCGCTCAATTTCCCTCTTTCCACCATATAACCCTATATAGGTGTGTGTGTGTGTGTGATGTTTTTTTAAAACCTATATAAATGTTTATATGAAAGTCCCTGGGGATATCATGCTCTTTATGGCACTTACAATATGCTTACACCTAATTCACAATAGCTGACACACCAATGAAACCAAGAGGAACATGTAATTGTTTAAAATATACTGTATGTTGCCCTGAAACCTGTATATCCAGTTTCATAAGTAGAGGAAACATTTAGGAGCTCAAATCCTGCACTTCCTCTGTGTAAACAAGCACCTTGTATATACAGTATGCACAGGCCTCCATATTATACATGTATAATTCCCTGCCTCACAGAATTACCAAGAAATATGGCTATAAAGTACAAAAGCTTAATCTACAGCAACAGAAGGAAGTGGTTTTATAATCTTAGAGCGCTACAGAGCTAAGATTTCATGTACATGAAGCTGATTCTCTGTATAGCGCAGTGCTTTCAGCTCCCTGGAGCTCTGTTCTTGCCACTCAGACCCCTACCATCTTCTTCCTGGGCGACCCTGTACAGTGATCCTCCCATTGCTATGACATCCCCCATCCTATTTGAGCAACAAAAATAGTGCTTACAGGGCTGAAGGCCCGCCCCCAGTGCACCAACTGCCTCATTTGCAAAAAAACTTAAATGTTTTTTTTCTCTGAATCTACAAAAGTGACATCTATAACAAAGACATATGTTTTAGCACTGTAGTGTGCTCTGTAATGCAGTGGTAGCTCTGAATATGCTTAAAGGAGGTGGTAGAGTCCCTTTAAAAACTTGGCAGCTTATGATATCCTGTGAAATGTGTAATCGATCAAGTACTAACAATTTCTTAAAGCGTAACTAAACTTTTAGTTTTTTCTTCATAAATTCAGAGCTCAGGTGAAGATAATAAACATTGCACTATACTTTATATAAGAAATACTTGCCTCTTTCTGTCAAATCTGTATAATAGATCTCTATGGAGAAGGGAGGGGAAGGAAATAGAGAGCTCCTCAAACTGAGAGACATTAGCAATATCTAGAGACAGTTCTTTTTCACAACACAGCTGGGTTGTCAGGAACAGAACTGACTCATTTAATGCTGTAGGCAGACTAATATCTGTCTCTTCTCCTCTTCCCCCCTTCCCCCTCCATAGAGCCCACTGTAAACTAACACTGATTGTGTATGGAGTACAGAATAAATCACATAAGAGGCAAAAACAGAAGAAATACTTTTCTTTGATGTAGTATATTGCAAAGTTTGTTCCCTTCACATGCACTATGGATGTATGAAAAAATAAATTTTAATTGCGCTTTAAATATATGAAATAAAATTCAATTTTAACCACGATGGTGCCAAACCATCATCCATAATGTGACTTGTGGTCTTACAAGTGGCCTACAAACTGTTTCCATATACTGGACCGGTGAACCAAAGAAACAGATCCAAAGTGGGTGAGCCGTTCCAACATTCGCCATGGCCTATGGTTATGTCATAAACGTCTATAATGTCTCTAACTTCCTAATATACTTTACATTTCAATTTCTTTCCAATGTTAATATGTCAGTGAGAGTGAATACTGTAGAAACATTATTGTTCACATTCAAACAGGATCTGCCCCGGTTACCTTAAAGGGGCAGAATGGTACAAAAATAAAAGAAGTTATACTCTCCTCACTGAACCCCTGACTGGCCAGTTAGCCCCGTGAGCCAACAAGAGGAGATGAGACAGGGGGACCTATGCAAATGGACAACTGACTTGTGATCTCCTTGAGCTAGGGCCCTCTACTCAACCAAATCTATACGTCATAGCCATGGTGTTTGTGATATAGTGTAGCTATAGTATATAAATCTATCAACATTCTGATATCTCTCAACAATTTTCAGTTTCTCTCCTTTACAGACCTGGATATTGCACTACAGAATGGGATTATGGACGACATAAAGCGCAACGTTAGGCTCCCGGGCCCCAGTGAGAAACCAGTAACACACTCCCAACTAAAATGTATCATTTATCGTACTGGCCTCCTTACATTGGGAAGAGACACCTTATGGGCCAACTAAGGATCCAGGACATCAAGTTACACTTCTGCCTACAAAGTATCTCATTATAGTGTGAAGTATTTTACTGTACATACGACCATCAGTCTGTTCCTTAGTTGCAAAATGAAGGCATCAAAATCAATAAAAGCGTCAGCGAATTTCATAATATAACAGGATATGTATCTCATGGCTTATTAGGAAATGAATCTTTGGCTCTCCATCCAGTGCCTTTAATTGAAAAATCATAATACAATTGCCATAACCAATGGTCTCATTCCCCATGAGGCTCTACAAGGGTACACACATAGCGTACACAGTACTCTAAGTAAATTCTCAGAACTCAAAAGCCAAACAGTTCCCGAAGGAGAAAAACTTCCAATTTAACAGCAACCTTTTCCCATGACTATACTGTACATAATACACTGCATGGTACAATATGAGCTCATATGACTTTCATTAAATACAATCATTTATCATTTCATTTCTCATAGCAAAAAACAAAATATATCCCATATCTGTAAAATATCAATAATTGTCCTTACTTTACCTACTAGAACACTATGGAATTAGTTCCATTGCAGTACTCAATGTAAAGGGTCTTGACCACGACAAGGTCTATATCATCCTGAGTGGTCAATTTTTTTGGCAAGGTAATACCAAGGGAGTATATACCATGGGTCTACTATGGGACCTTTGGCTAGAAGTGGCTAAAAACCTGCGGAGAGTAACTCTATTACTAGCAAACAAGAGGGTGAGGAAATGGTCCAAGGGCCATGGAATAAATGTAGAAGAGAACAAAGACAACAGTTCTGCCCACTGCCAGTGTGACCTTTTATAGAATAGATTTTAGAAAAATCCTGTTGACACGATGCAGCCAAGATCCGCACAATATCAATGGAGTGCTGCAATTGTTTGTAAGCACCACTACGCTCCACACCTACTGTAATCTTTATGTTGCGGAGGAACATTTTCCCCACTTACTTCAATTTGGAACAAATCACGTCAGGGAAAACCATGTCATTTATCATAAAAATAATGCTAGGAATATTTCCTAGAATTGCTTCGTAAGAGACAAATATAAGCCGTCATCAGGAAAATTAATGAGTGAATCTTGATTCAGTGGAGAATGAAATTATATTTTACTGTATCTTGAGACTTTTATTGAAAGCCCAAGTATTGTACATGCTTCCCCCACCCCAATGTCACTAATAAAATGTAGCTAGTCACACTACAGTGCATGAGGATACAGACTATCTAAGTTCTTCTCCAAAAAGAAGAATGGACCCCAAAATCTTTTTTCCTCCCTCTGAGGCAGAAGGCCCTAAAAAGAACAAGGAACATTGGTCTTACTTTTTTAAAGGTAGATTAGGGTTTGACTTGCTCCTGGCTTCCCCTTGGACTGTCACCCCAGTGTCCCACAGGAGCCAGAATCAAGGTTTTGCTCCCAAAATTTGGGAAATCTCAGTTGTAGGGGAGTGGAACATGATGGCCACAGAAACACACATCCTAGACCTCTAGGGGCATTGCACCCTGAAAATGACCTTATGACAAAGAAATGTAGAATGCTCAATGACTTAAGAAATATATTAATAAGGCTGTACACTATGAATTACAGCACAGACATCTGACCAGAACGATAAAAATGTGGCATATTGTCCTAGTCAGAAGGCCTGTGCAAATAGAGGTGAGTGTGTGCGCTCAAAAATGACAAAGTGAAGAGCATGTAAATGTGTTGTCACTGGCCTCTAACCAAAAGATTCAGGGACCCAGCGTACCACTCCTGGTACACATCTATACGGTACCACATATTTCTATAGTAAAAACATTCTCTATAGGAGCAGCTTATAATGTGCAGCTTACCATATGATGATTGCTCATTACAACTTCTCTCAATAAACACGATTGTCTTGCTCCATATGAAAAACAAAAGCAAAAATACAAGAATTATAACATTTCAGTGGTTTGGTTTTTGCATGTATCATAGTATTATAAACAGGTTTTCAACATATGTTTCACCATATAGACTCTACTTCTATACAGGTAGCTCAGACTGGTGTGGGGGCCACTGCTAAATGGCTTCATACGTGTTTAACTGGATTTTTGCTCTTTTACATATGTTTCTATTCTGGACTCTGTATTGAATCTGATGTGACTTTAAGTGGACTATACCAGTGAGGATGGAGAAAGGTAGCTGGTACATGCTTCAACCTGAGGAGACAGTCTAGTATTCTCCATCCCAGGAGAGGTTATGGGACAGGAGGTATGCTACAGCATGTAGATTAGACTGACCCAGGACTACAATTTATTTTGCAGTCAAGATGGAGAAGAGCTTCTGCTTTGTGACACAGACTGTGAAGAGAATTTTTGGACAGACCTCATAGCTATAACTAGGACCTATGAGCCTCAGGCCAGACCTACCAACCTTTAGACTCTGCACTCTGAGCAATTGGAGATATATTTTTGTTGAAGAGAAAGAAAACGAGTACACATTTAAAGATGACCAAAGAAACAATGACTGTCAGGGAGAACCATGCTAAGACCTCCAGCCCAGTGATATCCAAGGCTGTACCTCCAATTTGTCCAAGATTGTTGTTTCTACTGTTTACCTGTGTTGTTGAAAACTACAGTAAAATTATAAGTTGTTTGCACTATTCTCAATTGTCTCCTGAGCCCTTACCATAAAAGGCACTCCAACCACCATCAGGCAGGAGACTATCACAGTGTTTGCAGTGCGGGGAACTACTACCACCAACATCCACACTGCAGGCCCCTTCATAACTGTTCCACTAGACCTTAGAAGTACCAGAGTTTTAATGGAGCCAATTATAGCCATGCTGAGCCCAACTGTGATGACTACTACTCCCATAAGTTCTCCCCTCCTCCACTGGGCAGCTGCAATAAGAGCACTCAAATTTAGGTTACTTGATTAACTCTGAGGTAGATTTTCCCGTATTTCTATGCAACAATTCACATTATAATAATGAGATATTAATAATATGTATTTGTATTTTATGTATTTAATGTTTATGAGCCGGGTTCTCCAGAACTCATTCCAAGATAAACCAAAGACAAGAGTTCTACAGAATGAAGCAATTCCAGAGCAGTCACATGTGCAGTGTGGATACAAATCTGATCCCTCTAAACTATGAAGACCCTGAGGGAACATCACACATGGCTTTCACTGTGCACAGTGTGAGACTGTACTGGAAGTCCCAGTTTTTGAAGCTTGTGGGTAAGAGTGTATGTGACAGAAGTGAACCAGGATTTTGTGGACTGGTGCCACCGGAACCACCTGAAGATTAACGCGGGGAAGACCAAGGAGATGGTGGTGGACTTCCGTAAAGGCAGAAGCCCTCCTAAACCAGTGGACATCCTGGGGACGGGCATCGAGATTATGAACACCTATAAGTACCTGGGTTTGCTCCTTAATAATAAGCTGGACTGGGCAGATCATATGGAGGCCCTGTACAGGAAGGGCCACAGCAGGCTCTACCTGCTTAGGAAGCTGAGAGCCTTTGGAATCCGGGGGGAACTTCTTAGGACTTTCTTCAACTCGGTAGTGGCATCAGCCATCTTCTTTGGAGTGGCCTGCTGGGGGAGCAGTATATCAACCAGGCACAGAAAGAAACTTGACAAGCTGATTAGAAGGGCCAGCTCTGTCCTGGGGAGCCCACTGGACCCAGTGCAGGTGGTGGGTGACAGAAGGATACTGTCCGTGGTGAGCTCCATGCAGAAGAAGAAGTCCCATCCCATACATGAGACTGTGATCGCGCTGGGCAGTACTGTCAGTGACCGATTGCTCCACCCTAAGTGTGAGAAGGAGCGCTATCGGAAGTCTTTCCTCCCCACCGCGGTTAGGCTGTACAACCAACACCGACCTAAGCGGAGATCAATACACACAGAGAACTGAAATATCTCTCTGCCTGTTAAATCCCCCCCCCCCCCCCTACTTCCTATCTGTCTGTCGGCAATCAATGTAATGCCTCTTACCTTGGAACATTCCTGTACATGTTGTATTTGTATTTGTATCTGCTTATCTTATCTTTGCTGCTGTAACACACTGAATTTCCCCATTGTGGGACTATTAAAGGACTATTGTTATTATTATTATTATTATATACCTTTTTCTATTATGATGCTCTACAGATGTGATATGTACATAGGACTGGATGGATTCAGCATCCAAAACCCTGTATGTACCAGCACTTCACCTCTAATCTGATCATTCCCCCAGATCAGCACTCAGAACAGTAACTTCTATTCGAGAGATCTACTGTATATGCGCTACATTTTAAGGCTGGGTTCACACCTGCGCCTCGTACACGTTCAGGGTTTCCGTCCTTGAACCCGTTTAAAAAATGCAGAGAGAAAAATGCTGCCTGCAGCGCTTTTCTCTCCGCATTTTTCGCTCTTTTCGGGGGGGAAACCTGGCGGACCCCATTATAGTCTATGGGGTTTGCGGGTTTCCATGGGTAACCGCTTTTTTAAGTGGATTAGGTTTCCGTTTGGGGGTTCCGAATGCAGGTGTGAACCTAGCGTAACAGGAAAAGGCAAAAAATGTAAATTGCTGTAATACTACACTAAAAATATAACAAAAAATGAGAAGATACCGTACAAGTTTCATTGGTTACAAGTGCAAAAAAGAAGTTTATATTCACCCCCTGCAAGTTCCCAGTAGTACTGTATTACTATATATCTAATAAGTTCTACCGTTTAAAGTGTAAGTGCTGTTTTATTGTTTTACAATTATGTTCGGGGTGGGGGGGAGAGAATGAACATTTTTGTACTAGAAAACAAACTCTAAAGTTCTCCCGAGCAACTAATATATATTCACTTCAAATAGCTGCATGTCCGATTTTATACTGCCTAGAACAGTGGTTCTGGTGTCATATGAATGCTGATACTTTCATATGATACCAGAACCACTTTTCTAAGTGGTATAAAACTAGAAGTACATTCATTTGAAATGACCATCCCCCATCATCTCTGGTACATGCTGTATCTGTACATACTGCATTAAGTACGGAACAGACTCTCCGTGGCTATTCATGGTTAGAGCTAGTGGGAACTTTACAGTCTGTTTTCAAGTACAAGGAAGGTAGATAGGTTACTTAAGAATTTAACAAAAATGTTCATGTTCGCCAAACACCCCCCAACACAATAGCCAAAAAATACAAAACAAAACAAAAACGGCACTTACACTTTAAGGGATAAAAATAAAAAATAAAATGCCATGGTAAAAAAACACTTCTTTTTTACAAAAATACAATTGAAAAAAATACAATTCTTACGATAGATCATCAATATTGGTTGAATGGGGGTCCAGCATCTGGAATCTCACCAATAAGCACATACTACAGAACTCGCAATTCCTTACGTTGTATGGTAGCCATGCAGCGCTACTGCAGTTTGTCGCCAATCAAGTGAAAAAGAAACAGCTGATTGGTTGGGGTGTTGGGTGTCGATCTCCACTGATCTAATATTGATGAACTATCCCAAGCATAGGCTATCAATATGTATCAAGTAATAAAGAGAAAAAAAAAACAGTATTATACCACTAACTATAACACCCTGTACAATACACGTTAGCATCACTTATGATCTTTGAGGTTGGCAGCCATAAAAAATAATATAAAAATGTATACAGTAGGTAATAGCTTTCATATAAGTTCCCTGACCATTTCCTAAAGATAATATAAGTTATTCTGAAAAAACACGGTTTAGTCCAGTGATCGTGACCTACAGAAAACAGTGAATGAGACAAGGCCACGACAACTGTCTGGGTTCATATAGGGTTAAATAGTAATATTTAAAGGATACTATTGTTTTTTAGAAAACAATGGGTAAAAAAATACTGTAAGCATTACTCACCTCACCGATCACTCACCACTTCCTGAGTGAGGTGAGTAATACTAACTTTTACTAAGTGCACTTAGAAGGTACTTGAGGGCACTTACATTTTTTTCTGGTTCTCACAAATATCTCACATCGCGATGCCATTAGTATAATTACACGGTAGACACATACAGGTTTGTGGGTGGTAAGACATTGGTTTAGTGATAATGGACCATCAAATAGACCACAAAATGTCTCACTGATGTGTAGTCATCTGTAATCCATCACATGTAATGGAGCCGACTAAGTGTCTACCATCATTGTTGTTTTTCTATTGCAATAAAATTGCAATTATTATTACTATAAAATACATTTGTATCTGTATATTATACAGTATATTGCTATCTGCCAGTAATCCGCACTGGGCTGGTTTGTCATAGTCAGCCTAGTTTGATAGCCAGGTGCATTCCTAAAACACCATCCTTGCATTAGATGTCCATCTAGACAGTCTCCAACATGGTTTATGGCCTCGCTTAGTCAAGATCCATACCCAGATCACTAGGAACTGATCTTCAGCCCTCACACACAACAAATGTTGGCCTCCTTTCTATCGAAATATACTTTTCTGCTCATGCTTTAATGGAAACTTATGACTGGAGATGAGCGAATTGAAGCTGCAGAAGTGGAATTCGATCCGAATTTCAGGAAATCTTCGATTCGCATGGAATCCGGATTTCCTGATGCTTCGCAGTAACAAATATTTATTAAGGACCTTTGTGACATCAGATGGTCACAAGATATTCTCTAGTGATGTGATTGGGTAGGCGTGTCTTTGCTTGTTAGCAGATCCTTCCACATAAATAAAAGTTGTCTGTGATGAAGAGAGAGAGAGAGAGACATGACCGCGACATCCAAGGGCTTCCGGCAGTTTGCTGCCCACCCCGGCTCTCTGCGGCTGTTTATTCGCCGCAAATTAATTTGGATCGAATAGAATCATATTGGAAAATCTGGCGAAGTTGCCGAATCAAATTTTTGAAAACTTCGCTCATCTCGACTTATCATGACCAATGTGTTCAGTTCTAGTCTTATGTTTTTACATCATCAACAGCCATTAGCTGTCCAAAGGAAATGGACGAGTAAGGATTATTTATGGCTGTTCTTCGGTTTGCTGGCCTACGGTAAATGTTTATTAGTGGCTTTGGGGCAAATCATTCATACAGTGCCCTTGTCCTCAATCTGTTGTTCTTAAATCTGCTATTATTAAATAATAATAAAATAATGAAATAAATAATTTGAAAAAAAAAATCATAATTTGACTAAAAATAATTACAAAAATATAATAAAAGGGGTCACCCATGAAGAATATTGTGGTTAAATAAAGCTCAAAATACAACTTTTTGGTATGCAAACATATTAGAAAAAATACCTATATCCCAATGTATTCCAGGAATAACGTTAGAAAAGCGTCACCTGATGTTTCTATGAAGCTGTGTCCACCTCTGTTAATGTGCCAAGGTGGACACACATGTTCAGTCATGCTTCTCTCTCTGCTCCACCATAGTATGATAAACCAGCTGACTTTGCTTATATTAGAATAACATTTGACAATTATTTTAGATCAGCAAGGGCCCAATGACAGGACCAGTTGCGTCCCCATGTTTATTATAGTTTTAATAGTGGCCATTGTGGGTACTGCAGTGGTTTTCCCATTCAAGTCTATGGACAACCACTGCAGTAGTCACAGTTGCCACTTTTAAAAAGTACAGCGAGTGAGCACTGCAGTTTGGGCCATCGCTAGGAAACAGCTGGATCCCGTGGCTGATGTCCTATGGATAGTACATGAATTCTGAAAAGCTGGGTAACGGGTTATCCATTCAATCAGATGGAAGCCATGGTTCTCCTGCAGTGGTCACTACAGTGGAGAGGATTGACTGCACTGGACTTAGAGAAGTTGTCTTCACCAGCCTTCAGATGACAAAACCCCTCTAATAAACATGAATATTAATAATATAATTTACTACCAAACATAGACTTACATTGCATGTTTAATCGACAGAAAGCTCTAAAGATGATTATAAAACATGACACAGTCATACTGTACATTTACACCCTTCCAATCCAATAGATCTACGTTTCTCATCACTTTTATAACATATTGAACAGATGCAAAGGGTTAAGGTTTATAAAAGGGGCCACATAGTGGACCTCTAGTATTATTTGGGCTTCTTTCCTGTTTTTTTGCTTTTTATCCGTCAGACCTAGTTTCTGTATTGTTAGGCTTTAATGTGCACCAATTACTATATAACGTTACGTCAAACTAAGTTCTGTCAACTTCATCCCTGAGGTCAGCAGTCAAGCAAAATAATTGCCACAATGACTACTAATAGGCAACATGTTCCCTAAATGTTCAAACATACACATCAAAATCCTCCGCCGATCATAAAGGATAAAAGTCTATCTTCTCATGTAGCGAGTCTTAAGGAAACATCTTTTTTTTCTATGCTGGAACCATTAAATAAGCCTAATGTAAGGCAGGAGCCACGTGCTACCTAGATACAACTGACATGGCTGTCCGTCTGTCATCTCCGTGTCAGAGAGGTGCGTAAAGCTTTTGTATATTTTTGTAATCCTGGGAGGCAGCTGCTGTGGATACTACAATACACCAGGGAGGTGATAAATGTACAACTCATTAGAGCGGGCTCGCTCCAGCCCCCTGTATCTATGACATAACCATGGTCAACTTTCCATAGTTTATTTGAGTTAATCGGATGTTACTTGTGTTGCCAGATGGCAAAAGGATAAAGCACTTTCTGCCTATACAATATGTGACCTACTTTAAAGACCAACAATCTGCCGCTTACCATAGAGCAGCGAGTAAATGTCGGTTTGATTTTTGATCTAAATGACTTATGTAGCAGCGGCTTTGAGTTCTCTGTCTGACATGTTATTTATTGCAAAACACAGATTATATAACAGTGCCATTAAGATTTCATTATCACAAGCAATAACGTGGAAAAGTCAACGTGAAAACATGTAATATCACATGAATACACGGCACAGTAAAAATGATATTATATTTAAGTTCCACATATATACACTTCCCATATGAATATACTGTGTGAATGTATATATATATAAATATTCAGTATGTGTGTGTGTGTGTGTGTGTGTGTGTAAATTCAGAATCTTTCCCTCAGCTCCCCTACCCGACCTATCAATCACAGTGAATGTCTCTTACCAGTCTCACAAGTCCAGTACCTCGGGGTAACCTTTGATTCTGTCTTGTCTTTCAAGCCACATATCCAAACTACTACTTGACACCTACACCTCAAAAACATCCCTCATATCTGCCACTTTCTCACCCCAGAGTCTATAAAAGTGCTAGCCCATGCCCTTATCATCTACCACCTGGATTACTGCATCCTTCTCTGTGGCCTACCAACTAACGCTTGCTCCCCTCCAATCCACCCTTAACTCCTCTGTCCCTCTAATCCGGCTCTCCCCTCTGCCAATCCCTTCACTGACTACCAACTGCCCACAGAATACAAGATATTAGTTATATAAGCCATCACCAACCTGTCCCTCCATATATATCCCGCTATCTACCCACACGTAGTCTTTGTCGTCTCCACACAAGACGCTCTGCTCTTCACAAAACCACCTCTAAGATTTCTCACATGCATCCCCCATACTCTGGAACTCCCTACCATGATTCCAAAGACTGTCACCCACAATCTCAACCGTTAAGAGGGCCCTGAAGACGCACCTCTTTAGAATAGCATACAACACACATTGAACACACTATCCCACCATATCAGCAACTTTCCTGCTCTCTTCTCACTGTCTCCTGTGTACATCTTTATCTCTGCAAGTCTTGCTAATGTTACTGCCATGTCAGAGGCGTAGCTAGGGGTTCAGCACAGGGGGGGGGGGGGGGGGGGCGAACATGTCCAAGTGGGCCCCCAACTTGCACATGTTCGTATACTGATACTATGTGTATACAGTGAGCGTATAGTGGTATATAGCAGCTCTACACAGGGCTCTGCAGACGATTTAGGTGAATACAGGGTAGTAACATTTTGTGACTTACCGGTGACGTCTCTGACTAATCGTTCACATTCTCCGTCTCTTTTATCTGGACGGCCATGACCACTTCTTCCAATCTCTGTAAAGTTTGCAACACAGACATCTTTGGCTCCTCACTTTTCCAGGCACCTGAGCCACATTGTCCTCACCTGCACAAAGCCCCCATCCTGCTGCTACCCCAATTATAAAATATATAATATACCCCCCCATAATGAATAATACCCCCAAGTGCATCTTTATATTAATAAATTCCCTGTGTACTCCTTTAAATAGTGTGTCTTATTAATAATGTCCCAGGTGTTTCCTAATTAAAAAGAAAAAAAAAAAAAAAGGGGAAAAAAATTATTGGGGTTCCAATACCCAGGACCCCGAGGATCAGCTGTTTGAATGGTACCTGTGTAAGTGCCGTGACCACTTCTCTGTTTACACAGTGTCATTTATCTCATAGCGGCCATGTAATGTAACTACAGCCTCGTCCTATACACATTATTGTTATTATTATTATTGTTTATTTATATAGCACATTTAATTCCATGGTGCTTTACATTTGCGGATTTACACACGGTACACCAGATATACAAATCTATATACACATATACACGATATACACATCTATGTGCCAAGACTGTAATTACATCACATGGTCACTATAAACAGACAGCGTATGATATAAACAGGCGCCATAGCCCCTTCATACAGCTGATCAGCGGGGAATCTCTTATCTCTTATTGATGTTTTATTCTGAGGATAGACCATCAATAAAAATGAGCTGGAAAACGCCTTAAGGCCAAGGCCCCACGTGGTGTCCCGCAGAAAAAAACAGCTGTGGAAAAAACCGTGGCGGCGATGCATCGCGGTTCTTCCAGCAGCACTTTGCACAGAATGTTTGCAGAGGTTTCCTCTGTGGACTTTCTGCTTCAACTATATCTATAGGGAAACCGCTGGTGTTTCCATAGGTATTATTGACATGCTGCAATTTCCAAAACTGCGACTGTTTTGGAAATCGCAGCGTATCCGTTGCGCGTAATTTACTGCAAAGTGGGGATGGGATGGGGCCCCATGTGGTGAAAACCCACAGAAAAAACCGTGGCATTCTAGCAAATCCCATCCACACATTGCGGAAAAATACGTGCAGCAGACGGACTGCGATTTCCAAAACTGTTGCGGTTTTGGAAATTGCAGCATGTCAATTATACCTATGGAAACGCTGGCGGTTTCCATATAGGTGTATCAAAAACCTCTGCGGCCCTTCTGTTTAAAGCGCTGCAGGAAAAACCACAATGTTACTGCCATGGTTTTTCCTGCAGTGCTTTTTTTGCTGCAGCTACGATTCCCCCCTGACATAAATACTGCACCTCTAATGATCCCTTATATCAATGACCACCCCCTTATCGTCATAATGCCTCCTAATATAAATAATGCCCCCTAATGGCCCCTTATATAAATAACCTCCCCCTTGTATTCATAATACTCAGTAATAACCCTTATATAAATGAACCCCCCATCGTCATAATGCCCCCTAATGAATCCTCCCTTATAGTTATAATTCCCCCTCCTAACCACCCCTTATACTATTAATATACCCACAAAAAAAGTCATACTCACCTACCTACGATGCTGATGAATGGAGCCGCCACTTCCTCCCTGTCCACGCACAGGACGTCTGTGGCTGAGCGCAGGTGGCGCGATGTTGTGACGTCATCGCGCCGCCTGTGTGAGAAGAAGACATTGTTCTGTGCTCTCGGGGACTTGTAAACCGCAAGCCTCATGTAGCTTGCGGTTTACAATACTGTGAAGTTGCAGGATACATTTTAACTAGATCGGTGTCTGCAGACACCGATCCCGTTAGAAATAGTCAGCCGCCCCCCTCTGCCCCCCCGCTAGCTACGCCTCTGTACCATGTTATACCCTTGGAATAACACACATGGAATTCCTATTCTGTGTGTACAGTGGGGAAAAAAAAGTATTTAGTCAGCCACCAATTGTACAAGTTCTCCCACTTAAAAAGATGAGGCCGGCCTGTAATTGTCATCATAGGTAGATCTCAACTATGAGAGACAAAATGAGAAAACAAATCCAGAAGATCACATTGTCTGATTTTTAAAGAATTTATTTGCAAATTATGGTGGAAAATAAGTATTTGGTCACCTACAAACAAGCAAGATTTCTGGCTCTCGCAGACCTATAACATCTTCTTTAAGAGGCTCCTCTGTCCTCCACTCATTACCTGTAGTAATGGCTCCTGTTTGACATTGTTATCAGTATAAAAGACACCTGTCCACAACCTCAAACAGTCACACTCCAAACTCCACTATGGTGAAGACCAAAGAGCTGTGGAAGGACACCAGAAACAACATTGTAGACCTGCACCAGGCTGGGAAGACTGAATCTGCAATAGGCAAGCAGCTTGGTGTGAAGAAATCAACTGTGGGAGCAATAATTAGAAAATGGAAGACATACAAGACCACTGATAATCTCCCACCATCAGGGGCTCCACGCAAGATCTCACCCCGTGGGGTCAAAATGATCACAAGAACGGTGAGCAAAAATCCCAGAACCACACGGGGGGACCTAGTGAATGACCTGCAGAAAGTTGGGACTAACGTAACAAAGGCTACCGTCAGTAACACACTACGCCGCCAGGGACTCAGATCCTACAGTGCCAGACGTGTCCTCCTGCTTAAGCCAGTACATATCTGGGCCCGTCTGAAGTTTGCTAGAGAGCATTTGGATGTTCCAGAAGAGTATTGGGAGAATGTCATATGGTCAGATGAAACCAAAGTAGAACTGTTTGGTAGAAACACAACTCGTCGTGTTTGGAGGAGAGTGAATGCTGAGTTGCGTCCAAAGAACACCATACCTACGGTGAAGCATGGGGGTGGCAACATCATGCTTTGGGGCTGTTTCTCTGCAAAGGGACCAGGACGACTGATCCATGTACATGAAAGAATGAATGGGGCCATGTATCGTGAGATTTTGAGTGCAAACCTCCTTCCATCAGCAAGGGCATTGAAGATGAAACGTGGCTGGGTCTTTCAGCATGACAATGATCCCAAGCACACCGCCAGGGCAACGAAGGAGTGGCTTCGTAAGAAGCATTTCAAGGTCCTGGAGTGGCCTAGCCAGTCTCCAGATCTCAACCCCATAGAAAACCTTTAGAGGGATGTGAAAGTCCGTGTTGCCCAGCGACAGCCCCAAAACATCCCTGCTCTAGAGGAGATCTGCATGGAGGAATGGGCCAACATACCAGCAACAGTGTGTGACAACCTTGTGAAGACTTACAGAAAACGTTTGACCTCTGTCACTGCCAACAAAGGATATATAACAAAGTATTGAGATGAACTTTTGTTATTGACCAAATACTTATTTTCCACCATAATTTGCAAATAAATTCTTTAAAAATCAGACAATGTGTTTTTCTGGATTTGTTTTCTCATTTTGTCTCTCATAGTTGAGATCTACCTATGATGACAATTACAGGCCGGCCTCATCTTTTTAAGTGGGAGAACTTGCACAATTGGTGGCTGATTAAATACTTTTTTCCCCACTGTATATTGTGATTGTTCACATGACCATTAATGTTACAAGATGCAAACTCGGCCCTTTTCCATAATTCCATAATCTATCTCTAGGGTTGTTCTTGGATGAGCAGACATTTCACTTAGTAAAGGATTGCGACATTGTACCTAGGAATGTGGAGTCAGTAAGCTGAAAATCTGACCAGACTCAAATTTGCCACACTCCAGTTCCATCTTCTACTCCTTCATAAAAGGTTCATGTATAATTAGTAATAATGTACAATAATTACAACATAACATATATTTATGTGATTATTATTTTTTTTTAAATTTTCCTAAATTCCAAAAGTAAATCTGCAACAAGATCTACATTTAATACATTCATTAAGCAATATTGCTAATACATAATAAAAGAAGCCTAATAATAATCCATTGTCTTTCTTATATTTTTCTCAGTTTGTATCTGGACTGTCCTAGATGTTGAGCACCACCGTGACTGTCTAAGTCCATAGGTTTGTTGTCTCTGCCCCAAGTGAGGTCAGCTGTGCATGGATTAGGGCTGGTAAGTGGCCGTAAGTGCAGGTTGTGCGTTAATAATACATAATATTTAAAGGGGTTTTGTGGCCCCAAATTGAATCTTCATACTGATGACCTATCCACAGCACAGAAGCTCCGTCAATTTCGCGGAACTACAGTGCCACTCCTATTACATGAATATCTCCTCTTTAGTAGCTTCTAGCTTCCATAGGCTTCTAGAACAGATGATCTGTGCGAGGTCTGGGTATCACATACAGTTAATGAGGATGGGTCATCAGTTTGAAAATTCGATTTGGGGCCAGAAAACTACTTTAAATGGGAATGGATTTAGGTCCTGCATATCATGTCTTGGCTCTAGCCTCTTAATAATTCTGGTATACCATGGGAGGTCCCGTGGGTCAGGACTGAAATGCATTCCAATGAGGGACTGGCATATATTTCAAGTATATCTCATATCAGTTTCCTGGCATGAATTATAGTAAATCTGTTAGGCCCACATGTACCGACCGAGGCCTAGTGTCTGCAAATGTATAGGTAATATGGCAGCGACATGTACGGGTATACACCATTCTTTTCACCTTCAGTAAGGGAGAGCAGATATTACTCAACCACTGCAATAAACTAAGTCACTATGAGCTGAATTGAAGACAATGAGATTTACTAAGCTCTCAATTTTGGCTCATGGACTGTGACAAATCTCTGTTTGTCTCTGTATGCTCAAAATTGTAGGTATAATATGGGTTCACAGGAGACTACAGACACTGCATTTCATGTCTATACCGCATAGATCCATGACACATCCATGTGCACAAAGCCATACGCTCAATACTCAAATACTATGGAAACGTTAGATAATTTATTAAAATATGCTCATCCTTATATGTGTCAGTACAGGCTTACATAAATGAATGTAATGCAGCCCGCAGACTGTCTCAATAGATAAATAACCCCGCTTCTATCTTCTCTTTGTATACAGTACATACAATGAAGGCATTAAAAGATTAAATCCCAATAGTATTCCAGTCTCAGCGCTTTCTCCTATTAGCTTCATAAGATGGCACTACCATGTGTCTACTCTACTACTCATATCATTGTTAAAGGGGTTTTACAGCGAATTTAATCTAAAAAGAGGATTAAAATGGGTCCTTTCGGGTCCTCCACTGGTCCCTACTGGGAATGACCACTGCTTGACCCCCCCTCCATCAGTGATGGGCTGACAAGTCATTTCCTGTGTTCTGAAAGAGAACCATGAAGTGACAGAATCGGTGCAGGGGATCAGTCAGGTGAGTATCACTTTTGTTTTTTATGCCATTGTGACCATTGTTTTTAATTTTTCGGGATCAGACAACTCCTTTAACATGCAAAATGTAGTTGCCCCTGCTTTTCTGCTTACAACCATAGTATGTGATGCTTGGCTGTTTTAGTCAATGCCATAGTCTTTGAATGAAGTGGTAGGGCAAGTTCTCCACTCCATTCAAACTCCTCCAACCCACTGTGTTGCCACAGGGGAGTACAAGGGGCTGATGTCCTCCATTTTGGTGGTTGTGTGTAAGGCTTCGTTCACATCTGCGTCGGAGTTGAATCCATTGTGGATTCTGCCAAAAATCGGTGGAGAGAAAAGTCCTGCACGCAGGACCTTTATCTCAGGCGGTTTCAGTATAAAAATGGCAGAGACCCAACAGACAAGCAGCAGACCCCATCATAGTCTACGGGGTCTGCAGGTGTCCGCGGGAAACCACTGTTTTAAAAAGTGGGCTCTCCATTATTTGGGTGACGGAGAGCACGGCGCAAGTGTGAACCTAGCCTTACACACAAAAAAAAACACAGTATGAAAAATAGTCATTGATAAATAGCTTTTCCCTTTATTTGTAATATATATTTGGGCAATTCTATTATTTGTGTTGACAACTATGTATTCCATGGTAAAAGCCACCCTTTTTTAACCCACCACTGAGACCCACTAGTGGTACACATGTATCATCCCTTAGCTGTCCACTTGGCTGGATAGAAATGTATATCAGAAGTTAAAGAAGAAGACCTGTCACCAAGTAGAACATACTACATAACATATATCATTGGATTCTCGACGTTCCTCATATCAGTTTTCTTTTTTAAAATCCGTCCACCCATTCAAAAGATACGTCCCCTGGAAGATGATATGTAAACTAGCTCTGATTTTCCAAATGGGCAGTAAACTTATGTATTTCTATGAGAAAATAAAAGGTTCCTGCCCACATGGAGATTCAGAACTAGTTTACATATAATCCTCCAGGGGAATGGCAAGAATCAAATGATGTATGTTATTTATTGTTGTGATATTGTGTTGAATTGGTTTCAAGGCAAATTGGATTCTCTAACCAGATTGGAGATCAGTTAAATGTGGACAGTATGCTAAGGGGATGTAGTTAGAGGCTTGCTTGCAGGATATGTGGTCCAAATGGTGGAGGTCAGGGAGGCCCCAACAAGCCATTGACCAGGAAGAGTGAGGAAGAGTGACATGCAAAATGAATATTTACCCAAAGTAAAGGGAAGGCTAGGTATTGAAAGGGAACTATTTAAAAAGGACCTTTTACCACCTCCACCAATTCTAGTTATTTTCATCCTTTAATAAGCAGGCACCCCTCCACTAATTCTGGTGTAGTTGGAAGTTTCTCTCTAGCCCCTACCATTCCCGAGCAATCAGTGCAGCTAGTTTTGGTGCCTGATAAGATACCTAGGCTCCCTAATGTCAAGTGGGTGGTATCAGGCAGGAGCAGACAATGGGGTGTGATTTTGAGCCCTGACAGCCTCTGAATGGACAGTGTGAGAAAGCTCATTATCACATACCCTTGCCTGCTGCTCCCTGATGCCACCCACTTGACCTTAGAGAATCTAGTTAGAATATACGGTGCCAAAACTAACTGCAGCAGTTGCTCGAGAATGGTGGGGGGGTTATAGAAAAAAAATCCAAATCCACCACAATCAAGAATGCAAAGACCTGGAGTTGGTGAAGGTGGTGAAAGGTTCCCTTAAAGGGAACCTGCCACATGGAAAATGCACTGCACTCTTCAGGCAGCATGTTATGTAGCGGGAGAAGCTGAGCAGGTTGATATATTGTTTTGTGTGAAAAGATTCAGTATGAAAAAACTTGTGTTTTATTCATTTTTATCTTTGCTCATCTAGTCATGGAGGTGGTCCTAACAGTGACTGACAGCTATCTCAAACTGAACAAAGTTTAGATAAATGCATTTTCAATTTGACTTACTATCCATTAACCACAGCTGAAAAAATCTCTTATCTAAAGGATTGTCATTTTGTCCCAGCCAACCAATAAACGAATTACAGCTGTTCATTGATCTTAATGAGTACATCCGTCGTCTCACACTTATGAGACACTTTAATATTACATTTAAATTTAGCACAAACTCAAAAGACACTGATACAGTTACAAATAGTGGAAGAGTGAAGAAATCAGGCGATACCTTTTAGAGGCTAACTGAGTATATTTATAAGTAAGCTTTCAGAAGTGCTAGCTTCCTTCATCAGACATGACCATGTCTGATGAAGGAAGCTAGCACTTCTGAAAGCTTACTTATAAATATACTCAGTTAGCTTCTAAAAGGTATCGCCTGATTTCTTCACTCTTCCACTACTTTCAATGGCTAACACGGTACAACATTATACTACAGTTACAAATAATCCTCCTATTTCGAATCTACAGAACATGACTAATATTTTAATTCCTACCCACAGGTCATTGATACTGATATTGACAAACCGGTTCATACAAAATTGAAACCTAAGTCTAAATTCTATCCAATACATCATAAAGGTAACAACCTTGATACCTTTTACTCTATGGTAGCATCAGACTTCCGAAAGCTGTCTAAATTATAAAATTCGCAACCGAGAATGAGGCCCTTAAATACTTATTAACCAACAACAACATCATCATTCGCAGCGCTGATAAGGGGGGGAGGAGTAGTCCTCCAAACAAGTGAGGCTTATACTCAGGAAGCTCTCAACAGTCTATCAAACAAGAAATATTATATGCAGTTACCCCATGATCCAACACAACAGCACCTACAAGAGTACAACAATTCAATTTTGGAAGGACATTCTCAGGGGCTATTTAACAAAAAAGCGAAAGAGTTTCTCACCATCAAGAATCCTACCACAGCAATATTTTATCATTTACCTAAAATCCACAAAAACTTCACCAATCCCCCCGCTCGACCAATCATTTCAGGTATGAACTCAATCACACACAATTTGTCATAATACATTGTTCATCTCCAAAAATTAGTAGCCAATCTTCCTTCATACCTACGAGATTCTGCTAATCTCATTACTGATATTCTGCCCATATCCTGGGAACCCACTTATATTTGGGCTACCTTAGATGTGTCTGTCTTATATACAAACATTCTGCACGATAAAAGTTTATTTGTTATATCTGAAATCCTTAACAAAGACACCGATATGCCCATTGTACAAAAAAATTTTATTGTCAGTGGCATCAAATTCATTCTTGAATACAATGTGTTTAAATTTGAAAAAAAAAAAACACTTATATTCAAGTACACGGTACAGCAATGGGAACAAAATTTGCTCCCAGCTATGCAAACTTATATGAGGGAGAGAAAAGAATGGGAATATAAGTTAATGCAAAAATTTCAAACTCTGCAATTTGGATACAGTATGAACTGTGAGGGTCACAAATCACCACCTTATAGCAAACAGATAACAGCAAGAATTACTGATCCCTCCTTCATGCCCCACAAGTTTTCCAGACTGTTTATTTCTTGACCTGATGTAAATAACTTCTCTACTTATATTGCATTTTGTTATTCTAAGATCCTTTGAAGATCCATGCCTTGTGTATGTATAAAGAGTGTGTGAATTTTCAGTTTCTTGTATAACACCATGTCTGAAGAAGAGAGCTAGCACTCTCGAAAGCTTACTATCAAATATACTCAGCCTCTAAAAGGTATCGCCTGATTACTTCACTCTTCCACTACTTTCTATGGCTAACACGGTACAACATTATACTACTAGAAACTTATATGTAGGGGGTTTTGAAGAATCTTTTATATACAAATCCCACCCATGGTCTAATAGAATAATTTATTATAAACGATATATAGATGACCTCATATTTATATGGGATGGAAAACACTAGACACCTTTGAAGATTTCACTACTCATTTAAACAATAACAATTGGGGCTTAGAGTTCTCAGGAAAAACGAACAATAGAGAAATTGAATTTTTAGATTTATTATTGATGACATCAGAAAAGAGAATTTCTTGAAAGACTTTTTTTAAGGATGTAGATTGCAATAGTCTCCTTGACTTTCACAGTCTCCACTATCGAAAATGGAAATTAAATGTCCCTTTTGGACAGTTTAAGAGAATTCGGAGAAATTGCACTGATAATTCAGACTTTTTGAAACAAAGTGAGATACTGGAAAATAGATTTGAAGAAAAAAAACTACCCAAAAAAGTAATCAAGACAGCAAAAACTAAAGCAAATCAATTAACACAGCAAGATTGCTTACTCCCGAGACAGAAGGCATCTAAAGAGGTGTTCAAACACAATTTTTTGACCATTTATGATGGTGCACACAACCAAATTCATTCCATCCTTAGTAAGCACTGGCCAATTTTACTGAACGACCAGCAGTTAAAAGAGGTCCTTCCTAAAGCACCTAACATTACATTTAGAATAGCTAAAACCTTAAAAAACATCTCGGCCCCTAGCAAACTGAAAAAGATCAATAAAGATGGTAATCATAGTCTTGCGAATTCCAAAAAGGGTAGTTTTAAATGTGGGCATGTGAGATGTAAATGCTGTTCTAACATTAAGTATTGTGCCACAGATATTACCAGTTATAGTACAAGAGACATTTTCTCTATAAAGACATATCTCAACTGTTCATCTTCATTTATCGTTTATGTTCTCACTTGCCCATGCGGACTCCAATGCATGGGCTGAAACCATCATGTCCCTATGTGACCATATTATTAAGCATCGGTCCAGTATACTAAATGGTTACCAAAAGCACAGTGTCTCACGACACGCTAGTATCTTTCATAATAAAAAATTTTCCAACTTCACTGTGATTCCAATAGACCAGATCCCTCATGATAGCACTAACTGGTTTGAAACATTACGCCAGAAAGAAATGTTTCGGATTTATAAATTATACACATTGAATCCAAGCAGGCTAAATGAAGCTCTTGTGGATATTACAAACTGAAGCATAATATTTCATGTCATTATATACAACCAAAGTGGCTCAAACTTTGGTTTTCTGCGTCATTAGAAACACGTAAATTCAGTAATATCCAAAAGATAATGAATGTATGTTTTTCCCATAACAATGCATGGTAGCCTTGTTTTATAGTATTTTGTGCTCTACAGTGGGTACGGAAAGTATTCAGACCCTATTAAATTTTTCACTCTTTGTTTCATTGCAGTCATTTGCTGAAAGTAAAAAAGTTCATTTTATTTCTCATTAATGTTCCAGGTCTCTCCAGAGATGCTCAATTGGGTCGAGGTCAGGGCTCTGGCTGGGCCAGTCAAGAATGGTCATAGAGATGTTCCAAAGCCGCTCCTTTGTTATTTTAGCTGTGGCTTAGGGTCATTGTCTTGTTGGAAGGTGAACCTTCGGCCCAATCTGAGGTCCAGAGCCGTAAAACTCTGCTGACGTTTACAAACAGAGGGCGGTAGTTCACACCCTTTCAGCTGTTTATGACGATACCAAAGCAGGAAGTCCGCTACTCAGGCGCAGTTTACACTATACAACGCAGGATTTTGTTTAAAGAGCGATACTTCACATATACTCTCATCAAGATTCCGGTTTTCTCTTAGGTTCATTCACTTCTCTTGAACCTTTATAGTTATTGTATTTTAAGTGTTTAATAATGTGTATTTATAACACAATGTGTGTTTGTTTACCAATGAGGTCCACACCCTTAGGGGTGTGTACCTCTGGTCCTCATACCCTATATAAAGTTGTAAGTGGCAACATGTTCTATGTTATCTGCCATTTCATACAAATGAAAATGGAGTAAGAGACTCCGAAACGCGTTGTGTTTTGTGGTACCAATAAAGGATTTACTCTACTGGATACATCTTGGGCTGAGCGAGGATTCCTTTCTTCACCAACGAAGTGGGTCTTGTTTCACATTGTAATACGTCTTTGACACTTGGAACTCTGCAGCTTGATGAGCCCAGCACTATTCTTTGAAGTTCTCTCGGGCATTGTGACTTTTTCACAACCCCATAAGGTGAGTGTGATACCGACCTTCATTTATACAGCTGCAAATTGGTTGTTAAGAAATCACACAAGGTGCCGCTCGGTGTTTTTTTTTAATCTTTTTTGCATATACTCAATAGGTACAGTCGGACTTGTGCTGTCAACCACTTAAAGGATCACACCCATGACAAGATGGCTGCTTCTAAGAGCAACGATATAAATTAGAAAAGAACAATTTCTACTGAATCTTTTCCCACAAACCTATATATCAATCTGCTCAGCTCCTCCTGCTCTATAACATGCCGCCTGCAGATTAGACTGCATTTTGCATGTGACAGGTTCCCTTTAAATAATAGCTCATTATTGCCTTCCCTTTTCCATTGCAAATTCATTTCTTAACCACAACTATGGTCATCTTCTTTGCAACACATATTCCTGGATGCTTTGTATTAGTTTAACGTCTGGTATAGGATGGAAAATAAAAAAATCCATAAAAAGTAAATATTCAGAAAAGCGTAAAATACTAATATTCTGCACCGTGCTGAGTTTCAGAATATATTTACCATTTCTAGCCTTATCAATAAAGTGCAATATTCCTCTGTAAATGGCTATTCATAAACTAAACAATAGTCGGGTAATCTGTGTGTATTCAATAGCTGAAATACCTACTTTCACATTAGGAATATATTTCTCCTGCATAGTCGAGTGCATTTTAGAATAAGTTGAAAGCTTTATAAAGTAGGTCACCCAGCACTTTCATTTGCCTCTTTACATAAAGTAACTCGCTTTCCTATGAACCACTGGGCAATGCTGTATAAAAGTCATTACAAATATATTTCTATGCTAAATGCTTTTTAGTTTAGCAAAAAAATTGAAGAGCTTCTCATAAGCAATGGGAGCAGCTCAATAAATCCTACTTATGGAGCATGATTATTTTGTCTTGTTTTCCTAGGAGTTTACCATGTGACTGTGTGGATGAAGAGTTCGATGCCTAAAGAATATTAAGACATATGCAGCAGTGCCGAGTTTGCTTTAGCCTCAGCCATCAATGTGTTTAGTGTTAGTATTTTCTCCTAAAGCTGCAGCTATATCTTTCTACATTATCATGTCAAATAACAAATTTCTCCCTGCTATGTACATCTGTAGTTTGCTAAACATACTGCAAAACAGATGAATAGGTTATTCCCTTTGACAGATTTAAAGGGGTCTCTGAGTAGGTGAAGCCATTAGGGCATATGGTTTTCATACAAGGGGTTGCTACACTCCAGGATTTTCCCCTATGTTTAGTTCAGCTTCCATGATCACAAAATCTAATGTTTTTGTTCACTGGAAGGCTTATCTTTTGTTGTCTGAAAAAACTCTGCACCATGATACCTTAATACAGAAAAGTCAATCTAACAATCTGTCTCGCAGTGTGGTTTATGTGTTATTTGTAACTTTAAACTTTGCTACATCTATAATTTAAAATATATTTCAAAGCAAAATAATTTTTAGAATCTTTTTTCTACCCCTTTGCTACCATGGTCAGCTCCACTGCTTTTCACTTGTACTGGTGTTTAGACAGGACCCATCTCAATGGCTGCTTACCTGACTCCTATAGAAGTGATTAGAGAGATGTGAACGTGTGCTGTCACCTCTCCATTCATTCCCTGCCTCTCAGCAGAGGCCTCCCTAGTTGGGCTTGGGATTGGGGAACCCTCATTTTAGATATAGGTGTAGATCGTAGAGGTTCTGTGCAGCCACCATAAATATCTCATATCTATAGAAACCGTTGATGGTAAAAGGAAATCCAGCACACATACTTCTTCTTAATAAAATGTAACTTTTAATGCGCCATTTTAAAATAAAAACCAAAAAAGCCCCTTAGTTAAAAATAAAACAGCAGCCTACGCGTTTCAAAGCAAACACGCTCTTTAGTCATGGCATGGAGCATTAAAAAAGGTCTATTAATGCTATTAATGGGTTAATAAGTGCACCCAAATACCTTTAGCAGTGTTTTGAGTGATTTCTGGGTTTCTCTGTATCTTCTGCATTTGTTTACATGGTGTAACTTCCTGCTGCCTTAGCTGATGCAATGCATTCTGGTAGTTGTAGGCTCTCACGCTATCTCCCTCTCACTCCTCCCCCCTCCCTCTCTAACACCCCTCCCTGTCTCCCTAGCTATCCTGCCCACTACTAGCCCTTCCCAAGAAACTCACCCCATCCCCCTACCACATTATACTTACCTGTCTTCTTCCTGTCCAGGCTTCCTTCTGCAGGGAATGGCTCCTCCTCAATGGGTCGTTGTCATTAGGCTATGGGTGGTTGACATTAGGTTAAAGAATATAATACACTGTATGCCATATCTTGTAACTAAATAACATACAGATGTGTTCACCATTAATTTTTCTCAAATTCGTTATGGACTCCACATCATAACCACCAGGTGAACACACAGCATGTACATCACGGATATATCAATATAGCAAAGTCACAGGTTTTTAATAAAGCTGTTCACTTACGTCACTCATCTCGTGATATGGGATATCGAGCCAAGAGGAAAGGCGAGAACTTATGCATTTATATAGTTTTGGCCATTATTACTAACATAAACAACCTAAACCAACTTTACTGTGTTTCTTGTGAAATTTGTCATCTACTGCTAAGTGTACTGCAGATGCCTGTATAACAAATGTAACACATCAGAAAGCAGAACAAGCATGTGTTACATATGGCCAATAAGTCAATGTAATCGCATGAACGTAAAGGGAAAAAACATACTGTGCCGATAGCTTGGGAAAAAAACATCATCTAGTAAACGCTAGCCAAGCTGCAAGATATAAAGAAGAGATTTATTATTTTTCTGGAAGAAATTGCTACAGCTTGGGGTGGAAATAATCAAAAGCCAGAAACTGTACAAATACCAGGCAGCGACAGGGTGGAGGTTCAAGATGTGAAATCTGTAAAAATAATAGTGCATACTCTTGGGAGCTAAGTGTTGAAGTAATGACAAGGCAACAGGGAACTTTTTGTTTATTTTCTGCTCCGTTTCCTTTCCTTTGGTAAGTTATTATAACTCTACCTTCAATGGTGGGAAGTTTCTCTACTCACTTAATCTTTGGTCTGCCTCAGCCTTGGCAACACAAAAGGAAAATGCCCATAGAAAAGCTAACAACAGAAAATGAATATATTACTGCATGTTGGGTTCATTTCAACGACAGTAACTTTTTTTTTCACTCTTTGTGCCCTATTTTGCACACTGAATAGTTCCACAATTTACAATAAATAAAGTTACTGTATCCTTATAAAGTTTTGGGGTCTTTTTTTGTGGGAACATTTCTGCCTCCCCCTTACTGTACTTACACAGGAAAACATATCTCCTAAATGTTAAATACAGGGGAGTGGCCATAGTGGCGCTATAGGTTACCAAGCCCTTGACTTGGAGGGGGCCCAAAGATCCCCCATCACATAAAATAAACCACTATTCTAAATGGTACAAGGTCAGAAGGGGCACCATTACAGATTCTGCAGATTGGGGCCAAGTTAGACCTCTGGTTATATGTAAGGGGCCTAACAGTTGCTTTTCAGTCTACTATGCAATGGATAAAATGGGGAACATTTACCAATAGCACCTTGGGATGTATGCATTAAAAAATCAGTAAAAATGTCACAAATTGCACACACATGCAATGATAAACTGGATATAGCTTAATAGATATGTTAGACAAAATTTTACCAATATTTTGAGCAAAATACATCCCACATCTTTAACAAATTTACAACTCCTCACAGACACTCTCTTTTTTGTAGACATTTTTCTTTTAAACTGTTAAACCATAATAAATTTAGTGCACACAAACTCTACTACTTTTTTTTTGCCAAAATGTGTTATTTAATTGTGGCGCAATTTGCTTAGGGAATTTCTCATCATGTCCTTATTGCTGAAATAAAACATATCATCCTTTGGAAATCACTTCGTGGATAAAATAACACACTCATCTCTTCTGTGCTAAAAGTTGTTACATGAGATTTTGATAAAGGCTGTTTTTGTCTAATGAAAATAGTGCCACTCTTGTTCTAGACTCTTGTTCGGAACTGCAACTTAATTGACTTATGGTAAATGGGGCTGAGTTGCAATACCAGATACAGTCCAGGTGTCCATTTGATAGATTTCTAAAATATACATATAGTAGCCATGATTTCGTTTGGTCACTTTCCTTACTGCATTGTCCAAAGTTTTTGCTTCGTGCAAAGCATGGTTGAGCGCTGGAGTCCTGGGTTCGAATCCAGCCAAGTACAACATCTGCAAGGAGTTTGTATGTCTCCCCGTGTTAGTATGGGTTTCCTCCTACACTCCAAAGACATACTGATAAGGAATGTAGATTGTGTATATGGGTCAGTGTTTACAATATCTGTAAAGCGCCGCGGAATATGAGAAATAAATAATAATAAATAACAGAGATTACATAATCTTTACAAAACTGGGCTGTATCCCATCCTTGCTATAACTTTTCATCTACAGTACACGCAATCTGATTTTTTAGAACACAAAATTCCTGTCCTCAGTAGGGCTCCATGGCGTGTTTCCAGCAGATACTCTGATCTACTTACAGAAATGCACAGTTTTGATCACTGTTATGTATGTAAGGTGCGCCTGTTCAATATTTAGTAGTTGAAACTGAAGAACAAAATATATGCTCCAGTTTGTCTGTGGCCTAGAAACCATGGTAATCTGATAGCTGCATGATATCTAACAGTAATACCCACTTAAAGATGCAATCCCATCAGAACTTTTATCATATGGTCTGATGGTTATATATATCTATATAACCATACCATAGTGCAAAGGTTTTGCTCCAAGTGGTTCTTTAAGAGTATAGTTGGGATGAACTGACGATTTACTCTTTCTGATGGATTATCTCACGAAGACCACTGCAGTCATAGAAGGGGTACTGCTCTAGCATTCGTCTGTATCGCCAGCATGCAATTCTACATTTCTCCTGTAGTGGCCGCTGTATGAAAAATGTCTGGCTGGCCATGGCTACCTCTGGCAAATCAGCAGTTTGTTGGGGCTGTTGTGAGCAACTACTAGAGATGCGTGAAGTTTTCAAAAATTCTATTCGGCAACTTCGCCAAATTTTCCGATACGATTCTATTCGATCCAAATTAAATTGCGGTGAATCACGTTAAAAAAACAGCTATTTATTGGCTGCAGAGAGCCGGGGTGGGCGGAAAAATGGTGGAACCCCTTGAATGGTGTGGTCATGTTTGACTGCTGTATCCAAGGTGTTAAAACCCGCAATCGGTTATGGAGCAGGGTGTTAGGTGTCAGTTACAGCAGTCAGTTACAGCTAACACCCTGCTCCATAACCGATCGGGGGTTTTATCACCTTGGATGCAGCAGTCTAACATGCCGTGTGCGCTCGTGAAGGGGTTAAAGGGATGTGACATCACAGGGCTGGCTGCTGACTGGCTGCACGCATGGCATTGTGGGTGATCCTGCATTACCAGAGTTCCTTGCCCCATATCCTAACATGTACAGCAGCCATTTTTTTAAAAAATGCGATTCGTTACCATGAAGCGTGAGGAAATCCAGATTCGATACGAATCGTCAGCCTTGATTCGCTCACCTCTAGCAACTATCAAAGAGGTTATTGGTAATGAGACAGCTTCTTCTTCTATAAAGGAAGTCTATCACCTGCATTTTACTAAGTAAAGCTAGACAATTTGGTTATTTTTGCTTGCTAATATATTGTCATCCAAGTAGGGATCGCAATCTAAATTCGTTATCAGTATGTCTTTGGCATGAATACTGGAGTAAACCCATGAAAACTCAGAAACAATGTACAAACTCCCCACAGATAGAGTGCTTGGCTGCCTTGTACCCAAGACTCCACCGTTACAAGACTCCACCATACACATATTTTCTGCTTTTATTTTCTAATTGTAGATTCTGCTTTCTGTACACTATAAGGAGGCGGCCATCTTGCTTGAGCTGTTGGTAACAGCAGTAAGAGATATGCTTTACAGCGACCACATAGACTGTCACTATAGGAACCTGTAGGCTGGAAATGACTCAAAAGGATGAGGACTCTAATAAGGAGAAAACAGAAATATTTCTATTTTTTGGGAGAAATTAACAGATCAATATATTTAATTAACCATAATTTCCAGACTCGTAAAATCATATAAAACAATGAGACGGTAATTCTAGAAATGTATCATTTTAGCAAATTGAATTAAGGCTGGTGTCTCCTGTCCTCGTTCTTGTCTTAGTGATCAGAATCTAATTAAATTGCAGAGTTAAATTACATGTATATCGATTGCTTTGTTAGTTTAGACAGAACCTCGGAAAGAGGAATATGCCAAGGAGGTAGACTGAAGACGGGTGATCATTAACAACACACAGATGAGTCCAGCCCTATCTTAGCTCGAGTTTGCTTCAGAACTCCAATTTCTTACGAAACCAATTCAATTGCAAAATGCTAGCAAAAGCCTTGGCAAGCTGTAACTCACAACACAAAGCTTGGACAGACGCACGCAGACTATCACTTGGTGATGAAATATCACAAAATAGTATTGTTCTGAAAAGCTAACTATCTCCTGACACTCCTATTGTATCTGGACAAGTCCAGCGAAGAGGGAACATAAGGGAGGACACATCTGTACAATGCTGCAGTATGGGACATATTTATGGCAGATAGTCCAGGGTCAAGTAATCACGTTATTGGGAAATTTACTAAAATAGGTTAGAGTAAGGGAACCATGATGTAATGCCCATTATAGACAATTATGGCATACAGATGTATGAGATATGCCAAGATAACTGACATTAAATAGAGACACTAACTTTTTGAAAAAAATAAAACTCTTGTGCTACTCACAACAGCCAACAGAGTAAAAAAAAAATTTTCTCAAAGCTAGTCATCTTGTACCATTTATTTTGGCATATCTCAAAACTGTCAAAAAGGTAATGATGGACATGTATGTATCTACAGGTGGAACTAACACCTATATCCAGGATAGTTTTCCTCTTTATACAAATAATTTTTTAGGTGCACCAGGGTATGGCAGCATCTATTGCAGCACTGGTTTTTACCTCTCAAAACTGGCTCCTAACCCATCAGTATCAATCATCTGAAGGGGAGGCGTAGGTGAGGTGATGGTCAGCTTTAAAGGGAACCTGTCACCAGAACCCAGCATATCAACCCAACCATGCATATAGATAGGATATCTGAATCGCACTTTGTTTTCCCCCTGTGAATTGGTCCCAAGATATCACTGTTTTTGTCAATATGCATATGAGCTCTTTGGAGCAACAAGGGTGTCGGCATTGCTCCAAAGAGGTAAGCGCTAAGCACTCATTGCTCTAAAGAGCTGACTTGCAAGTTGACAAAAACAGGCAATATCGTGGCAATAGAGGCTCCGATTCACAAGGGGAAAACACGTTTGATTGCTCCTAACCTATCTATCTGCAGGGCTGGGTTGATATGTGCTGGTGCAGGATAGTTTTAGGAGCCAAAACTAGTTGCACCAACATAGGCAAGCATGTCTCTGGCGCTACTAGAAGCTAATTTGCATAAGGATAAGAACTATTTTAGCAAGAAAAAGACATAAACATTGGGACAAACCAATGTTATGTCTATAAATCTTATTATGTGTCTTACAAATCGCTGTTTTCACTTTGGAAGTGATCTGGGATCTTGTAGACTCTCTTTAAGGAGTTTACAAGCCCTAGATGGTGGATAGGTCATCAGTATATAAAATATTTGTGCCCCTCACAAGGTAAAACTTCTGGAGGGAAGTAGCTGTGGCATTAGCCAGCACTTTTTTTTTTTACTACAGATCTCTCCATTATTTTCAGCTCTGCCTACCGCTAACCATTACACAGCTTTCAGAATGTGAAACAGATATTGTACAATAGTTTATCTGACAGCAAATCCTGTAAACAAGCGTTAAGAAGGATTTCTTCCATCTAAAGCTTAGTGTAAGACGATCTACACCACAACGCCATCTCTTCCCGTATAACAAACTCCTTGCCTTGACTGCTGAACACGAGCAATGGAACAAGGAACACAGGAAATGTCATTTACCAGCCTCCAATCTCCATCACTCCAAATATAATCTGTGACTCAACAGTAACAGAATGCTAGCCATACGCAGAAGTGACCTAGATATTTTAGAAGCAAAGAATCCTATGAAATGGACGTTTCCCATCATTTTCAAAACAAAGCCCTATTCGAGGAATTCAAGGCTCAGTTACATGAAATACTGTTTTTAGAATTTTTGTTTCTACCAATGGGATCTGGAAGAAGTAAAACAGTTTGTAGACCTTCTCTGGTGTTTATGGTTTTTCCCAGTCATTTTGCTCCATCTCTTATAGATAATAGTGTTGGCGCTATACACCTGTCATTGCTATCCAGGAAAAGTCTTGAACAAATGTTCAGAATTGCGGCCAAGAACCCATATGCTGCACAAATTTCAGGTTCTACATGAATAATGCACCAAGATGGCCACAGGCAAAATCTTCAGATTGTATAACCAATAATTATTCCTGAGAGTAAAGGCAATCTTAAAGGGAGTCAACATAAACCAGCATATCAACCCAGCCCCAGAGATAGATAGGTTAATGTCACCATAACCCAGCATATCAACCCAGTCCCACAGATAGATAGGTTAGGGTCATCTGAATCAAATGGTGTTTTCCCCTTGTGAATAAGTACCTCCTTTGCCAAGATATTGCTGCTCAATTTGCAAATGAGCACTTTAGAATAATGAGCCATTGCTCCAAAAAGGTAAGTGACAAAGCCCTGGTTGCTCCAAAGAGCTCATTTTCATATTGACAAAATATGGAAAAACACTGTGTGATTCAGCTAACACTAACCTATCTATCTGCAGGGCTGGAGTGATATGCTGGTTCTGGTGACACTAACCTATCTATCTGCAGGGTTGGGGTGATATGCTGGGTCTGGTGACACTAACCTATCTATCTGCAGGGCTGGAGTGATATGCTGGTTCTGGTGACACTAACCTATCTGTATGTGGGGCTGGGTTGATATGCTGGTTCTGCTGACACTAACCTATATATCTGCAGGGCTGGGGTGATATGCTGGTTCTGGTGACACTAACCTATCTATCTGCAGGGCTGGGGTGATATGCTGGTTCTGGTGACAATAACCTATCTATCTGCAGGGCTGGGGTGATAAGCTGGGTCTGGTGACACTAACCTATCTATCTGCAGGGCTGGGGTGATATGCTGGTTCTGGTGACACTAACCTATCTATCTGTGGGGCTGGGGTGATATGGTGGTTCTGGTGACACTAACCTATCTATGTGCAGGGCTGGGGTGATATGCTGGTTCTGGTGACACTAACCTATCTATCTGCAGGGCTGGGATGATAGATTAGTGTCACCAGAAATCAGCATATCAATCCAGCTCTGCAGATAGATAGGTTAGTGTCACCAGAACCAGCATATCACCCCAGCCCTGCAGATATATAGGTTAGTGTCACCAGACCCCAGCATATCACCCCAGTCCCACAGATATATAGGTTAGTGTCACTAGACCCAGCATATCATCCCAGCCCTGCAGATAGATAGGTTAGTATCACCAGAACCAGCATATCATCCCAGCCCTGCAGATAGATAGGTTAGTGTCACCAGACCCAGCATATCACCCCAGCCCTGCAAATAGATAGGCTAGTGTCACCAGAACTGCTGGTTCTGGTGATACTAACCTATCTATGTCCAGGGCTGGGGTGATATGTTGGGTTCTGCTGTCACACTCCCTTTAATACATAATGTAAATAATAAATAGCTCCATCATCAATCAGTTCATCCAATGATTTAATATAATCCCCAGCCAGTCACAATGCATATATATCCATGTCAAAAATAAAAAAAAACTACCATAGGAGAAACATGTATCAGGGGAATAAAAGGGGCATATTTTGCAGGAAAAATACTACAAATGCAGGTACAGAACAGATGTGGACACTTGTCATTTGTCACACTTTACACAATTAAAGAAGTTTTTTGGCCCACATTGCATCTTTCATACTGATGACCTATCCACAAGCTGCAGTGTACAGAGAGTGGAAACAGTCCGCTCCTACTCAAGTAATAGGAACAGAGTTGCAGTTCCCCTGGTGGCACCACTATAGAGTGGACAAAGCTGCAACTCTTTGCCTATTGCTTGCCTTTAGGTTTCTATCTATAGGGAGCTACCTTCCAAAAGGTGGAACTAGGAGCAAGTTCCTGTTTTTCAGCAATGAAATTGCATATTGGATAAGAACAGTGCTGCTACTGCTCCCCATCCACTGGTGTAGCTTATGAACCCCCACAGATCAGATATTGATAAACTAACCTGTCAGTAGGTCATCAGTATGGAGCATACATTAGCGGCTGGAAAACCATTTTAGACATGTTGTGGAAAAGTTATTTTTTTTGGTGATTTTGTTGCGGTTTTTTGAGTCAAAGCCAGGAGTGAATTTATAAGAAGGGAGAAGTATAAAAATGTTCTATATATTTCCTATTCCTGCTGAAGCCACTCTTGGCAGTTATTGAGAATTCAGGACATTCACTAGGATCCTAAGCTTGTACCGTCAACATCTCTATAACCATCCCATGAGGTCAGCATAGGACTGACATGCACTCTAAATGCAAAAGAAGATCAAAGATGACCTGAATGATCCTGACATCATAAAATCTGTAAGGTGCACCATTGTACATTGACTTTTATTAGACTCCTTTTCATTTTGCAATCTCCTTAGCTAACGTTCCAGAATGAGTTGTGCAGCTGTTGAAGATGGTCCAATGCCAAAGCCGCAGGTTATGTCCTGCAAGGTTTTCTGAAAGAATCTATAACCTAATGACATTATAAATACTGAATCTGATTATGGTCTATAAAGTAGGAAATTAGCCAAGGAGGTAGATAGGAAGTAAAGTCTCAAGGTATTGTGGAGCTTTAGTGCATAGAACAATACGTCTTCATCTGTAATATCTGCAAAATGAATTGTTAAATATGTCTAGAATATGATGAAAATTTGTGTATTCTGGGATTTGTCTATTGTGTGCAAAATATCTGCTTACTGTTACATGTAATCCAATATTTGTACATATTAACTGATACTGATACTTACTTAGGTTCACACTAGTGTTCAGGTTTCCATTCCAAGCGGACCCGAAAAAAGGAAACCCAATCCACTTAAAAAGCGGTTACTTTAATGGGGTCTGCCAGGTTTCTGCCCTGGACATTTTTCTCCGCATTTTTCAAGCGGAATGGGGAACGGAATCCCCAGAGACTGAACACTAGTGTGAACCTAGCCTTACCTGCACCCTCCCCTCAATCCTTCCTAGGCTAGCCATCACCTCTGTAGGGGATACAGTGGTAACATCACATCGGTGTTAAACAAACAGTACTGTTAGCAGTATACAGCTGAGCGCAGTGTTTGACTGCATCAGTCTCATCAACATGACATCACTGCTGCAGAATACAAACAGAGCGGCAGAGGTGACCACTGGCCAAGAGCAATAATGGGGGAAAGATGGAGCCAACGTATTTTTATTTTTGAACCCACTCCTGTTTGGGGGCTTCTGATCCATTCTGTTTCGATGAAACAGAGCAGGATAGGACCTGTTTTATTTTCATTGAAACGGAACAGACGCTCGGACGCCCCCCATGGATGGCACACTTGGATGTCTATGTGAAGCCTTAAAGCTTAAATTCTACTTTTTCTTTAGAAGTAAAAAGCAATATTTTATTTTTATCTTAGAATCCCACAGATCAAAATAGAAATAACTGAATGATTCCTGGAAAAAGTGGGTCAATGAGTAATTATCTTGTGAAAAGAAAACATTCTGTTCACTTATCAGTAATCACCATGATCACCTTTGTGTAGGATTTAGCCGACTGTTTTTACTTTTATACTAGCTCTAGAAGAACAAAAATCATTATTGAAAATTACAAATGGTACACGCTCTATTCAACTAATATTCCTATGTGGAAACCAGGGCAAGCTACATATCCACAGGATATGCCAGAGATGTTCAGAAAATGTGGGTCCCACCCCTGGGACTCTAATTAATCCAGAGAACGGGGGTCCCCTGACCTTCTAATTTGTGGCCACTGAGAATGGAAAGATGGATGCACATACGTGGGTCTCTCCAGTCATATCAATTGGAGTTTCAAAAATAGCCATATCTTGTGTAAATGTCATAAATGTGTAAGATGTGGATACTCCTTTTAAAACAAAACATTTTTTAACATCCCATCACCTTACAATCATGTCCGACCCCTAGGACTCCCACCAATGAGTCAGGTTGGGGAATTTTATCTACAGTCAGCCTTAAAGAGGACCTTTCACTGCCTCCACCAACTCCAGTTGTTGCACCCTTCAATAGATACCACTCCAACTACAGTTGGAACTCTTTCTCTAGCCCCCCCTCCACCATTCCTGAGCAACAAATGCTGTTAGTTTGAGTACCCAGTATAATAATTAGGACTGCCCACCTGACAGTAGAGGGCCCAATTGACTTATTGGGTGCTGAAAATAATAAAATGATTGCTTGAGAATGGTGGGGGCTACAGAAAAAGTTTCATCTGTGCTGTAATCAGGGGAACAGCGCCTATTGAAGAAAGCAAAGATTTGGAGGTGGTGAAATGTCTTCTTCAACTACAGGTAATTGGCATGATTGGTCAATTATTTGGCTTATTTGTTATTAAGACACATGGAGATATTTTTTAAAAAAAACGGGCTCCCTGATCCCACATTCACACATGTGGAACTCAGTTCCTATGTTCACCGGATTTACCGGCCTGAGAATCATGCCGGGAGAGGGACTCCTAGTGGTATAGTTATCTATGCCTGGAGAGGGACACCTAGTAGTATAGTTATCTATGCCAGGAGAGGGACTCCTAGTAGTATAGTTATCTATGCCGGGAGAGGGACTCCTAGTAATATAGTTATCTATGCCGGGAGAGGGACTCCTAGTAGTATAGTTATCTATGCTGGGAGAGGGACTCCTAGTAGTATAGTTATCTATGCCTGGAGATGGACTCCTAGTAGTATAGTTATCTATACCGGGAGAGGGACTCCTAGTAGTATAGTTATCTATGCCGGGAGAGGGACTCCTAGTAGTATAGTTATCTATGCCGGGAGAGGGACTCCTAGTAGTATAGTTATCTATGCCGGGAGAGGGACTCCTAGTAGTATAGTTATCTATGCCGGGAGAGGGACTCCTAGTAGTATAGTTATCTATGCCGGGAGAGGGACTCCTAGTAGTATAGTTATCTATGCCGGGAGATGGACTCCTAGTAGTATAGTTATCTATGCCGGGAGAGGGACTCCTAGCAGTATAGTTATCTATGCCGGGAGAGGGACTCCTAGTAGTATAGTTATCTATGCTGGGAGAGGGACTCCTAGTAGTATAGTTATCTATGCCGAGAGAGGGACTCCTAGCAGTATAGTTATCTATGATGGGAGAGGGACTCCAAGTAGTATAGTTATCTATGATGGGAGAGGGACTCCTAGTAGTATAGTTATCTATGCCAGGAGAGGGACTCCAAGTAGTATAGTTATCTATGCCGGGAGAGGAACTCCTAGTAGTATAGTTATCTATGCCAGGAGAGGGACTCCTAGTAGTATAGTTATCTATGCCAGGAGAGGGACTCCTAGTAGTATAGTTATCTATGCCAGGAGAGGGACTCCTAGTAGTATAGTTATCTATGCCGGGAGAGGGACTCCTAGTAGTATAGTTATCTATGCCGGGAGAGGAACTCCTAGTAGTATAGTTACCTATGCTGGGAGAGGGACTCCTAGTAGTATAGTTATCTATGCCGGGAGAGGGACTCCTAGTAGTATAGTTATCTATGCCGGGAGAGGGACTTCTAGCAGTATAGTTATCTATGCCGGGAGAGGGACTTTTAGCAGTATAGTTATCTATGCCGGGAGAGGGACTCCTAGTAGTATAGTTATCTATGCCGGGAGAGGGACTCCTAGTAGTATAGTTATCTATGCCGGGAGAGGGACTCCTAGTAGTATAGTTATTTATGCCAGGAGAGGGACTCCTAGTAGTATAGTTATCTATGCCGGAAGAGGGACTCCTAGTAGTATAGTTATCTATGAGTCCCTGCCTCCCAGCAACATACTGTCTTGTACTGATCATAGTACAGGACTGTATATCTCTGGGAGATGGGGACTCCTAGCTTAATAGATAACTATAATGTATAATGCATGATGTTCAGGCCAGTAAACCTGGCATACATACAGACCGCGTTTCAAAGAGAGTATTCTTATCTTACAGGGTGGCTTCCATTCGTTTGGACTTGGGACAAACTTGCGTGACATGGACACCTACTCATTTGAAAGCAAGGAAAAAGAGTCCCCTGCCAGCGTCTTCAAATGATAGAGGAAATTACAGTTGCCCACATATATGGGCTTGGAAAAGGCTGCCTCATGGGCCAATATGTGGTGCATGGTCTGGGCTCCAATAAATTGCACCATTATTTGAAAATGCCGGTGGAGGACTTTTTTCTTGCTGAGTATACACCCAGGTTGGGAGACTGAGTTTCTGCTTTGAAACTGTTAGGAAGTCTCCCTTTGGTGCTGTCTCGCTTTCTTTCTTGTTTATTGATTTGAATGGGACGGCACAGTGGCTCAGTGGTTAGCACTATTGCTCTGCAGCGCTGGAGTTCTGGTTTCAAGGAGTTTGTATGTTCTATCTGTGTTTGCGTGGGTTTCTCCCGGGTACTCCGGTTTCCTCGCACACTCCAAAGACATACTGATAGGGAATGTAGATTGTGAGCCCTATATGGGACAGTGACTGACAATGTCTGTAAAGCGCTGCGGTATATGATGGCGGTATATAAGTAAGCAAAATAAATAATAAATACATAAAATAAATGGCCACCATGTAATATTACATCTCTCCTGCAGCGGCTACTGCAGGGAAAATGCCTGGCTGTCCACATTTTGAAAGAGGTTTTCTCTTTGGAGACAACCCAGCCAAAATTAGGTGCCTTCTATCTTCTGTGTACAACCTAAACTAATAGGACTAAAGTCTGCTACAATGTATCTATCCTTGACAATCCTCTCCATATTAAAGGGGCTGTCCATAGGCCATACATATCTGATTGGTGAGGGGCCGACAGCCAGACCCTGCAAGGATAAATCAATGGGATCAATGGGAACTGAGCTGCAGTAACACTGCTGGGCCACTATACAGGGCATGACTATATCTGTTTCTGTGCACTGGATATTACAGGGACTGGAGGCACCCCTGAAGAGTTGAACTGTTTGGGGCTGACTGTCAGCCCCCCACTGATGAGATATACAGATGTAGCAAAGGTTAACATGACTCATAATGCATTAACAACACTGTGGCACAGAATGTTAACTCAACTCTTTCAATGGGTTTTCAATGGCTTTTGTCGCCTTTGGTGATGGGATATCATGGCACAGAAAGTTATCGTGCTGCAGAAAGTTAATGCTACATCTGTATATTTATCCTAAGGTTAGGCCATAAAAAAGAACATACACAACCCCTATAACTAATGGTGAGTCTTCACAATGGGATCACAGAGGTACCTGTAAGGACATCCAGGTATTGGGGTTTTAGGGGGACTTCCATCTCCATGCAGCAAACACCTGATAAGTTTTGCTATCAGCAGCAAGGCCCCCACTCCCACCACAATACCTTATTAGTGGGGGCTACAAAAATGCCATTATATTGATCTTACATGAAATGCATGATGGATTTTTATAACTAGGTGTCCTGTTCAGTTTACAGAGTTGCCTTTGTGGACTTTCTGGTGCATAGCTGTACGTAATTTATACAGTGCGGCTAGTAAATGTTCACCGTCCTCTGCTCACTGCCATTTCATATTGGATTCACAGGGAGAGTTTCTTCATCTAAGTTTTGGCTCTGTGAAGAGTTCATTATTTTACACCACACTAGAGTAGCTGTGACCATAGATCACAGCAACAGATACAATATAGTCTGTGACTTTCAAGTTATATATCAGGAGAGTAAAATGGATTTAGTGAGTGAAAATGAAGAGACTGAGTTGGCCAAATAGATAATGCTAAAGTGTTCAGAGAGCTCATCATGGGGAAGGAAGAAAGTTCATCATTTACTGTAAACTGGTCACTAGTAACATATCTGTATGTCCTGAAGGGCAAACAGTACACTGAACTCATCACGTCTTTTTCTGGCTTAACCAGAAAGAAGTTTATAATTTGCCCTTTTGGTTGGACATGTTCAAATATCAGAGAAAAAAACTGTTTTTCAAGACATGGTTCCATGATATTTGGTCATGAAGTGATAAGCTACATCTAAGTGTGGTCACCTAGTGGCTGTGTTGTGAATTGCAGCCTTTGAAAGGTTTTGCTACAGTGTTTTAATATTGTATTAAATTGTTTTCATCAAAAATAGGAGTCCGCAAATAAATTTGAGCTTAAAGGGGTTTTCCAGGACTCCAGGACTGATGATCATTATGTGATCTGAAGAGATCTGACTCCTGACGATGAGCTGTTTGACACCTACAAGTAATGCGGCTTCTTCCCTGATGAGGCCATGTTCACTGGTCACATTATAAGCTACTAAGTCCCATTCAAATGAATCCTGCGACCTACCATATATTAATGACCTTAAAGGGGTTGTGCAGGACTTGGAAAACATGGCTTCTTTCTTCATCTCAGGAAGTGACATCATGTCTGTTAGTCACATGGCCAGTCTTCAACTCAGTCCCATTCATTAATGGGATAGAGATGTGGCTTTGCCATGTGACCAACAGACGTGATTGTCACTTCCTGAGAAGAAGAAGGAAGCCATTTCTTTGAGTCCTGCACAACCCCTTTAAAATGAGACTGCTATTTTCTATTAATTTCCCCCTATATTTATCAGATAATATTTTAACTGCTATCTTATAAATTCTTATGTACAATATATTTTCTAAATGTAGTCCTTTTTTTATTTGATCCTTATATATATATATATATATATATATATATATATATATATATCCTCTCATATTAAGACTGTTAGAAACAGAACTCTATATTCTTCTATATGTGTCCTGGGTGATCAGCTATCCTCCCACTTCTCCAAATCCTGTATCTGGCTATAAAACAAAACAGGCTCAGGCCTTTTAATAAATTTGGCTTATCTCCTGGTCGTCTGTGTGCCAGAAAGGCAAATCTGTGCCTACTGTGAGCAGACGGATATTTGTGTTGTACTTTATGCACATTTATGCCATAAATAAAGCACAAAACTCTATACAGTCACACATTTTTGTAAAAACTGGCTTGTGCTAAAGTTTGCAATTTTTATATGCTAGAAAGGTGATATATAATAAATGAATTAATAAATTCCCTCGATATATATTTATCGTCTCTTATTTTTAAGTTCAGTAACAAAGGAGTTTGTAGAAGTTTAAGCTGGGGAGGGGATGGATGTTTAAAGGGGAACTTTCACCACCTCCAACTCCTTTGCATCCTTCAATAGGTGCCTCTTCACTGATTCTGGCACAGTTGGAATTTTTTCTCTAGCCCCTCCTATTCCTGAGTAATCAGTGCTGTTAGTTTCAGCACCTAATATGCTAAATAGCCTCTCTAATGTCAGGTGGGCAGTCCTTGGATATCTGCTATGGCTCAAGAACCACCCACCTGACAATAGGGATCCAAATTAGTATACTGGGTGGTGAAAGTAACAGCAACAATTTCTCTAGAAGAGTGGGGGCTAGAGAAAAAATTTCTGCTGTGCCGGGATCAGTGGAGCAGCAGCTATTGAAGGTTGCAGGAGTTGGAGTTGGTGGAAGTGGTGAAAGGTCCTCTTCAAATGAGTTTTCTGGACTTATTAATTGATGACCTATCCGTAGAGGGTCGGACATCCAGGCACCTGTTTGAAGAGGCTGCAGTGTTCAGGTGAGTGCTGCGTCCTCCTCACTACTTACCAAGCTCCACACCACGCATTGTAAAACGGCTGTTCTTGGTATTGCAGTTCTGCCCTTCAGGAAGTGGGATCTCCCCATGAATACAGAAGACTCATAAGCATGAGCCTGATGCAGTCATTGTATAAGGTTATAAGAAACACCATACAATAATTTGTGTTAGCAATGTGTCCAAGTAACCCTATGGACCTAGACATTTTATATGCTGCCATTGCCTAGGACACATTTATTGTAACCATCATTTCAGTTCTGTACATGTTTGCATGTACACAGATAGAGATACCTGAAGAAGAATTACAGTAGAAAATACAGTATGCATCTAAAAATCTAACTGGTCCAACCAAGACTAATGCATGGAAATAACCAGTGCAATATGAGAACTATGGAACAGGGCTTGGAAAGTGACAATATAGGATATCCTGTAACATTATGATGCTCTGGGGTGAGGAATACTTTCTGGTTCTCTCCATTCCAACACCCCATGAGTAATCCAAAAACATGCTCCTTCTGAACTTCAGATACACATAACACTTTACCTTGGGCTTTTCGTCCAAAATTTGCTGTCGAATTTCCTTGTGTTTCTCTACAAGTTTTTCTTGTCTTTTGCTTTGAGCATCTTCTAACTGTAAAATGTAAAAAGTGAATTTAGATGAGTAGAAATTAAAAAATTCAGGCATATTACAGTAAGAATTTTCATAAAAATAGCCTACGGCAGATTCTAGTTTATCCCACAAGGGGTTATCCCACAAGGGGCCAGACCATTAGAAATCAGCTAATTTCCAGTTGGTCTATATTCGTTAAAATTGGTTGCAAAACGTGCTATAGGAAGTGCAGCCATATTGGTGGTCACTTTCATTGAACAGGTACCTAACATTTCAACATACTTATCATAAATCAATAATACAGTATAGGTACATGAGGGGTATTGCACATTTCTAGCATTTATATGACTTATATCTTGCAATTTTTAACTATTGTTCACTCTGTTGGCTCTGTAGTTTACATTTCTCTATGATCTAGCAGGTGGAGACTAGCTGCCATATACTGAACACAGCAAGTACAGGAGAATCTGCTCTATAACTGAATTTCTCTTGCTCAAAAATGGTTCCAGGACCATGCAGGAAATATATACAGAAGTCTTGACATGTTCCAACGTGAATAAAGCACTTTGATTGTGGAAGAATGCGTCTATTTAGCTCCAGAACCAGACTAAGTCTGTCTTTTTTTTCTTATCGCCAGCACTTCCTTCTCAATGCTCCCCCTCCATAGACTTCTATAGACATGTGTAACAGAGTCATGTGACCAGTTTTGGACTGTCCCACCAGATTACCAGAGGATCCTACAGTGGGCCCAGAATCTACCTCAATAATGGCTTAACAGAAGGCATCCAACTTTATAGAGTACTATGGTTTAATTCCTAGTAGTTGTTGGAGGGTGGGCCCCTAGGATTATTTTATCTGGTGGGCCCAAAGAACTCCAGTCTGACACTGCTTGTGACCTGCAGTCCATCTTAGTTTAGAAGAGGCAGGAGGAGCAGGAAAACAATCTGACAAGAGGCGAAAGAAGCATTTTTCTCAGAGAAGATAAATTACAGTGTTTCTTATAATTGCCTGTATTATTACTATTATGATTATTATTATAACCAGCAGTTTCTGACATTTCAGAAGATCATTTTGGATGGATTTTCCCTTTACATACAGTAAGTCCAAAACATATAAAGTGCAGATAGAGAGAGATAGATAATCAAATAGATAGATAGACAGATGGACAGAGAGACAGATAGATGGATAGATAGATGGATAGATAGATAGATAGATAGATAGATAGATAGATAGATAGATAGATAGATATGGATAGATAGATAGATAGATAGATAGATAGATAGATAGATAGATATGAGATAAATAGATAGATAGATAGACGGATAGATAGGTAGATAGATAAATAGATAGATAAATAGACAGATAGATAGATAGACAGATAGATAGATAGATAGATAGATAGATTTTTAGAAGGGCTCTGAAACAGTGTTCCCACTGAGCACTGGAAAGAAAAGAGTTAAAACAACATGCTAATAGGGAAGCACAAGCTCAATAACAGCTCTCTGTTTGCAGAATTTGGATTTTATTCAACTCTACCATTTCCAGAGCGCAGAGCATACAGAGAACAGGGAACAGTACAACAAGGGGCTCTCGAGCTATCTTGAAATCAGCTTCCTGTGGGCTGAAGAGGGTTTCTGTCTTTAGAAAAAAAAATGCAAGAGCGTATAATATAATTCCTTTCAAGGACAGTATATTATGTCAGTCTGGTCTTGGTGCAGTGTACTCAAGCCTGGCCATGTGTATGAGCTCCTCAGTTAGATGTTTCCTATTAAAATGTCCATAGTTACTGATGCCTCTTGTATTTAATTTATTTCCTTTTTTTTACTAGTTTAAGGGCACAGAATACGGCGGCTGAATGATGGCCGTGTCAGTATAATCTAGTTCCTTCCGTTGGCTGAACAGAAGATTCCACCAGAAAATCAATGTATTTGATTAATATAATAGAATCTTTCTTGTCATCAATCTTGTCTAACACAACCTGTTCCAGCCACCAGTGTCGACCATGCCCCACAGCAACCAGGAAAAGTTTCCATTCTAACCAGCTCTGTAAGAAGCCTGATATAAAGCTGTAATGATTTCTTTGGAATATATCAGTTCTCCAGTTTTCTATTTTTGCTGGTATCTCCTGCAAATTTTGGTATGACATTCATGAATATGTAGTATACGGATCTGTGCTACGGTGCCAACCACAGTGGTTATGGAGAAAAGAATTTGGGTAGATGGATCTATTGATCTATGGTACATACCGCAACAGTGAAAATAAGACTTAATTTTACAGACCAAGGTTGTCTCCTTGCACCTCCATATTATACATGATGATTCCGGAAAGTGGTGGCCTGGTACCCAATGAGAGCTTTCCTTAGTAGTTATAGAAGCACTCAGTTGGAGAGTAAGTGGAGAGTATGATTCTCAGTACTCACTGCTCCTAGGACTCACAGCTCCTTCTGTTCCCTGACATCATTCAGAAGTAGGTGCCAGGACACAGAAGGTGAGAATTGTACTCATTGCTCACTCCCATGTCATCAGACTTGGAGTGGTCCACAGGTTACCAGGTGAATCCCACGGTAGGCCCCCAGCTCACCATGACATGGCACAGTACACTCATTGTACTTCATATAGATACTCATACAACATCTCAACCAGGCTATGTGTCAGTATAATATACTGGGTGGATTATTTAAGAGACTACCCAGCTTATTTTTGTATACTGTAGGCACATTGGGCAGCCGAGATGACATCTAGGTGCAACTTCAGGCCTTCCTTTATATTTAAAGAGGATCTTTCCCATCCTCATCGATGTGCAGTATTATATAAGTCGACAGTGCACTGAATTCAGCATACTGTCAGCTTTCCAGATATGTGCCCCGTTGCTGGAGATAATTTCGTTAATTTTGGCACCGATATTTCCCAACTGTCAGAAGTGCGGGCTTTACAGTCTAGCGTCATTGCTGAGGTTGGAAGAGCTGGGAACCATTGGAAGCCCAGTAGAGGTGAATATAAGTATTTGTTATTTTTAATCATCTCCCCTGGGCAGGCTACTATTGGAAAGGGCTGTGGCGACATGTCCAGACGTCTCATAACGTCTTTCCCTGACCACTATCATAGTGCTGCAGGGCCCAGCAATCTCCAGCTGGCTGTGGGCCCCGTATCCCTTCAGGCCCAGTCACAGTCGCACCCCAGTACGAAATGCAAAAAAGTCCAAATATGACTCTTTGAACGGAAAAATAAAAAATATATGGCTCTTGGAATATGGGGGAAAAAAATCAGAAAGGTAACAACAAAAATTGACCTTTGTCATGGAGAGGTTACATATACTGTGTTTTTTATTGTGCTTTTATTTTGTTGTGTTCTGATTTTTGTCCCCTGATGAATTGTCTGGTGGAAACGCGTAGGGTCTTCACCCGTAGCACATATATGAATATTTTTTACATCCCTCTATATGGAGGGTATTTATTGAGTATTTTGCAATATAAGATATGTATGGCCACCTTTACTTCCTCTGTCATGCTACCATCTATGTATACTATGTAAAGAGACTAGAGATGGTATAAGCTGCGGTATTTGGAGTACGCTACAGCTGCCTGCTATATAACCACTGGTCTCGACGTTCAGTCTGCACATTCCCTCCAGTGCCTTGGGTTCGAGGTCGGCTTATTAGCATACCTCCCTGGATTTACTTGGTGATATCTTTTAAATTACAGCCAAGTTCTGAGGAAACATCTTCCTGGCGGCCTATGCAAATATATATTAGAATGATTTGGGGTAATTAAAATGCTTAGAAATAAAAAATTGGCTTCAAGTATGTTATCCACTTATTAAATTTTATAATTATAAAATGCTAATTCCCCTGGAAAAAAATACCGCACACTGTAAGCGCTGAGATCTTCTCAGTAGGAGGGATGTGCTGTATACCCTAGTAAGTACATATTTATGGAACATATAGCAGTTCTTCCTGGTAATATCTGATACTGATATCTTCACGTTACAGTCATTTATCTATGGAGAATGGTTTGTTCACAAGGCTCATAATACGAGTTCATTAACATCATTTTACACATAAAGGATAACTATCGCTACAGCTCGCTGACTACCGTAAATTGTGTATCATAGACAGGTGAAAGAAGCCTACAGACTGAAGCTATAAGGTAAATGGCAGGTCATGGGAAGAGTAAGTAAACTGCTAGGAATAGATTTCTATGTACAATAATAACAACAATCAGAATTACTGATCACAAAAGCTATAGAGAACCTGTAGGCAAAGGCATCTGCAATAGGACTTTTGGATTAGATTCACGAGGGACATGATGGGTGAGTTTTGACCAGACAAAATACACAGTTACATAGTAACAGATGAGGTTTGATAAAGACACAGGTCCATCAAGTCCAACCTATAAACCTACAGTGTTGATCCAGAGCAGGGTAAAAAAAAAAAAACAACCCATAAGGTTGATGTCCGATGCCTTATGTCAGGGGAAAAAATTCCTACCTGACTCCAAATCCAGCACTCAGTATAATACCCTGGATCAACTTGTCAAAAATCTTAAACCTGCAACCCCTAATATTTCTCTGTTGAAGAAAGACATCCAGGCCCTCCTTGAATTCGCACAATGAATCCACCATCACAATATCCTGGAGCAATGAGTTATATAGCCTCGCTGCTCTTCCAGTAAAGAGTCCCCTTCTATGTTGCTGACGAAATGTTCTCTCCTAGAGACGTAGAGGATGTCTCCTTAGGTGTAAAAAGATCATTAGAAAGTTCTTTGTGCTGTCCCTTCATGTATTTGTACATTGTTATTAGATCTCCCTGTAGACGTCTTTTCTCTAAACTGAATAACCCCAAGTTTGTTAATCTATCGTTGTCCTCCAATCCACCCATTCCTCTGATAATCTTGGTTGCCTTCTCTGTACTCTCTCTAGCTCAGTTATGTCTTTCTTGTATACTGAGGCCCAACATTGTGCACAATAGCCTAAGTGTGGCCGTGCCAGTGATTTGTATAGAGGCATAACTATGTTCTTGTCATGAGAATCTAGACCTCTTTTGATGCATCCCATAATTTTATTTGCCTTGGCAGCCGCTGCCTGGCACTGATCACTAAAGGTAAGCTTATTGTCCACCACAATCCCCAAGTCTTTTTCATTGGCAATCTTACCCAGTAATTTACTATTAAGTACATAATCATACATTTTATTTCTTCAACCAAAATGCATAACCTTACATTTGTCTACATTAAACCTCATTTGCCAAGTCTCGGCCCATGCTTCCAGCTTCCTTGGATCTCCCTGTAATATTCTACTATCCTCCTCAGGTTTGATTATTTTGCAGAGTTTTGCACAGCCTTCTTTTTATTTTTCTTTCCAACTTTTCTCTCCTGCTCTACAGTCCTGACTACATGGGTGGATCCTGACCCCCATAAGAGATCTAGGCCAACAAAAAATTGTGTGACGGCCACTAAAACCCATTCAGTCATTGGCAACACAGTAAAAATTTATGCAGTCTTGGGGTATGTTCACATGGCTGAATTTGGAGAGGAGTTTGAGGTGGATTACTTTCCAAATTCACTAAAATCTGCCTCCCATTCATTTCAATGCTGATTTTTTTCATCTAGCGGAAAAGAAAAGCATCATGCTCGATCTTCAGACACATTCCACCTTATAACTCCAATTGAAGTGAATGGGAAGCAGATTCCATGGCAGAATTTGGTCAAGGAGTAAACTTCAGCTTCAGATTTCTGTGAACATACCTTTACGGTGCTAATACACATACTGTAAGAGAAAAGTCAGCCAAATACTGTATGTGGATTTTGGTTGTACCAGTCAACTTCTTATGTGCTTTGAGAATTGCCAACATGTTAACATTGTCCCTAGCCGCACTGTCTCAGAACAGCTGATCTGCAGGGATCCTGGCTGTCGGACTCCCTCAGATGTAATACTGATGACCTATTCTAAGGATAGGCATCGTTATTAGAAAGGTGGATAACCCCTATAATATTCCCCCCTAATGCCCCACACAGTTTAATGCTGACCCACAGGATATTGACCCCATCAGTGTCTGCACACAGGATATTGGCCCCCATCACTGCCCCCATATAGAATATAGGCCCCATCACTGCCCCCATACAGTATAATGGCCTCCATCACTGTCGCATACACTATAATGGCCCCTCAGTGTCCTATATACAATATATTGGTCCCCATCATTGGCCCCATACTGTATAATTGCCCTCATCCCTGCCTCCAAACAGTATGATGGCCCCATTTGCATGGCATACTATAACTCACAGGGTTAGTATTTCTCCCATCACTGCCCCATACAGTAAAATGGCTCCTTCAGTGTCCTCCATACAGTATAATAGCCCTCATCTTTGGCCCCATACTGTATAACCGTCCCCATCATTGGCCCCATACAGTATAATGGCCTCCATCACTATTCCATACAGTATAATGGCCCCTTCAGTGTCTTCCATACCATATAATGGACCCATCAGTGTCCTATATACAACATAATGGCCCCCATCATTGGCCCCATACTGTATAATCGCCCTCATCACTGCCTCCAAACAGTATAATAGCCCCATTTTCATGGCATACTATAACTCACAGGGTTAGTAGTTCCCTTAATCCGAACAAAGTACTTTACAAGTAGTTGTGCCTATATAATGTTAGATTTGGTAACTTAATAGGCTGCCTTTCTGTGTGGTAGGTTCACTTAACACTGTAAATGTCAGCAGATTCTCCATTTGGATTTTCAGACAAATGTTCATTGTTAAGAGAAAAAACTGAATGGACAGGCTCAAGGGTGTCCACAGAGGTGAAGGGTACCGTAGATTGTGCCCCCTTCTGGTGTTACAGATGTACAGTAGCAGTCTTTAACTTGTCGCAAAAGCCATTGAAAGTCATTGAAATAGCCGAGTATAAGATTCAAGCGAATCATTCATTACCTATGGCATTACATATTTACGGCATGGGTTACATTCACAAATTAGGATGATAATATAAAATAAAAGGGGTTATCCAGTTCTATCCTCAGAACAGGTTCTCAATATTGAACCCCCAGTGAAGGGGCTGCAGTGCTCGTACATTGCACACCATCTGTTTCATAGTGGCCATGTAATGTAATTGCAGCCTCAACCAATGAAGTGAATGGGAGGAGACTCTAACTACATTGCAAGGCTGCCATGACACTGTGTGCGATGTAAACAGTGAACAGTTTAAAGTGCATGCACCCACGCTGCGACCCCATCAAACTGCTGATCAGTAGGGGTCCTGAGTTCTGACCCCCACTGATCTCTTACTGATGACCAATACTGAGGATAGGTCATCAACAGCAAGAAATGAGACAACCCCTTTAAGGACTAAACATAAACAAAAATCCTTACACAGACAAACTAAATTACTAAAACCTACACAGAGAAAGGTGTCACCAACATATTCTACCCACCCAGGTACCAATTGACTACAACCCCTACAAGACCATAGAGGGCGCAACTGCCAAAAAACTAACAGTAAAAATATATACTTCATTGACTATATGAAAAAGTGTTAAATCACATGCTTTTAACCACTTCATGACCTGGCCATTTTACCTTGCTTATGACATATTTTCAGGTTGTTTGGTACTTGTGGTTTTGAAGGTTATAACTTTTATTTATTTATTTATTTATATTTATTTTTTTTATTTATTATATTTTTTTTAAATTTGGGTTATTCAAAAAATTTTTGAATCTTTTTTCGGTCATTTTTATTTTTGCATGTTTTTTCTTTTTTTCAATAATTTGATAAATGTAGAAAAAGGGAAGGAAAATGTGTCTGTTTTATATATATTTTTTTATATTACTACAATTTTTAGAATAATAATAAAATTGTTTGCTCTCCATTACAGAGATTTTTATGTAGGTTTGTATTGCAAGGGGCAGGGCTAGAATGTCACGCGGGCTTGGTAGTGGCGCTATTTTAAAATTTTATTTTATATTTTTTACACATTGTGCCCCCCATAAGGTCTATCTCTTATATATATAAAAATGAGTTCCTGTCTGTCTGTCTGTCTGTCTGTTCTTTATGCGCGACCAAACGACTGGACCGATCCTCACCAAATTTGGCACACATGTACATCAGGTGTCCGGGAATATTATAGACTGGGTCTCAGCTCTCTTGGATGTACCGTTCCTGAGGTACAGTATTCCCAAAAAATGACCAGCATTAGTCTATACAAGCCTGCAAGTCTTTCACTCATATTCCAACTGCCATACACACGGTCACATGTCCCTTATCAGCCAATAACAGCTCGCAGGCGCTTACTCTCCTCAGGCACACAGGTTTCCATAGCAACCAAGCTATGTATGACCTGTATTAGTGAATAGCAGTTCACAGGACCTTAAATATTCAGTCATATCACGTGTATCAGCCAATATAAGTTCACATTTAATTTACCAGGTTTCCACAACAACACAGCCATAAATAGACTATACCTATACTGAACTCAGTGGCGTAACTAGCAATGGCAGGGCCCCAAGGCGAACATTTGACATGGCACCACCCCCCCGCACAAACTGCGTTCCTGCACACACTATTATGCCCCATACTCTCCTCAGGCACACAGGTTTCCATAGCAACCAAGCTATGTATGACCTGTATTAGTGAATAGCAGTTCACAGGATCTTAAATATTCAGTCATATCACGTGTATCAGCCAATATAAGTTCACATTTAATTTACCAGGTTTCCATAACAGCACAGCCATAAATAGACTGTACCTATACTGAACTCAGTGGCGTAACTAGCAATGGCAGGGCCCCAAGGAGAACATTTGACATGGGACCCCCCCCCCGGCAACCCCCCCCCCCCCCCAAACTGCATTCCTGCACACATTATTTTTCCCCATAGTGGCCTTTGCATACAATATTAGGCCCCATAGTGGCCCTTGCACACAGTATTCTGCCCCATAGTGGCCCCTGCACACAGTATCATAGTGGCTCCTTCATATAGTATTATGCGCACTTCCCGCTACTTCTTCAATGTTGGACCAGATGTCACGTGAGCCAGGCATGTATCGCAACGCATAATGACGTCGGACTGGCCCACCGACATCTGGGACGCCACCAAGGAGGCCCGAAGCCTGCTGAAAAGATCCCAGAGTATAATGATAGCAGTGTTTGTGGGGTTCACGGCCCACAGGCCTTACTTACCAATCCCCGCTCTTGCTCACAGCCACCTCTGCAGAAGGTGATGTGCAGGCGGCCGTGAGCAGGAGTGGGGATCGGTAAGTAAATAGGGACCGTTGCCTGCTGGTGTTAAAAAAAACAAACATCAGAGGCCCTGTGGCAGCTGCTACCACTGCTAAACCGGTATTTACGCCACTGACTGGACTGCCATACTGGATTTCAGCATTCTTATAAATTGAAACGTTTTTTAAACTACTCATGTCCCATGCAGCAAAATGCATGGCTGCTGCTCAAGCTAATGAAAACTCTCAGCAGACCCAAGCCTGTCTCCAATCTGATAAGGTATGTTACAGACAACAGCGAGCTGCTGAAACTCCCCAGCAGACCCAAGCCCGTCTCCAATCTGACAAAGCATTGTCAGCCACATGCACACAGCTGCACTCCAGGTTTCAATAACAACCCAGCCATTTTTTTTCACTGCTGTAGATCAGCTTTAAAGGGGCAGGGCGCTGTGGATGACACTGTTACACAAGGTCACATACACACAGCTTTAATCAAGGTTTTCCATAACAACCGATCGCAGGTTTTTCACTGATATCCAAACTGAGATGCACATGATCACATGACACTTATGGACCAATGGAAAATCGCAGGTTCAGTCTTGACATACACACAGCTTTACACCAGGTTTCCATAGCAACCAAGCTATTTATGTCCTGTATGAGTCAATAGCAGTTCGCAGATCCTTAAATATTCAGTCATATTACGTGTATTAGCCAATGTAAGTTCACATTTCATTTACCAGGTTTCCATAGCAACACAGCCATAAATAGACTATACCTATACTGGACTGCCATACTGGATGTCAAGTGCAAAACTGGCCAATTCTTATGGGGTCACTACACAAACAAAAAATGAAATATACCCATTCGAAGCCGGGTCCTTCCTCTAGTAAATAATATATTTTTTACTGTTCATTGTTACTTTTTGTTACTGTTTTTTGTCCCTCTATGGTCTTATAGGTGTTACAGTCAAGCTAAATCCATAAGAATTTTATTGAAAAGGATATTCCAAATAAATACTGATAATTCATGACTTTAAAACTAGAGAACTGAATACAGATCTAAAGCAGAATACAATGTAACAGAATTATTGTATATTGTATCACTTTACAAAAAAATATGTGCATAAGGCGAAGCTGTCAGGCAAAGGAACAGACCCGTATTATGACATAGGCTGCCATAACATAAATGAATCCCACTGTTTTCTGTTCATTGTTGCTTGGCAAACTCAACAGTTCTGTATCTTCAGGCAAAGTTTTTGCAAACCCTGTTAAGTTCATTCTGAATATTTTTAGTTGTGTGGGATGAACAAAGCAACCAAACACAGAAAGTATGTGAGGGATTGGATGCTTTATGTGAGGACAGAATACATGCTGTAGGAACAAGAGACTGTATTCCATGAATGCATGGAACATTATGTTCTGTAAAGACATGAGATTTCCCTAGGATACGGCAATAAATTACAGTAATTGTTAGTAAAAGGGCAAACATGTATATGCTATTGTCTCCCAACCGAGGCATAGTATGGAACAGAATAAATATCTCATACGGTACCCAAATTGTATCATATTAGGGACCAATGAGAAGGCTCTGAAATCTGTGGAAGAAGTAAAGATGAAGATGGTATTAACGTTTCCATCACAAAAGGAGATTCAAGCTGATGCCCCACGTTGCGCAAACACAGCTTTTTTTTGTTGCAGATTTTGCTGCGGTTTTTTGAGCCAAAGCCAGGAGTGGATTGAACAGATGGGAGAAGTATAAGAACTTCCTATATATTTCCCATTCCTTTTGTGGCCATTCTTGGCTTTGACTGCAGCAAAATTTGCAACAAAAAGGCTGCGTTTCTGGCTGTTGAATTTTTTTTTTTTTTTTTTTTTTTAGAGCCGTGACTGCAAAAAATAGGCAAACTGCAGACATTTTGCATACAATTTGCAGTTGCACATGATTTCCAATGAAGTCAATACACAATTACCAAATGAATGGAGGACACTAACACTGTCTGTATATCTTTATATTCAGCAATAGACAAAATATTTCATCCGTTCTCTAGACCCATTTCCTGCTTTTTGCCTTATATTAGATTGTTATTCCATTATTTTTCTCCTACGACCTCTATTACTTTGCCACTACCTAATGTATTAAAGTCATTACCCGGCTGAAATGTAGCTGGCGTAATTAAAACAGAAAAACATAGTGTCTGTGTATTGGATCAGTAACCGCAGATTTACATGGAAATTCCATATCAATGCAATGATAGCGTACCCTTTTAATGTACTGCACCACTTCCTGGATATAGGATCTGATCATTTCTGTCTTCTCTCTATGGAACAAGTAAACATGAGATTAGATTAGATTTGACTGTACATTAATGTAGACCATTATCTCAAGATTTCTCAGATGTTGTACGTAGAATATAATTTCACGTCCTTATTGGCAAGACCACACCCCATTTTGGGATGTCTCAAGTCCCTTTTTGTGATATGGACATGCAATGTACTGGCCGTGCCCCTTTCTTGTGACTGGCACATATCGAATAACAGAGGGCCTTGCAAATATGGGAGGATTTTGCTGGATCTGGGAGATACGCCCATTGCTCCATAACTTCAGGAGGTCACCCCATTTTTCAGGAGACTCCTGTTTTTCTTTAAAGTTTTTATTTTCTGATTTTTTAAATTCTATTTTCTGTACAAATTTATTGGGTCGGCCATGTTTTGTGAGCTGCTGTTAACTGCATTTGAAGATATGCTTTACAGCAGCCACATTGTAAATGGTGAATCCTATGATAGAGGTGTTAACTTCCACTGTAATCCTGCCTATGCTGAGAAGTGAACAGAACAGGACATATCAGCATATTATTAGGCTTAGCAGTCAGTGTAAAAACTACATGATTTGGGGGTGATTTATCAAGCCATCTATGAAAAAGCTGGCTGTGTTGCCCATAGAAACCAATTACAGCACAACTTTCATTTCCTAAAGTGCTCTTTATGAAACCTGGCCTGTGATTGGCTGCAATGGGCAGCAAGGACGCTTTTTCTTCAATCCTCCTCAATATCATGGAAATATATGGTTATTTCTATGAACGGTACAGTGGACACTGACACATTCTGTGCACCATACTTACTCCTCCATTTGATTCTTATCTTTTGATTTGGTTTCTGTGACTTTCTCTTGCCGTTTTTTGTCCATCTTCTTTTTTAACTCTTTCTTTTCCCTGCAGGGATATAACAAATAAGACAGAGTAGTTAAGCACAAACTATACTAGAAGAACCCTTAAGTATTTTCTAGACAATAAGATTGTTATACTTTTCACAAGTTTCCTTGAGTTTTTTCAGCTGGTTGTTCTGGCACTCCTCAGCCACATCCGTCAACTTCTGGATTAGCTGCAATGGAAAAGCATTTATGTCAATAAAGAAGACAATGAGGAGAATTGGAGAATCGGCCACCATTAATGTCCCTGACCTTCAGGATATTACATTATATCCTGGGGTCACACAGTTTCACTACGTAAAGGTTATGCTTTGTACGATGGAAGGCTGTAGGATTTTTCAATATACTTTCTCGCTGACAAACAGAACCTTCGTTGTTTACTTCCTGTGGATACAAATCTGTCCAGGTCATGTGATGGACACAGATGCACAGCTCGTCACACAGCTCTGATATCTGTACTGTAACAAGCCGTGCACCTGTGTAATAAATCATATGATCATGGACCAAATATCACTATATAATATTACAAATGGAACTTCTCTTCTTTAAACTTTGTTGTCCCTATCAACCTAGGCAATGTGACAACATGAATTACAACAACCCTAGGCCTAATAAAGGCCCCCAAGACTGTCTAGTTCAGAGCTCGGCAACCCACAGCATGCATGCCAAGAGTGGCACACGAGGCATATTTCTATGGCACGGCAGTCCCAGTCCCTGAGGGGACGGCACTTAGACGAAGTCGCCCAGCAGTTTAGTTTGGAGCAAACACGGCTGAAACTAAAATGTTATTATTATACTGTGGGGACTCTTCAGACCCCGGGGTATAATAAGAAGAGGCCCAGGAGAGTTGATCATAAAAAATTTTTTAACTCACCTCTCCTGTGCTCCAGAGCGGTTCCCTGTTCTCTTCAGTGCTTCTGACTAATGTCAGAGACCGCTGATAGGCGGTCACATAGTGACGCCAATGTGACCCCGAGACCCAATGAATCTGAAGAGACCCCACAGTATAATAACAGCTAGTGAGTGGCGAACCTCTAAAAATTTTGGGCTTAGCATAACCTGAAATGTTTGGAAAATTCATTGGGATACTATACTGTGTGGAGGAGCCACTCTGGGACATAATACTGTGTGGAGGGGCCACTATGGGACATTATACCTCATCGAAGAGGCCACTATGGGACATTATACCATGTGGAGGGGCCACTATGGATCATTATACTGTATGGAGGCGCCACTATGGGAAATTATACTTCGTGCAGGGGCCTCTATGGGACATTATACCTCGTGAAGGGGCCACTATGGGACATTATTTTGTATGATGGTGTGTTTTTTACATTGAAGTGAAAGTACCAATGCTATATACCAATATAGCTATAGCTGTATCCTGATATATAGTATGTTACCACCATAAGGATGCCGCCATACGGTGCTCCTGGACACATACATTTACCACTAATTGGGGGCTGCACATGGACTTTCATTGCTTCAAATAGGAAAGTACAGGAGCGTCCCAGGAAATAGCAGTAAACACATGTGTCCTGAAGCATCTGGTGGCAGCACTTCTGTGATATGGTTTGTGGTATATGACTTTAGTATAGGGGTCGTCAGACTTACAATTATTGACCGGCACTCTGAATACCTCATTTCTGATTTTTTTATGTAGAGCAGCACGCCAAACAAAAAAGGTTGCCTACCCCTGTTCTAGTGATATCCTCTGGTAGGGCATACCTTAGTTATATATACCTTATATTCACAGGCAGCAATGTACTGTTATTCAGACATATGAAAGTACTTGTAATGTTAAAAGGAGACGTATTAAAATGTAAAACACTTTAAAATAAAATATACAATAAAAAAAAAATCACACCAATAAAAAAAAAACATTAAGCATAATTATTTTCTCTTTTTTTCTTTTTCTTGTCAAAGTAAAAAATATATACTTATTCGTGACTTGCTGGTCAAATTCATCTTGACCGATATAATACATTTATTTCTCTTCATTAATTTTATCAGTGCATGTGGTAAAAAAAAAAATAATGGCGTGGTAATAGAAATGCTTTTTTTATGCACTAAACTAACAAATTCATATGAAATAAATGCTACTATACACTGCAGTTATGTACCTAAAAATATATGTGACAGCTATATGGCTGCTTTCTTCTTCTCAGGAAGTGACCTGACATCCTTTGGTCACATGACAATGTTACAGTTCAGTCTCATTGAAATGAAGTGAACTAAGCTGCTGCATGGCCATATGACTAATGGACATGATGTCACTTCCTAAGGAGAAGAAATCAGCCATGTTTTTCCAATCCTGCACAACCCCTTCAATAAATAAAATAAATAAGTTATGGCTGATGAAATGTCAAGAGACAAAAAATAATTTCTTTGGTCCTTAAAGGGGTTCTCCCATAACAGAAACTTATCTCGTATACACAAGGTAGTATCTCACTGGTGGGGGCCTGAGAAGTGCCATTCCTTTACGTATAAAAGAACTGCTGAAATGTAGCAGAGAACACTATGTTGGACAAAGAGGTAAACAACATTACTCCAAAGAGCTTAATGGTATATTGACAAAAACAGTGGAAGCAGCGATTCACAAGGAGAAAACACACTTTGATTCAGGTGACACTAACCTATCTATCTGCTGGGCTGGGGTGATATGCTGGTTCTGGTGACACTAACCTATCTGCAGGGCTGGGGTGATATGCTGGTTCTGGTGACACTAACCTATCTATCTGCAGGGCTGGGGCGATATGCTGGTTCTGGTGACACTAACCTATCTATCTGCAGGGCTGGTGTTATATGCTGGTTCTGGTGACACTAACCTATCTATCTGCAGGGCTGGGGTGATATGCTGGGGTCTGGTGACACTAACCTATCTATCTGCAGGACTGGAGTGATATGCTGGTTCTGGTGACACTAACCTATCTATCTATAGGGCTGGGGTGATATGCTGGTTCTGGTGACACTAACCTATCTATCTGCAGGGCTGGGGTGATATGCTGGTTCTGGTGACACTAACCTATCTCTCTGTGGGGCTGGGGTGATATGCTGGTTCTGATGACACTAACCTATCTATCTGCAGGGCTGGGTGGTATGCTGGTTCTGGTGACACTAACCTATCTGCAGGGCTGGGGTGATATGCTGGGGTGTGGTGACACTAACCTATCTATCTGCAGGGCTGGGGTGATATGCTGGTTCTGGTGACACTAATCTATCTATCTGCAGGGCTGGGGTGATATGCTGGTTCTGGTGACACTAACCTATCTATCTGCAGGGCTGGGGTGATATGCTGGTTCTGGTGACACTAACCTATCTATCTTCAGGGCTGGGGTGATATGCTGGTTCTGGTGACACTAACCTATCTATCTGTAGGGCTGGGGTGATATGCTGGGTTCTGGTGACACTAACCTATCTATCTGCAGGGCTGGGGTGATATGCTGGGTCTCGTGACACTAACCTATCTATCTGCAGGGCTGGGGTGATATGCTGGTTCTGATGACACTAACCTATCTATCTGCAGGGCTGGGTGGTATGCTGGTTCTGGTGACACTAACCTATCTGCAGGGCTGGGGTGATATGCTGGGGTGTGGTGACACTAACCTATCTATCTGCAGGGCTGGGGTGATATGCTGGGTTCTGGTGACACTAACCTATCTATCTGCAGGGCTGGGGTGATATGCTGGGTCTGGTGACACTAACCTATCTATCTGCAGGGCTGGGGTGATATGCTGGTTCTGATGACACTAACCTATCTATCTGCAGGGCTGGGTGGTATGCTGGTTCTGGTGACACTAACCTATCTGCAGGGCTGGGGTGATATGCTGGGGTGTGGTGACACTAACCTATCTATCTGTGGGGCTGGGGTGATATGCTGGTTCTGGTGACACTAATCTATCTATCTGCAGGGCTGGGGTGATATGCTGGTTCTGGCGACACTAACCTATCTATCTGCAGGGCTGGGGTGATATGCTGGGGTGTGGTGACACTAACCTATCTATCTGCAGGGTTTGGTTGATATGTTGGGGTTCCCGTCATAGGCTTCCTTTAAAGGAATTATCCAGTTTGAGCTCCTAAGCTGTTATTACTAGGGTAAGCAGTGATAAGTAGATGCTACAGAAATATGATTATGACGCAGTATAGAATACATATGAGTAGTCCAATTCAGTGTTATCTAGAAGCACAGATACGTAGTGTGCCATAATTCAATGATGTGCCCTTCAATCTGCTTTGTAACTAAGGCCAGTTGACCTGAGGGTCTGGATATGGTGAAGAGCGTTGCATAAGCTGACAACATTCCTAAAATCTTCTACTGTAACGACAACCCCGATTGACGCTGATGCCATGGACCTCCACAGAGAAAAGTTTCTACATTCTATAAATAGGGAACCGCAAGAAAAGTTGAGATGAGGCAATAATTAGCCCAAAGCTTAACGCATGGAAACCGTAATTACCGTATTGTTATTTGTAAGGGAAAAATCTTTCCCGTTCTGAACAATGAACAATTCATCAATGAAATCCTTATTCAGGAACACTTGGCTCATTCATGTGTGAAGTAGATTTCATTCTGAACAAATATTAATATAAATGGAGCCCTGGGGGACACCTTAATTGTAACTTATCCCAAGTACATTACAGAAACACTGCGGATAATTAACCCATCCAAGAACGTAAATTGCCTTAAAACACTTGGAAATTAATTGCAAAAAGTGTGAATTGCTTTTTTAGGTAAAAAAAAAAAAAGTGTCAACCAACATATGGAATATGAACGTTGCTGAATATGACTCGTGTTGAATCCTACAGCTCCTTCTAGACTAAAGCTGTATAACCATGTATGTATTACTACATATCAGTCCATATTACAGGTCACTGGCATAGCCATAGGGGTGAAGCCAAGGGGACCCAAAGGTCATCCTCACCACACTAGGGCTAGATAAACCGCTTTGATATCATTTCTGATTTCCTTTAATGGCTGGCAGTCTGTGCACTGTAAATTTATCACCCCTGTCCTCTGGTGCCCTGGAGTGAGAAGATTTATGATACACCGCCTTACACTGTCAGAAAGGAGACAATTAACTATTTCATGGTAAAAATATCAGTTGGTCAGTAGCATATAGTCAAGGAGGGATTCTGTGGAGGAGGTTGTGGCACAAAAGGGGGCACCATGTGGTAGGAATTATGAGTAGCTTCTGTATACAGACAAGTTGTCTGCAAGTCTACATAGTAGTCTGGGCCGAGATAGAGAAGGAAAGGGAATTGTAACTGCTACTAAAATGCATGTATGGAAAACAGCCAGTGGGTGTGAGGAAAAGTGGTGCGGGGGGCACAAGCTGAGCTTTTGCACCAGAGCCTTTGGATACACCAGTTACTGGTATACACATAAAGTGTGATTTGCTATAGGGATCTTAAAGGAACACTAAACCAAGAAATACATGATGAAAGTAAGCACAAAATTCAGTTGTCATCATTGTCATGTAGAAATCCTGCAGAAAAATCCATCTTGGGCTGAAGACTGACTGAGGGGGTAACGCTTAGATAAGAGGGCAGGGCTTAAAGGGGTTGGCCACTTTCAAATATTATTCAGTAGCCAATATGTGCATTAGAATGGGCAGCATGGTGGCTCAGTGGCTAGCACTGGAGCCCTAGGTACGAATCCGGCCAAGGACAACATCTGCAAGGAGTTTGTATGTTCTCCCCGTGTTTGCGTGGATTTCCTCTGGGTACTCCGGTTTCCTCCCACACTCCAAAGACATCCTGATAGGGAATGTAGATTGTGAGCCCAATATGGGACAGTGACTGACAATGTCTGTAAAGCACTGCGGAATATGATGGTACTATGTAATAAGCAAAAATAAATATGTTACATGTACAGATGTGGCATATTAATTTGTGCATCAAGTGACCAAATCTAATCTACTACAGCTAGAGGCAGAGGAGAGGAAAGAGGAGACAACAATGGGGCAGATTTACTAATCCTATCTAATACTTAGACAGGGTTCAATTGGATTAAACAGCCTAAAATTACAGATTTATCACAGTAACTGATACTGGAAGATGAAGCATCTTTAGATTGTCTGTTCACACCAACAATTTTTTTGAACCAGAACTGTGTGCCAAAATTTTAGCACTATTTTACTACATATTGCCACATTTTAAACCGCGCACCCTTTCTGGCAGATTACACCCTCTTTTCCACTAAGTCACTTCCCTTGCTGGACAAGTCGACAGTAATGTCTACAAAACTTTATAACTATGACGCTCGGCATATACATCATTTATGCAGAGTAAATTTCCACCATTATGTCTCAATTTGGAGTTGTATAATTTCTGATGATATCTAATTTAGGCCCCACGTGGCGTAATCACTGCAGTTTACCGTGCTGTTTTACAGTCCCTGCAAAGCGAATTCCATCCACATTTTCAATACCGTCGTGTTTTTGGAAATTGCAGCATGTGAATTATACCTAATGAAACGCTGGTGGTTTCCCTATACGGATGTATTTTCCTGCAGTGCTTTTTCGGTGCAGCCCGCTACGTGGGGCCTTAGCCTAAAGGGGTTTTCCAGTCCTCAAATCAATTTTTCATACTGAACCTATCCACAGATCAGCTGTTGCGACAGCTTCCGAGAACTGGAACCATCTAGTAGACAGGCTGTGCGTGCAATAGAAGTGGCGCTGCATTGCCCTTGAACCAATCCTATGGAGCGGACAGGACTGCTGAGCCACTCTTTTCAATTAAATAGGAAGCTGCCCATCCAATAGCAGCTTCTAGATCCCAGAGGCTGATGCAACAGCTGATCTGCGCAGGATCTGGGTGTTGGACCCCTGCAGATCACATACCGATGGCCTATCCTGTGGTTAGGTCATCAATATTAAAATGTATTTGTGGCTTTTAAGACCCCGCTAAACATCATATAGCTCCTATAAACATACATTAGTTTTGACATATGGAACTCTCCAAGACAGGAGCAGCTAGAAAGGGCACAGCGGCCCCTTTTCTCTAGTATCAGACAACCACTACTGCTATCTTTTGATAGCTAATGATATAACAATAAATATGACCAAGTAGAAGTAGAGTCCACATAGCTATAATACAGTACAGAATATAGTACAGAAGGCTTCAGAGTTCTCATCCTACCAACCTGTTTGATATGTTCCCTTTTCTGATATTTCTCGCTGTAATACTGTTCTTGTCGGAGATTGAGAAGCTGCTGTTGTTGTTGTTCTTTCAGCTCTACCAATTTTTGTGCCATTTCTGCATCTAAGGCGGCTAAATCTTGTTCTACTGTAGAAGAATTATGATCAGGACTCCCAGATTCACACCTGCAAGAAGAAAGTAAGAAATATTTATAAATGTATACAGATATACAGTACTGTGCAAACCTATTAGGCAGGTGGGGAAAAAATGCTGTGCAGTAAAAATGCTTTGAGAAATAGAAGGGTTAATAGTTTATTTTTGTCAATTAACAAAATGAAGTGAATGAAGAAAAGAGAAATGTAAATCCCATCAATATTTGGTGTGACCTTTGCCCTTTGCCTTCCATCAGCTCTTCTCGGTACTTACAGACAGTTTTTGGCAGAACTGGGCAGGGAGGTTGTTCCCGCCATCTTGGAGAACTAAGTACAGATCTTCTGTGGATGTTGCTTGCTCCAATCCTTCCGTCTCTTCATGTCATCCCAGACAGACTGGATGATGATGAGATCAGGGCTATATCTGTGGGGGCCGGATCATCACTTCCAGGACTCCTCCTCCAAAGGGCAAAGGTCACACCAAATATTGATGGGATTTACATTTCTCTGGGGCATGCCAAGCATGATATACTGTAAGTCATCATCACTGTTTTAGTCGTGGACAACTACTTTAAGTGAAATTGTTGAATATGCAGCATAACTTCATGAAAAACAAATGTAAGACTGGGTCTGACCGCCAAAGATCGTCAGAGAAAAAAAATCCTCCAAGGAGGACACCAGGGGACACCTGGCAGACCCCATAATACTCCATGGGGTTCACCAGTCCCAATGTGTAGCCGCTGTTGTAGCAGTCCAACTTTCTATCGAGTCCCCCGACTGACCCAAACAACTGAAAGCCCAGCACTAGTGTAAACCTAACGTAAGGAGAGAAAATATATATAAGAGAACAAAAATATTACTCTAAACAAACACTTGAGAAGCTAAGACTCTGTCCACACTAGCAGCAGTGACTTACTGTATGAATACTGATGGAACCTGTCATCTTCAATGGATCATGTCAAAGTTCCTGTTCTAAGGTTCTCGTTGTTATACCAGAAATCCCCAATGATGTTTAAGACGTTTTGCATTCATTTTACATTAACTAAGCTCTTGTACATAAAAAGTTGAGTAAAGCTAGCTATTCACATTAGTTGAATGTCACCTGAACCTGCTGTTTTTGTCAGGACTGGCTGATCATCTTGTTGGAGATATACAACAGCCAGCTTTGTCTCTATATTTGCTGGATTGACTGCAGTTCACATTTATGACAATAGATGTAGCTGTTACTAAATGTTTATCTGTAGACACTCTGTACTTTTGTTGTTTTGATGCTGGTTGATATACACAACCTGTTGTGTGTGTGTGTGTGCTGAACTAGATCTGTTTTTCACCATGTGAGGTGACCTTCTCTTACTGCACTCATGTTTCACTAAAGTTTTGTTCTTGTTATATACAACTGTCTATCTGGTTTTGACTCTGCCACATCCAGCAATCGCACTCTGCAACACATCTAATGTGTATGGGGCCTCCTGTCTCTACCATGATGGAAGATAACAAGGACAAAATAACTGAGCAGTTGTATTCCAGCATGTCTGATCATTTTGTTCTATGGGAAGACAAGCGCCAGCAGAAGTGTCTGGAAGAGACTTGCTATATTTCCCATATTGAAAACAACATTTATGTTTTTTTTGCAGGGATATCTTTTCAGCAATTCACAAGGGGGGGAACACCCTTTCATTAAGGTGACCCTAACCTATCTATCTGTATCTACCTGCAGGGCTGGAGTGATATTCTGATTCTGGTGACACTAACCTATCTATCTGCAGGGCTGGGGTGATATTCTGGTTCTGGTGACACTAACCTATCTATCTGCAGGGCTGGGGTGATATGCTGGTTCTGGTGACACTAACCTATCTATCTGCAGGGCTGGGGTGATATGCTGGTTCTGATGACACTAACCTATCTATCTGCAGGGCTGGGGTGATATGCTGGTTCTGGTGACACTAACCTATCTATCTGCGAGGCTGGGGTGATATGCTGGTCCTGGTGACACTAACCTATCTATCTGCAGGGTTGGGGTGATATGCTGGTTCTGGTGACACTATCTATCTGCAGGGCTGGGATGATATGCTGGGTCTGGTGACACTAACCTATCTATCTGCAGGGCTGGGGTGATATGCTGGTTCTGGTGACACTAACCTATCTAGCTGCGAGGCTGGGGTGATATGCTGGGATCTGGTGACACTAACCTATCTATCTGCAGGGCTCAGGTGATATGCTGGTCCTGGTGACACTAACCTATCTATCTGCAGGGCTGGGGTGATATGCTGGGATCTGGTGACACTAACCTATCTATCTGCAGGGCTGGGGTGATATGCTGGGTTCTGGTGACACTAACCTATCTATCTGCAGGGCTGGAGTGATATGCTGGGTTCTGGTGATACTAACCTATCTATCTGCGGGGCTGGGGTGATATGCTGGTTCTGTTGACACTAACCTATCTATCTGCATTCTGGGTTGATATTTCGGGTTCTGGTGGCACTAACCTATCTATCTGCATTCTGGGTTGATATTTCGGGTTCTGGTGACACTAACCTATCTATCTGCATTCTGGGTTGATATTTCGGGTTCTGGTGACAGACTCCCTTTAAGTTCTGGGAAATACCTTATCATAGTAAGGTAAAATGATAAAAGGAATTGGCACTTTGTGGTGTTAGTATTTGAATACTCTATTATTTGGACTTTGTGTAGCGGTAGTATTTTGAGCAATATATGATGGTATTATTTGAGCACTATGTTCCACATTGGTCGGAGTTTCATGTATGTACATTTGGGTGCACCTTTTCAGCGTCTTATATTATGAACGCTTCATTTATAGCTTTCACGTTTATCACCCAGAACCAAGTTCATTGCTTCCTAATAACAGCTACAACCGCCGCATCTCTAGAGATCTCTATGCTGAAATCTGTGAAAGAGAAAATTGCCATGTTTTCATTACAAGGCTCATAAGACTTCCAATTTCATAATTTTCACTGTCAGCAAAAATGGTTCTTTTTTTCCTTCCTTTCTGTACGGTGGCAATATCACCAGCAGAAGCCGTTCTAAGCCTTCATTCACTGCGAGATCCAGCGAAACGCTGATTGTCACATTGTGGCTCAGGTTATTTTCTGCTACAAGAACCATTATTAATATCCATTGATAAACTACTACTGTACTCTCTATGCAGCTGCCAAAGAAAGATCTATCTAACCACAAATTGCTTTTCCACTATATTGCGAGAACAACCCAGTCTGCCGCTTTTAAAGTTTACTGCTGGTTTAGGCCGCCGCACAGTCAATGTCTGGAAGCCTGACGTTACATTGCTTTAATGGATACAAAATGGAAAATGTTTTAGAACCTATAGCTGTTCTTATTTTAGGAAGGGATTTAGAGCATAGGAACAGTCACAAAACATCACTCAATAGCAATAAAGTGAGAAACCAATCACGTCTTAAAGGGAAAGAACATGTAAGATAATTTTCTGGCTTATCATACTATGACTTTAATGGACTGTAGGTATTAACATCCATTGTGTGTCTTGTGAAGACAATTATTACATAAAGCATATCTTCAGTTATATAACAACTTTAATAAAGAAGATATGATATAAGTTTCTAATAAAAATATAAGAAATGTATATCTTATTAAAGGAATTGGTGTCCTTTTCCATTTATTAGGTTTCTCTCCTTCTTCTTTTTCTTCATATAGAGTCTGCTTCTGTATCCAACTCACACACAGAAGTCTATGAAGAGGGGGTGAGAAGGAGCAGTAAATTGATTTATTGCCTCTAAAATGGTCGAGTCTTGTCTTGAAGTTACAGCAGTGTCAGAAGAGCTCACAGTCACAGTGTAGCAGCTCTTATTTGTGTGTCTTTTCTAGCACTTCCTCCTTCCCCCTCCCCTCTCCATAGACTTCCATGTAAAAAGTCATTCAGCCTGAAAAGTGGAGAAGGAAAAATATTTATTTAAGAAAATGCATTACAAAGTTTCTAATATTGACCTGAATTATTTGTTTAGGTAAAAGTTGTTTTATAATTGGAGGTGCACTTTACAGAGCACCTATCACCTCTCCTGGCTATTTTACTGAATACTTGTGTTTCTCACGGACCCAGAGTCAAACAAAATATCAAAAATGAAAGAAACAAAATAAATTCTGATTTTCACATGTCATAAAAAGCGGATCATTCACGTACAACACACCACCCGAAAATAAGCAGGTTGAGGTGCTGTCTGTGAATATCACGGACCTCACCCGTCACACTTGAGGCCTTACAAGGCTAGACAGGGCTCTCACCACCATCCACAATGCACAATGAATATATTGTACAGAGCAACCCAAAGTAAATACCACCATACAATGCTCAAATAATACCAACTTTCAACCCTATAGCTAAAGTAATGTAATATGACTGCTATATAATGTGTAAATAATACCGCCATAGAACAAATATTAGGATTCTGGGTGACCACAAGCCTCAGGTGTGACATCTCCAGCAGGGGCGTCCAATATGACTGCACAGATCACACATCCCTTAGGCCAACCCTGCTACCAGCTCCGACCAAGCTTCTTATATTACACCAAGATACAAAATATGTCAAATGTTTTTCAGATGGACCAGAAGACAGATAATAATCCTAGTCCTTCTAAGTAGTTACATTAGGACGTTTAGCTCGAAGTCTTACTCAACCTCCCCAGATCCCTTGGCAGATTCTTGGTCACTGACTGTGTCACTTACTTCTTCTTGCTGTCTCTTCTCGCTGTCTTCTCCAGGATTGCTCTCCTCCTTAAGTAATCATTCTGAATCTCGTTGTATTTAGTGGTGTGCTCCTTGATCAGGTCAGTGGTTTTCTTATGGTGTTTTTTTACAAGGTCCTTCATTTCCTTGTAATGTTTTTTTTGTAATTTAACAAAGGACTTCTGCTGTTTCAGTTCATCCATTGTCTGAGCTTCCACTTCTGGAAGAAAAAAATAAGAGACTGAGAGATTGCGGTACGAATGGTCTCGGGGAACACTGAGATCCCACTGGTGTGGGGAGTACATTAAAGGGTATTCCCACATTGGCATTTAGGGCTATATCCATGGCATAAGTACCTAATGGATGCGGGTCCCACCTCTGGGGAAACGGGACCCAGTTTGTTTGAAGAGGGGCTGCACATTTGTAAGGGAGTTCCAAAAATAGAAGAGCAAGAAGACTTGACAGTACAAGTAAATAGAGAGACTCACACATAGGTAGACACTCTCCATTTTATTGTAGCCACAAAGTGGGTGCCGATCTCAAGATAGACGCGGGTCCCAGAGGTATCAGATATTTATAGCATATCCTATGGATATGGCCATAAATGCTGAGCTCAGAATATCCCTTTAACTCTTTTCCAGAAAGTAAAACTTTAATGTCACCTACACACGTGGACAAAATTGTTAGTACCCCTCGTTTAATGAAAGAAAAACCCACAATGGTCACAGAAATAACTTGAATCTGACAAAAGTAATTTGCCAAAGTACATGTTGACAAGCCACAAAGCTTCTGGGAGAATGTCCTATGGACAGATGAGACAAAAATCAAAATTTTTGGCAAGGCACATCAGCTCTATGTTCACAGATGGAAAAATGAAGAATATCTTGAAAAGAACACTGTCCCTACTGTGACACATGGAGGAGGCTCTGTTATGTTCTGGGGCTGCTTTGCTGCATCTGGCACAGGGTGTCTTGAATCTGTGCAGGGTACAATGAAATCTCAAAACTATCAAGGGTTTCTAGAGAGTGTCAGAAAGCTTCGTCTCAGTCACAGGTCATGGGTCTTGCAACAGGATAATGACCCAAAACACACAGCTAAAAACACCCAAGAATGGCTAAGAGGAAAACATTGGACTATTCTGAAGTGGCCTTCTATGAGCCCTGACCTAAATCCTATTGAGTATCTTTGGAAGGAGCTGAAACATGCCGTCTGGAAAAGGCACCCTTCAAACCCGAGACAACTGGAGCAGTTTGCTCATGAGGAGTGGCCAAAATACCTGCTGAGAGGTGCAGAAGTCTCATTGACAGTTACAGGAATCGTTTGATTGCAGGGATTGCCTCAAAAGGTTGTGCAACAAAATATAAAGTTAAGGGAACCATCATTTCTGTCCAGGCCTGTTTCATGAGTTTTCTTTTTTAAAAAATTCTGTTGAAGCATGGTTGGAAAGCAATGTCTGACTTTCATTTGTTCATTTTCATAGAATTTTTATATATTATTACTTTTGTCAGATTCAAGTTATTTCTGTGACCATTGTGGGTTTTTCTTTCATTAAATGAGGGGTACCAACAATTTTGTCCACGTTTGTATAAGTAGCAACTTTTTAAGTCATTGCCCATAAAAGATGCTGTCTATAGATGGGTATCTCTGGTTTGTCAGAAATCCCTAATATTTCAAGGTAGTCAATCATTGACGTCTATAGTAGGTATCCCCATAAGCGTTCATCCTTGTACTAGGGATGGGCAATTATGACGTAAATCAAAATCAAGATTAATCAGGCTTTTTACCTTGACTACGATTAATGGCAATTATTTAGGCCACGCCCTTTTTAAACCATGCCCCTTTTACAGTATGAGTATGTGTTGTGCGAACCTCACGAGGTTCGTCTGGTGGTTTAGTTTGGACTGAATGCGGCTGAATCAAAACTGCTATTATTATACTTTGGGATCTCTTCAGACCCCAGAGTATAAGCGGAGGCCCAAGGGACCTGAGCAAACATAAAAAACATTGTTACTCACCTCTCCTGGGCTCCAGTGTGACTCCCTGCTGTCTTTGGGTCTTCTGACTGACGCCAGGGAACGTTGTGGCCTCAGTGGTCACAGAGCATCGTGATGCTTGCGTCTAAGTTTCACGATGCCATGTGACCTACTGAGGCCCAATCACAGGCCTTGTGGTCCCTGACGTTAATCAGAAGACTCAAAGACAGCAGGGAGTGACGCCAGAGTCCAGGAGAGGTGAGTAACAGTTTTTTTTTATGTTTGTTCACCTCTCCTGGACCGCTGCTTACTATAACCTTATAATAATTGAACCAAAATAACTGATATAAATAAAGTGATGTCAGTAATCCTGGCTGATGGTCTGTTTTGGTTAATTTTCGGTGAATCTCCCAGCCATACCTTGTATTTTCCTTGTCGAGTTAATTTATTGATATATTTCCAGAATTTTACCATACACTTATTAGGATGAACTGATCTTTAGCATTTTTGACCATATCAAGGTATCATTTACCTGTTAAAACACTCAATATGAGGTCCTCAGCAGGGGCAGTTTTAACAGGAACTTTTACTGAACCTGGAAGAAAAACACAACACAATTCTCATGTATCTTGCCTTAGGCTCAATGTCTGAGTTTAAGATTGTCTTACAAAAATTTGTAAATAGGTCTATGTATCAGTTATGTAATGTCATAAACTATTGCAACCCCTTTGAATATTAATGGGTGCAAAAAGGAGGAAAAACTGCTAAAATCTGATTTTTTTTTTTTTTTTTAATGTTTCAATTGTTGCAGATAGAATAAGAATCTGAGAGTTTTTGTACCTGGCGCTGGCTGACTGTGTACAGCCTGAGACGCTGGCTTCGGTGTTAGCGTGGAGGCGTGATTCAAGCCGTTTTCTGCTGGTGCCGGCCTTGGTTCACTATTAGTTTCTGATGGAGCATCCCCAGCTTCTGCCTACAAAAGATGCCATTGTGTACTGTTAATAGGTGCCAGGTTACGTGCGGACAATAATGTAAGTTCCTGGAAGGTATTTTATTTTCGCAGCACTTCACCAATGAATGGGGAAAGAGGAAACAATATCAGACAATACATTGTAACAAAATAAAATAATAATAATAATTAATATAATAAATATTTCTTCTCTTTACATTGTTCTTGACTATATTATTTTTTATTATTACTAGTAATAATACTCTAAAGTTTGAACTGCAATTGTGTCAAGTGTTGACCAACGCAAATTTTAACACTCACCATCATAGTCGCAGAAGCAGTGGCTATACCACCAGCTTTCTGTATCTCACCATTGACTATAACTCTGTATTCACATGTTGTGGAGTATTCTATAAGTGCTGTATACCTTATATAATGCAGTGAAGGTAGAATATTAGAGCAGAAATGTTATGTAAAATATTATAATTGCAGATATGAGCTTCATCTGATGTGTGACATTAACTTTGGCGCCATCTAGTGGTTGTGACATGTATTTACAAATCTACCAAGATAAATAACTATGGCCGTGATTTACTATTGTAGTTTTGACTAGACACGGCTCATCTTTGGCACCATGTGAAGCATCTCTGGCACAATGTGGTGCATCTTGGCTCATCTAGGTTGGGCTAGTATTTTCCGACATGCTCGACATGTAGGTGTGGAATCTCACGCCATCCGCAAATGAGATGTGGTGATTATTACAGACCTCACATGTCCGCAAAATGCAGAAGTGTGAATAAGGCTTCACCCTCTAGCCTTAGGATCCCTGCACAAGATCTCACCACATATTATAGCAAGGGATGTGGCTAACCAGATCCTGGCCCCCTCTCCTCTCCAGGAGCCCAATAGCAGGTACATGCAGAAGTCCTTGCCACACGTGACCGCTGAATAACCTCAGCTGTCACGTTCAGCGAGCCCCCGGGCGCCGCTGGACACCGGAGTGCCGGAGACAGGCGAGTATGTTTTTTTTATTTTTCACCTTCCCCATCCCCCTGGCAGAAATCTGTAATTTGTGGACAACCGCTTTAAGCGTAATGGTAACTCCCTGCTGTCAATTTATTTCTGGATATCCAGGAAGAGTAACTGAGGAACAGCACAACACAGAATTATGAGAAAGATGTTCCAGAATTTCATGGGGAAGTATTTACTAGAACAGACATGTCAGGAGAGGAGACAGGTTCTCTTTACATGACTTTCACTATATGACTCGCAAGGTCCATGTTGATCACATGTAGTTACAGTGTAGCATGAAGTGCACATCATACTCCATATTTACATCGACATTTTCTCACTTTTTTATAGCAGAGAAAGGTCAGACATGAATAATGTTCTCCTAATATAGCATCTCCAGTGACTCATGTCCTAGATCGGGTGGTCTTAAGAGACCGCTGTAAGTAAGGTTTAGTCTTATGTCCTCATTCACACTAATGTTCCCTTGTAGAAGGGCGGAAGCATGCCATTTCTTGTAATAAAACTTTTCCAGCGTGCGTACGTTATTATTTCACCAAATGTAGGTCAAACTGCAACAAGTCATTTATAATTTACAGGAAAGTTCGGTGTATTTTTAGCCTTACAATTAAGAGAAGTCAATTCAGTGCACACGGCTGCTATTAAATCTCATCCTAAGAGCAAAGCTCCATCTACAGTAGTGTGCGGGGGCGGACTGAACACTCACGATACATTATTTACTGTGTTATACACTAGAGCAGACTCATGCATCTCTCTAGTTGTCGTAATGTACTATTTACTGCTGCTAGGTAGGTGGCTACCAGAGAACTGTGTTATATATACTGCTGCTAGGTGGATAGCATTGTATGCTTGTGTGCATAATATGTACTGCTACTAGAGCTGGGCAGACCTCTTAGAATTCATTTAGTTTCAAGTTTGGACAACTCAGGTCCAAGACTCATTTCGGGTTGAACAAGTTTGGTACGAACCACACCTTACAATGGCTTAAAACATAGTGTATAACACTGTCAGGGCTCCTAGGAACCCATTTATAAAACACAGTGTAGAACACTGTCAGGGCTCCTAGGAACCTATCTATAAAACATAGTGTATAACACTGTCAGGGCTCCTAGGAACCCATTTATAAAACACAGTGTAGAACTCTGTCAGGGCTCCTAGGAACCTATCTATAAAACATAGTGTAGATCACTGTCAGGGCTCCTAGGAACCTATCTATAAAACATAGTGTAGATCACTGTCAGGACTCCTAGGAAGCTATCTATAAAACATAGTGTAGAATACTCTTAGGGCTCCTAGGAACCTATCTATAAAACATAGTGTAGAATACTGTCAGAGCTTCTAGGAATCTATCTATAAAACATAGTGTAGAATACTCTTAGGGCTCCTAGGAACCTATCTATAAAACATAGTGTAGAGCACTGTCAGGGCTCCTAGGAACCTATCTATAAAACATAGTGTAGAACACTGTCAGGGCTCCTAGGAACCCATCTATAAAACATAGTGTAGAACACTGTCAGGGCTCCTAGGAACCTATCTATAAAACATAGTGTAGAACATTGTCAGGGCTCGGGAACCTATCTATAAAACATAGTGTAGAACACTGTCAGGACTCCTAGGATCCTATCTATAAAACATAGCATAGAATACTCTTAGGGATTCTAGGAACCTAGTTATAAAACATAGTGTAGAACACTGTCAGGGCTCCTAGGAACCTATCTATAAAACATAGTGTAGAACTCTGTCAGAGCTCCTAGGAACCTAGTAGGCCTCATCACAGACGATGATGACAGGGAGTACAGAGAACTGAACCGGGATTTTGTGGACTGGTGCCACCGGAACCACCTGAAGATTAACGCGGGGAAGACCAAGGAGATGGTGGTGGACTTCCGTAAAGGCAGATGCCCTCCTAAACCAGTGGACATCCTGGGGACAGGCATCGAGATTGTGAACACCTATAAGTACCTGGGTTTGCTTCTTAATAATAAGCTGGACTGGGCAGATCATATGGAGGTCCTGTACAGGAAGGGCCACAGCAGGCTCTACCTGCTTAGGAAGCTGAGAGCCTTTGGAATCCGGGGGGCACTTCTTAGGACTTTCTTCAACTCGGTAGTGGCATCAGCCATCTTCTTTGGAGTGGCCTGCTGGGGGAGCAGTATATCAACCAGGGACAGAAATAAACTTGACAAGCTGATTAGAAGGGCCAGCTCTGTCCTGGGGAGCCCACTGGACCCAGTGCAGGTAGTGAGTGACAGAAGGATACTGTCCGTGGTGAGCTCCATGTGGAAGAAGAAGTCCCATCCCATGCATGAGACTGTGATCGCGCTGGGCAGTACTGTCAGTGACCGACTGCTCCACCCTAAGTGTGAGAAGGAGCGCTATCGGAAGTCTTTCCTCCCCACCGCAGTTAGGCTGTACAACCAACACCGACCTAAGCGGAGATCAATACACACAGAGAACTGAAATATCTTTCTGCCTGTTAAATCCCCCCCTCCCCCTCTGCTACTTCCTATCTGTCTGTCTGCTATTAATGTAATGCCTCTCACCTTGGAACATTCCTGTACATGTTGTATTTGTATTTGTATCTGCTTATCTTTGCTGCTGAAACACACTGAATTTCCCCATTGTGGGACTATTAAAGGACTATTATTATTATTATTATTATTATTATTATTTATAAAACATAGTGTAGAACATTGTCAGGGCTCCTAGGAACCTATCTATAAAACATAGTGTAGAACACTGTCAGGGTTCCTAGGATCCTATCTATAAAACATAGTGTAGAACACTGTCAGGGCTCCTAGGAACCTATCTATAAAACATAGTGTAGAACACTGTCAGGGCTCCTAGGAACCTATCTATAAAACATAGTGTAGAACACTGTCAGGGCTCCTAGGAACCTATCTATAAAACATAGTGTAGAACACTGTCAGGGCTCCTAGGAACCTATCTATAAAACAGTGTAGAACACTGTCAGGGCTCCTAGGAACCTATCTATAAAACATAGTGTAGAACACTGTCAGGGCTCCTAGGAACCTATCTATAAAACATAGTGTAGAACACTGTCAGGGCTCCTAGGAACCTATCTATAAAACATAGTGTAGAATACTCTTAGGACTCCTATAGAACAGGAACCTACCTATCCAATTTCTAGCTCTCTAAGACAAACACAGCCGGGGTCTCTTTAACTGGAGACCCATGGGAGGTGTAAAAAATAAAAAACATTCATATTCATATTCACCTTCCCTTACCTCTTTTGGGTCTCCTTGTGGCATCTCCAACTTCTTTTGGGCCTCCTTGGTGATGTCATGTGCCCCAATCACAGGCCTTTGTGATGACATGGGCAAGCCAAGTGTCATGATGTTAATACGCTTGGCAAGCTCATGTGACGCTTCTGGCCCAATGACAGACGGGAAGGCCCAAAAGAGGTAACGTAAGATGGGTATGAATGTTTTTTATCTTTTTCACCTTTTCACCTTATATTTCAATGTGTTCATCCAGACACTCAAGATAAGTATCTGATTGGCGGAAGGCATCAGCCAGCCTTGCCTGGATCCGCGGTTTGGAGTTCGGTGCGGTCTGTGTACGTTACAATGCACAGAGTTCTGTGCCCTGTGTATTGGCCTGGCACCGGTACTGTAGCTCAGCTCGCATTGAATTCAATGAGAGCTACAATTGATAGAATTGCTGAGGTTTTGTGCCTCACCTTGATATATGCAATTTGTTAAAAGTGAAATAAATTAAAGTCGTGTACCTCTTTCTTCACTTCTTCTTCATCTTCCAGTGTCAGGGCCGCCAGCTGTCTTGATCTTTGTTCCATCAAATTGACATATTTAATTGGATTTGACAAAGCTTCAATCACATCTGTAAGGACAGAACATACATAAAATCCCATTACATGAGAATATTAGGGAGTTAAGATGGCGGCTATGATGTACCATCCGTACCGTATTATCAGATATTTTACAATAAATATAAAGAGCTTGATACCTGTTGTACAGGATTTCCCAAAGTTCCTGCTAAATTTAATATAAAAAGCATTTTAAGATCTATGTCACAGACTCTAGGTCACTGGAATGACAGTAAATGTGTCTCACAAACTACTAGTGATATATACCAGAGCCCCAGTATATGAGATGTGCTGAGTCGCCGCCGCCACCTTGTGGTCATGGCAGGAAGTTTATTTCCTATATTACTACTGTATTAGTGCTGTGAAGCTTTACATAAGCATTCCCCACGGGTCCATATACCCTATTAGTAGGTATATATGCCATACAGAGTCTGATCTAGTGTATAATTTTGTCACCTTCTATTTCAGATCATAAATTGCAGCTTTCATTGACTAGAATTGCTGCGTAATATTCACTTTCTTAATTCAAAGTAGTAGAGAAACCGTACCGGCGAATGTGTCGGGGACGTAATCCTTCACCTCTATGTACACGAAGATTGCTGGTAGAGTGAGTGGCACATTTTTCTCATTTCTCAGGCAGATGTAGTGATAACCTGGGAAGGGAAATGATAGATGTGTTATAAAGTTTGAAGAAAGGGCAGAGCTCTGGCGAGAGATTTTTCTTGCTGAATGAATAATGGCGGCCCGGCAGCTTTGTGCGCTCACATCTACATAATAGAATTTCTCAAGCATCAATCACAAATAAATCCACAGCACAAGATATTGTGGTTTCTTAAAGGGACGCTGAACATTCAGTCTATCCTATGCTGGCACAGCAATTCTGTGCACCCTCCATTGTCACTTAGAGAGACTGTTGGGTTCTCCTATGAGACTGACAGGGAGATTAGATAAATATCTGCCCCCATGCGTCCCATACAGAGGGGCAATTTACTAATGCCAGTTTTTTGGTGTAGATGGGTGTGAATGATTGACATCTTTACAGCCACATTGTTCCTTTTGCAGCCTGTTCACCACTTTTTACGATAGTGGGTGATGCAAGGTGGAGATCAAGGCAAGCCTGAGCCGGGGACAAATTTACTGTGACTCTCGCCAGAAGGTATACCTGGCACCTGAGTCATTACGAGGCCGGAATCTCTTAATAATTCAGGCACAGGGGAAATGAATTAGGACTGGCATACAGTACACCAGTCTTAATAACTTGCCCCCAGTATGTCTAGGTCTGAAATCCTCTAGAAATAGCTGCATAGACATCATAGCATGTGTGAATTATATTAGGAGCATGTCTACATGTATTCCATTTTTCACATTTATGACACATAATATGTCATACACATGTGATAAGTGCAGATCCCACCTCTAGGATTCTTACATATTAGAAGATTGGGCAGTCCCATGATCCCCATTTAATATGGCGCCTGTTTCCAAAGAATTGAATTGGAGGGACTGTATGGATAGAGAGGAGCAGCTAGCATTTTTGTAACTTCTATAGACTTCAGCGGAGAAAACCAGATGTAAGCATGATCACCCCTCCATTGAATTGTAGCTGCCAGCAGAATTAGCAAACAGTGGCCCTGTGGAGGCATTATAATAGTGTAAGGCTGCGTTCACACTACTGTTATTAACCGGTACGTCTTTGCAGTGTTAAGTAGTTGCAGAAGTGGGGAGCCGACTATAACTACAGCGGGAGCTCCCCTAGAGAAGGCAGGGATGGTTTATTACTGTCCCTGCCTTCCCGATCACTCAATGAGCGCCGTATACACACCTATGGAAGCCGCCATCTAGGGGACCCAGATCAGCTCTGTAGTTCTGGTTAGGAGGCTGCAAGTCTCCTGTAACTGGGGCTAAATATATCAGCCCCAATACCGGAAAAATCAGCAAAAAAAAGTACTGTTAAGAAAAATTTAAATAAAATAATAATTATAAAAAAAAAAGTTAAAACCGCACCCACATTACAGGTTCTAGCCCCGTCTCTGGTGACACAACACTACAAAAAAATTACTCTAACAGAGAGGGAGAACAATTTGAAAAAGATTTTTAGTAGCACTTTGAGCTATTAAAAAAAAACATGAAAAATGTTTTGTTTACGTTTTCCTGTGTATAAAAAAAAGAAAAAAAGATGCAAAAATAAAAATAACATAAAAATAAAGCATATGTGTCACTGAAAAAAGACACAAAAATTATTTGAATAACCTGAACAATAAAATTGTTATAGCCCTCAAAACCGCATGTACGAAAAAACCCAAAAATGTGTCCAGTCCTGAACCAGAGAAATTGGGCTGGTACAGAAGTGGTTAATATCTGTGGCTGTCATCTTTCATGGGATAGTAGCAATGGACAGTAACTATAGCAGAGTAACGGACACAGACCTCAGTTCCCATTGACTCTAATGTAAAACAACATGATGGACGCTTTATTGCAACGTGTTTGTTTACTCTTATAACAGAAGAAAAAGTCCTGCAGACAGAAAAGTAAAACACATGAGATAGTGTCCATTATGTTTTTCACATTGGGTTAAATGTAGACGTACACCCAATGGAGGGGGTCCCATCTGCATCTGTCCTTTATTTATGGGATGAGAGCAATGATTTGATTGGATTGTATATTTTCCTATATAATGTCTTACCTGGACGGATTGCAGAGACAGGTAATATCCGGTGACCAATGAATTTCCCTCCTTCTTCATAGGCCGATATCCTCAGACATGCAAGGGAGGGAAGCACTACCTAAAGGAAACATACAGGATACATTCAAGCTAATAACATGATTTAGGTTACAGATATATGGATTACTTTACTCTTTATATGGATTAAATGGGTTGCCAGCTTGTTGGTCCCCATAAGAACAGATCATTTAGGACCAATCCCTAATATGATATATATTAGATATTGCGCTCTGTGACACTACATATAATTATTAACCCCTAGAAATGACACTTAGAGAGAAGAATATTTCAATAATATGATAGGAAGGAATATTTCCCATCAGTGATTGACAAGCACACTCATACAGGAAGGCTCAGTCACTAAACTGCATGTCATTATGAATTGTTTCTCACAAAACTATATATCAATTTGCTCAGCTACTCCTGTATAACATGCGCCCTGCAGATTACATTGTATATACAGCTTGAGAGGTTCCCTTCAACTATGGAAATGCTGCACAATTTCACATCTTAGAAAAGAGCTTCAGATTATTGAAAGCAAAAATTCTAATAATCAACCTTTTTAAATACAATGGGCTCCTCCTCCCATACGGGGTTCACCGCATTGCCTTGCGATGTCTTTGTCTTAAATGCTTTTCTTCTTGTGTCAACTGGTAACCCGAACATGTCTACTTCTACATACGTGCCAACCTTCTTATCTGACAGGAATTGTCCGGAAATGATCTACAAGGCAAAGAAGAACAAAACAAGGGTCTGATATTCATATACAGTAGTCACAGACACAAGAAGGTTCAGTCACCATCTTATGTGGTCAAAGCAAAATTGTTAGAACTGTATTATAGCTGATAGATAGATAGATAGATAGATAGATACAATCCAAAAGAAGTTTAAGAGCAGCACCATGTATACATGACCTTAAAGGATGATGGGTGCAAGTCCACTAGGGTCCGGCATAGAACCCCAATCCACATAGACAAAAGAACAAATGGACAGCTTGAGGTCCATTTTTGTTAGAACCAAAACGTCGCATAGGATAAATCCACAGTAACTGATTTTTTTTTTTACCAATTTGAAGTGCTGTCCATTTGTTCTTTTGTCTAGATAGATAGTCAGGGACATAGACAGATATGTAGCTAGGTAGCTAGACGGATCCATAAATAGACAGAGAGAGACAGATAGATAGATATGAGATGCATAGATAGATAGATAGATAGATAGATAGATAGATACTCTAGATAGATAGATAGATAGATAGACAGACAGTCAAATAGATAGATACAGTGGGTACGGAAAGTATTCAGACCCCTTTAAATTTTTCACTCTTTGTTTCATTGCAGCCATTTGCTAAAAGCAAAAAAATTCATTTTAATTTCTCATTAATGTACACTAAGCACCCCATCTTGACAGAAAAAAACTGCAATGTAGATATTTTTGCAAATTTATTAAAAATGAAAAACTGAAATATCACATGGTCATAAGTATTCAGAGCCTTTGCTATGACACTCATATTTGGCCTAGACCTGGCCGTCCAGCCAAACTGAGCAATCGTGGGAGAAGAGCCCAGAGATGCAGTAGGGAGATGGGAGAAAGTTCCACAAAGTCACCTATCACTGCAGCCCTCCACCAGTCGGGGCTTTATGGCAGAGTGGCCCGAAGGAAGCCTCTCCTCAGTGCAAGACATATGAAAGCCTGCATAGAGTTTGCCAAAAAACACATGAAGGACTCCCAGACTATGAGAAATAAGATTCTCTGGTCTGATGAGATGAAGATTGAACTTTTTGGTGTTAATTCTAAGCAGTATGTGTGGAGAAAACCAGGCACTGCTCATCACCTGCCAATACAATCCCAACAGTGAAACATGGTGGTGGCAGCATCATGCTATGGGGGACAGGACGACTGGCTGCAATTGAAGAAAAGATGAATGCGGCCAAGTACAGAGATATCCTGGAAGAAAACCTCTTCCAGAGTGCTCTGGACCTCAGATTGGGCTGAAGGTTCACCTTCCAACAAGACAATGACCCTAAGCACACAGCTAAAATAACAAAGGAGCGGCTTCAGAACAACTCTGTGACCATTCCTGACTGGCCCAGCCAGAGCCCTGACCTCAACCCAATTGAGCATCTCTGGAGAGACCTGAAAATGGATCCACCAATGTTCATCATCCAACCTGACAGAACTGGAGAGGATCTGCAAGGAAGAATGGGAGAGGATCCCCAAATCCAGATGTGAAAAACTTGTTGCATCATTCCCAAGAAGACTCATGGCTGTACTAGCTCAAAAGGAAGGGTCTTCTACTCAATACTGAGCAAAGGGTCTGAATACTTATGACCATGTGAGATTTCAGTTTTTCTTTTTTTTAAAATTTGCAAAAATATCTACATTTCTGTTTTTTTTCTGTCAAGATGGGGTGTTGAGTGTACTTTAAAGGGAATCTGTCAGGTTAATCTGGGACACTAAACCATCCACAGGTCCTTATAGATCTGGGATTTAGTGTCCCAGATCGCCCTGTTGTAATGCAATCTGCAGGCACATTAAAAATAAAAAATCTTTATACTTACCTAGCTAAGGGTCCATTCGACGTTGTTTGGTGAGATTGGTCCGGCATATTCATGAGGCACGTCTCCCGGCGCCTGCGCTGTTCTTCAGTGAAGCCAAAGATGGCCCCCTCCGGCTTCACTACACAATTGCGAGGTGTACTCCTCTGGCTTCATTGAAGAACTGCGCAGGTGTGGGGAGTACAGCAGCAGGGTGAGTATAAAGCTTTTTTATTTTTATGCGGCCATGGATTGTGAGTTGGGACACTAAACCCCAGGTCCATATGGACGTGTGGGTGGTTTAGTGTCCCAAATTGCCCTGACAGATTCCCTTTAATGAGAAATAAAATGAACTTTTTTGCTTTTAGCAAATGACTGCAATGAAACAATGAGTGAAAAATTTAAAGGGGTCTGAATACTTTCCGTACCCACTGTAGATGATAGATATGAGACATATAGATAGACAGACAGATAGATATATAGATAGATGAGTACATACAGTAGATGATAGATAGAAAGATACATAGATGATAGATAGATAGATAGATAGATAGATAGATAGATAGATAGATAGATAGATAGATAGTCAGGGAGACAGACACATATTTAGCTAGGTAGACAGAAAGATAGATCCATAGATAGTGGGAGAGAAAGACAGAGATAAAGAGAGATATACATAGATAGATAGATAGATAGATAGATAGATAGATAGGATATAGATTGTAGATAGATGATAGGTAGACAGTCAGATAGATAGACAGATAAGTACATAGATGATTGATAGATAGATAGATATCAGACATAGAGATAGACAGATACTGTATTTAGATAGATAGGATATAGATTGTAGATAGATACATAGATATCAGACAGACAAACAGATAGATTATAGATAGATAGATTATAGATAGATAGATAGATAGATAGATAGATAGATAGATATCAGACATAGAGACAGATACTGTATTTAGATAGATAGGATATAGATTGTAGATAGATGATAGATAAACAGATAGATAGATAAGTATATAGACAATAGTTAGCTAGACAGATACATAGATGATAGATAGATATAATATATAGATAGACAGATACTATAGATAGTATAGACAGATAGACAGAGATAGATAGATAGATAGACATACTGATTAGATAAATAGATGATAGATAGAATATAGATTGTAGATAGATACATAGAGAGATATCAGACAGACAAACAGATAGATTATAGATAGATAGATAGATTATAGATAAATAGATAGATAGATAGATAGATAGATAGATAGATAGATTTACCTTCACAGACAATGTGTTTGCCACTATCCCATCTACGGTTGTCTCAGTAAATGGATCAAAATGTTTATCTGGCCTTCTCATAAACTCAGGTTTCAGCCGGTATCCACATTTACCATTATATTCATACATCCCCATATTAAGTTGCATAGGAAAATCTGTAAATAAAAACATTTTCCCTTTAGTATATACTGTATACCAGGATCGGGGCTTCTATATCCACTGGCCAGCTGCGGACGTTTTATTGCTTCCTTATGGATAGACTGACCATTATGTTTCTAGGGTGATTTCCAGTGTTCACTTTATACCATGAAATAAGACATTTTTCCCCCTGTCTGGGGAACAACGTTTGTAGCTACTTGTACTTTTCCTTGAGATAATAAATCTTGCTGTATCTTTCCAATGTATATAGTATGATGCAGTGTCGATACAATGTATGCAGATGCGTAGTGCACCATACACATAACATGTACCACTATATACAAGTACCACTATATACATATACCACTATATACATGTACCACTATATACATATACCACTATATACATATAACACTATATACATGTACCACTACATACATATACCACTATATACATATAACACTATATACATGTACCACTACATACATATACCGCTATATACATGTACCATGTGGATATCGGGGATATATCACGTTAAAAGGGGAAATTCATTATAAATGATGACTATCTGATATGTCATATAGTCAGGTGATGTCACTGTTGATATCTGTGATCTTGGGCCACCAACAGTTTTCCAGACTCAAAGGGATCTAGGAACAACAAAGAGCTTATACAGAGAACATGATAGATGGTTCAAGTAACAACATTGCCATTAAGATGTATGGACAGCTGCAGCCCCCCCCTACTGATATCTACTGTTCTGTAGGGTTCAGCAAATGGCTGGTGGGTTTGGATTCAGAAAAGGATTTGACCTATAATATTGAACTGTAAATAGGGAATTAATTAAGCAAATAGTACTATAACCATTGCCCCCCAACCCCTAATTCTGTCTTATTATCTCTGCCCATGTATAAGTACTTGTGCAAGCAGAGGCCTTAGAACAAAACATGGGGCCCTATATCAAAACATGTAATAGGGCTCCATTCTACCGTGACCACCCTAAATGGGTTCTGCCATTAAGGAAACTTATCCCCTACCCATAGGATAGGGGATAAGTGTCTGATCAGTAAAACAGGGGACCAAAAGTCCCGAAAAGCATCCTTGTGAATGGGGCAGCAGTGCGCTTGTGTGACTAGAGCACCATTACCATTCTATTACACTTCTATAGTGCCAGCAGCTTCATAGAAGTGAATGGAGCATCGGTCACGTAAGCGCACTGGCACTCTATTCACAATGATGCTTTATGGGGACTTCTTGTCCCCCATTCTCCTGATCGCTGTGGGACTTGGCAGTCTCACCCACTGTAAATAGGGGATAAGTGCCCTTAAGAGCACCGTCTCTTTAAGCAGCAAAGTTCAGAAACATACAATTATTTTGGTCTAGTTTACATATGGAAATTACACACACATTGATTTTATAGCACAAATGAAGCATACAGTGATGTCATGATAACAGGATGACGGACATAATGATGTCACAGTATTGGGATAAGGTACACAGTGATGTCACAGAACAGCGATGATAAACAGAGTGATGTCACAGTACATAATAAAGCATACAGTAATGTCATGATAACAGGATGACGGACATAATGAAGTCACAGTACTGGGATAATGTACACAGTGATGTCACAGTGCAGGGATAATGCCCACTATGACATCATAGCACAGGGATAACGCATACAGAAAAAGATGACTGTGTACACTGTGACATGACATCAGTACTTATAACGATGTCACACGTAGGCATTATGATGTCTAAGTAATGGAGTCCAGTAAAGTAATGGAGGTGCAGTCAGTTTTCCACATCCCCTTCCATCATCCATAGTTATCACTAGTTGACTCTGGGTCTCAGTGGAAATGGTTCCCTTTAGTTGTTGGGTCCCATAGCAGCTGCCATGTCTGCTATCCTGAAAGCTACACCCATTAAGACAATGCTATGTGCACATTTTTATTTGACCTTCCCCAAACCCATCCTACTCTAAGGCTCTGTCCACACTCGCATTTGGTTACCATTTACATTGAAAATCTCTATATATTGCTGGATATGACAGATACCAGTAGTGCCCAACAGATCCCGATGACTTATTGTACAATGGGGTCCGTCTGAATTCTTTGAGGCAGTAAAGATTCAGAAATACGTTGTGGATTCTACTTTAAAAAAAAACAAAACATAATGCCAGTGTGAACAGAGTCTTAGAAACCGGTCAAGGAGGATCAAAAAGAGTCAAAGGATGAAATAAAGGAGCTGGCATGGAGTTCTATCTTCCATTATGAAAAGAAAACACAAATGGTTATAGTTAGCCCTTATAATACTCTAGTTATAACTATAGCCCACTGATACACTGAGGCCCAGAGCTACACACATTCATAGACTATTGAAGACATTATACAAGACGCTCCTCTTACCTATTGTTTGGAAGTTAAGGGCTACCATTTGACAACCAGCGTTCCAGAAGACCTGAGGCATGTAGTTAGAGGAATCCACTCGGGTTCCTTTTGGATAAATTCTACTAAGCTGCATTTTGTTATACCTGTAAGTGTCCAGTTAAGAATGTTTGGAGAAAATTGTAAAGACCTTCAACAATGGAGCCAACATGTGATTGTTCCTTTCACCATTGTGATTATCTTCTTACCAGAATCTGTATAATTCACCAAGTTATAATATTGTTCTTCAAACCAAGCCATGCCTGAGATTGGAACAGTCTCCTTATACGCTCCGGTATTACAAGGCACACACCTACCATTAACATGATGTAGCTTTCCGAGTATGCAGACATACCGTACAGAGTTTATACAGAAACCCCAACAGGGTCATGACTTTTAGGCTTTATTCACATGACCATTCCGTTTTTGATGGGACAAGCGTGAATTTCATTGGTCTTCCTTTTTTGACCCAACCCGCTTAATTTGCAGCTATTTAACACAACTTGCAACTAAAAGTAACGTAAATCATGTAAGAATGGATGGCAGCCCAGGGGCTACTGAAGATTTGAGCCTAATGGAAGTGCTTAATTCATGATGAGGCAGTTTCATCATGGATAAAGAGTGCAATCAATACCAGCATAAAATACGCCAGTCTTCATGAATCCCCCCTATGTGTTCTAAAAACAGCCGACAAATGACCCACCATCAACATTAACAACTAAAGTACCAAATCAGGGGGGCAATTTAATTGTTGAAAAATGGATGTCCAGTGAGTCTGTGCAAGTTGGCTGATGATTGGCCATAAGTGACCAATCATGCCAAACACTGGTATTTTCAGCTGACAACCGTCCAAAAATATCCAATATGGCCAATCTGTTTTTGGCAAACTAAAATTAGGCTAAATTCACATCTGTAGCGGAGCCTCTGTTGGAGAAAGTTAAGTTTTGAAAGGCCAGACTCCACGTGTTACCCTATCCGTTGTTCTGGTCCTCCAACAGACCAGAAGGGAGAGGCAACGCTAGCGTCAGCCATCGGCCAGCTACGAAGGGCCAATAGTGGCCTCTACATGTCAGATAGCCATTACACGAGCATTACCAAATCTAGATTTAATAATAGTGGATATTTTTATGTTTTTCTTTCAATGGTAAGTCATAACCTTACCAAAAGAGCGGGAATTCCTGAAATACCTGAAATCAATGTTAGGGTATTGCCACAAGCTACGTGGTTGCAGAGGGTTAGCTTCCGCCATCTTGACAAAAATCTCAACGATTGCTGAGGGTTTTAATCGTGGCTTTCTAACTTGGAAATGCAAAAATTGAAAGTGGTCAGAAACCTGCACCAAAAACTACCAGATTTTGGGTGGTTTCTGGAGCAACAGCTTGTAGGTCAATTTTCTACATGAAAATTGTGCAATGCATTCGCACTTTGTGGTCTTAGGCTCCATGTACATGAACGTGTGTTTTGTGTTTTTCACAGCTAGCACACTGACTTATTTTCTAAGGGTCCATACACATCCGTGTATTATTACGGATCCATGTTGGGGGCTGTGAGCCTGGGGCAAAACTTAGGACAAGTCATATTCCTGTTAGCCTGGTCATGAATGGGTCCATGGTGGACATTGACGGCACACAGGTATCATCCATGTGTTGTCTGTGCCGTTTTGACACAAACCCTACTATACACGTATATGTTACCATGTTGTATAACAGTCATAACCCGATTCTGAAAAGGATACTCTACAAACTCTACAGGAGATTTTGTTAGCTGCTCCAGACCCTTGGTTTCCACAAAGGAGGACATTTCATAGCTCTTGTTTCTTTCTGCAAAGAAAGCACAGCAATGGATTATATTATATTACCTGATATTATATGATTATATCACATGAGATATAATGTTACCATACAGAATACATTTAGTGTTGGCTGGAAAGTTCTTTCCTCAAACATGTGCACAGTACTGGACTTTGATAAAACAGTGAATTACAGTAAAGTTATGTTAGTAGTGTATAGTAAACTAGTAAATGATGATGTAAAGTAGAGTAGTTATCACAGACGTCCTGCTGCCATACTATATAGTACAGTCCACAGTATCAATCATATCTATATACTATATACACTACATCATTAAATCATTTTTATGTTTTTTTTTTTTGTCTCAGCCTGCAAATCCTACCCCACAGGATCATTTCCCGGTAGGTCAGGGGCAGGACTTAAAGAGATATTCCCATCACAAGGATCCTATCTAAACGGCTAGCTTATATCAAAAAAAGAGTTTTCCTAATTACATTGCTTTATAAATGCTGCTTTGTTTACCTGCTATATTAGATTATCCCTCCCCATTGTTTACAGATTGTTACCAAGGTCCCTGGCCTGGTATCTAGCAGGTCAGCGGACATCACTCACTGCTCTCAGGAGGGCAGTCAGTTTTCTCCTGCTCTTTGCTCTGCTCAGATCAGGTCAGATAAGTACAGTTTGCTGATATCCTGATAAGGGAATGCCGCTACAGTATGTAAATAATACCGAGAGTTGCACTGTCTGGGTACAGGTGATCTGTGGGGGTCCTGGGTGTCGGACCCCTGAAGATCTAATATTGATGGCCTATCCTAAGGATCTTATCCTAAGCCATCAATGTTAGAAAATGGATAACCCCTTTAAACCAACCAGATGTTAGTAAGTATGCACAAAATGTTGGTAGGAGAACCCCTTTAAATGAATGTAAGATCCAGATTGATGGTACCCAGCTCTTATTATAAGTAACTGTCTGCAGTCATCTATCACCACATCTCTAGGCGCACATTACTATTGGTACAATTTATCACCAGCGGATTATCACTTTGTCATCTCAGAGTACAACCCTGCATCACGCTGTCATGGGAGGACATTTCCACCACGAGCAGACATGTCAGCAGATTAATCGCACACAATGCACTCGCCCTGAATACTATATTAGTATTACCCTGCGCACTGTTTGTGTTACCCGCTGACAGGTTCTAGGCAAAGCTCCTTCACTACTTATTGTCATTACACAGTCATAGTAACCTAGACAGGGAGCAGATGTGTGCAGAGTGGATGGATCGTAAATGTTAATAGTCAGAAATGTTCAAAAGGTCGAAGTTTTTTTTTTTAATAGCAATAAGACATAATAAATCAAAACATGTTTTATTGCCAAACTTAATGCCTGATAGAATAATGTAAATGTTTTAATCCAAAGCTGGACATGTAGGTCCCAGCACTGAAGGCAGCTCGGTACTGCTGAGCGGTGCAGGGTCTAATGGATAGATCATCGACATTACAACCGGCCCGGAGCCCACAAAATACTTTTACGTCTAAAACCAAAGACACTGGTAGTAGCTATAACATGCAATATCCTGGCATTTGATTAGGTTTGCTGTATCCTCCCTTGTACACTTCTCTGTTATGACACCTAGTAGGGGATGGTTGTAGCATTGGTGCCTTGGCATCACCGATCCCATTCCTTCTGGCAATCACAGCCACCAGTTTGCCTTCTTCTGCTCTCACCGGGCTTCCGTTCTTCCTTGCTCCCCTTTGTCTCTTCTTTCTGACCCACTGAAGCTCCCATAGGGCACTTGAAGACCCTTTCTGCTTCTTAGAAGGCCAGCGAATATACCAGAAATCTATCCTGAGCCAATCCCAGACAGCCTTATTTAAGACTGCTATGTCCTCTGCATGGTTCCTTGTGTTAGATCCCGTAAGGAATTTGGTCAGGCAGAAAAATTCAGCTTCAATTTCCTGAACATGAATTGTTCAGCTTGGACAAATTCCGCTGTGTGAACATACCCTAAGGCTATTATTATGCTTAGTGGCCAGAGCGAAAACTTCAGGATCTTAGGATATTTTTTTAATATAGAAATTAACGTGGAATTTTTTTTTTTTTTAAATCACCAAAAAGTCTTTAAAAGGCTTTAACTTAAAAACTTGATTTGATAGAGTAGGTAATTTTCGGATGATCCATTTCCTTCAATGCTTTCTGCCACTCGTAGACGGTATACACGACATGCTCTGGTTCATTGGCTCAGTAATAGGACATCCAGTCCTGTGAGCTGCAGCAGCAATAACCTTACCAGACATAATTGGTTTGACATCAAAATAAAACATTCCCTTCCTTATGTACAGATGATGTCTTCCAGAATTGACACTGGCTTTGTACTTGGAGTGATTCCTGCATAATAGATGCGTGCTTCGGCAATTTGTAAGAATTCCACCCCAGTCGCCGAGCGCCCTGTCCTAGGCAATGATCTGTCATCTGAACGTGTCACTTACTTTTAGAACTCTCAAAAGACTCAAACTTCACCGGCTGAATGTAGTTCACCAGGTTAGACATTTCCTCTGTGGCACTGGCTTCATTTCCAGCTGTGCCCTACAATAGTAAGGAATAAATCGTGTGTTATAGAAAATAACAAATGTACATATGTATTTTACCTGTAGTTCTCCAATAATAAGAGGAAAAATATGGAAGGGGGGAAAGTGGCAGCAAGGAATGAAGGAAGGAAGGAAGATGGTGAAGTGAAGGAGGATGAAAGACGGGGAGGAGAAAAAACTGTGAGGGAGGAGGAGAAAGGGAGCAAGGAAGAAAGGAAGGAAGGAGGGTGATGAAGAGAAGGAAGAGAGGAAGGAGAAACAAAGGAGAAGGAGGAGAAAGGGAGCAAGGATGAAAGGAAAGAGGAAAAGAGGGTGGTGAAGAGAAGGAAGAGAGGAAGGAGAAACAAAGGAGAAGGAGGAGGAAGGGAACAAGGAAGAAAGGAAGGAGGAAAAGAGGGTGGTGAAGAGAAGGAAGAGAGGAAGGAGAAACAAAGGAGAAGGAGGAGGAAGGGAACAAGGAAGAAAGGAAGGAGGAAGGGAGGGTGGTGAAGAGAAGGAAGAGAGGAAGGAGAAACAAAGGAGAAGGAGGAGGAAGGGAACAAGGAAGAAAGGAAGGAGGAAGGGAGGGTGGTGAAGAGAAGGAAGAGAGGAAGGAGAAACAAAGGAGAAGGAGGAGGAACAAGGAAGAAAGGAAGGAGGAAGGGAGGGTGGTGAAGAGAAGGAAGAGAGGATGGAGAAACAAAGGAGGAGGAAGAAGGGAGCAAGAAAAAAAAGAAGATAGGAAAGTGAAAAAAACTGTGAGGGAGGAGGAGGAAGGGAACAAGAAAGGGAGGAATTAGGAGAGGAAGGAGAGAATGTGAATTAAAGGAAGGAAGGAGGAAAAAGGGGATGGAAGGAACAAAGGGAGGAAGATGGAAAAAATGTGAGGGAGGCAAAGGAAGGAAACAAGAAAGGAAGGAGGAAAGAAAGGAGGTGGGAAAAAGGAAGAAAATTAGAAGACGTAAAGAAGGAACACAGAAGGGAGGGAGAAAAATTGGAAGGGAGCGTGTAGGAGGGAAGGAATAAATGGAGGAAGGAGTAAAGGAATGAAGTTGGAAGAAGGGAAGGTGGATGAAGAGAAGAAAGGAGGGAGTAAGAGAGGGGATAAGGAGTCAAGAAAGGAAGGAAGGGGGAAAATAAAGTGGGAAGGGGAGGCAAGGAAAAAAGCAAGAAAAGAAGGAAGGAATAAAAGAATAAATGGAAGGAAGAAAGTGGATCGAAGGAAGGAGGGGGAGGAAGGGAAGAAGAATAAAAAAAGGAATGAAGAAGAAGAGGAAGAATGGGAGGAAGCAAAGTGGGGGAGTGTGTATAGACTCGTAAGAGGGTGTATGGACTGAGTCCCATCTAAATGTACTCCTTACCAATTTCTCCATGTCATAAAAGTAAACCAATAGCATACAGTACTAAAGATTTTCATGAATACATGTGATACAAAGGCTTCCATAACCTAGGATTTGTGCTCACCATGTAGGTAATAAATACTGTAATATCTAATCGATATCCTGGTTTATAATTTGATAAATAATGAATATATTCAGATGACATCACAGATCCTGCCAGTATTGGACGACACATATCAATGAATCTTTTAAATCATATAAACCATATGCACCTTATTACTGTTTGCTATAATTCTATATAATGGAAACCATGGGGGAGGATTATTAATATGGACACAGCACACAAACAGCTGTCTGTACCCAAGTGCAGAGGGTGACAGATTCACCAACAGATTCACAACGCCGGACTGGAAACATTTCAATCTTTCATAACTCTTTCTTAAATGAGTCTCATTCATCCACTTTGTCCAATATGTGGAAGTGCAATAGCTTCACAAATATGGCATTTGCCCCAAGTATCATGAACTCCCATGCTGAGTCTTGCAGGGCGATAATATTATATTTAGAATTTATTCACACGAATGTGTCCATTTTTTGGCTATGAAAAACAGACATCTTGGTCACTTTTTAACGTCCGTTTTGCATCTCTTCCATGTCCGTTTGTCCATTTTTGATAACGGAGACTCAACCGTTTACACCAGTTTTTAATAGACTGTTAAAAAACGGATGAATTTCATCGGTATTTCTATTTTGACATAACCCACTAATGCATTTTTAACAGATGTAATTCAGATATCAGTCCATTAAAAAACAGTTCCATTGATTTCTATTGGGTCCGTGTTTCCGTCAAAACGGATAAAATGGCATGTTAGTTTTTTAGCTAACTGAATTTCTGTCCATAAAGGGGCCTAGAAGCTTCCATTTGTGTCTCTGCATACAGTTCTATAATGCCATGTATGTATAATGATGAATGGTCATTTTCAGATTTTAACCACTAGATGGCAGTGTAACACTGTTTCCATCCAGAAAATGCTATAGTGCTGTGAGCCACTGGGTGGTAGATGAAGACCAATATCCTGTATTCACAAGGTCTATTATCATCTATTTATACAGATGTAGCAGAGGTAGAGCTGAAGAAAAGACCAGAATTTGTAATTTATTGTATTATACTCACTTGCTTTGTATACGTATTATTTGTGATCTCATATATAATATTATAATACTACTAAAATATCTTAGCTCAGATGAGCAGTAAAATTAAACTTATTTTCTTTTATAGACAGAATCACTATTTCATAAGGTAATATAGATATTATATAATAATAATATAATTATATAGATACCGTATGCATCAATAAACATATCTCCCAAATGTGAGTTCTTAACATGGGCAAAAAAAAAAAAAAATGCAAAAAAAATTACAGAATATTCCTCTGTCAATTAATTAAGGTTATGCTGAACACGGTTACAGATCAGAAATGATGGGGCCATTATCCATTTATTAAAAAATCAATGGTGCTCAGAAGAAGCCGCGATAGTCACAAGAATAGAATCATTCATATAGGATGCAACTAAGCACTTTCCAGTTGATACACTGCTCAGTCTAAGTGCTGTATATCATCATCATCATCATCATTACCTATACAGGAATCAATGAAGCTTTAATACTAGGACAGTTGTAACAATAGAATGATATGAATATTCCTATTTAAAGGGTTTTCCACTAACCCTTAAAGGGAGTCTGTCGCCAGGACCCAGTATGCAAAAAGGTTCTGTTGTTGAGATACTGTATCTCTTTTTTTTTGGAGTGATATGCTGGTTCTGGTGACACTAACCTATCTATCTGCAGGGTTGGGGTGATATGCTGGTTCTGGTGACACTAACCTATCTATCTGCAGGGCTGGGGTGATATGCTGGGTCTGGTGACACTAACCTATCTATCTGCAGGGCTGGGGTGATATGCTGGGTCTGGTGACACTATCCTATCTATCTGCAGGGCTGGGGTGATATGCTGGTTCTGGTAACACAAACTTATCTATCTGCAGGGCTGGGGTGATATGCTGGTTCTAGCAACACAACACTAACCTATCTATCTGCAGGGCCGGGGGTGATATGCTGGTTCTGGTGACACTAACCTATCTATCTGCAGGCTGGGGTGATATGCTGGTTCTGGTGACACTAACCTCTCTATCTGTAGGGCTGGGTTGATATGCTGGTTCTGGTGACATTAACCTATCTATCTGCAGGGCTGGGGTGATATGTTGGGGTTCTGGTGACACTAACCTATCTATCTGCAGGGCTGGGATGATATACTGGTTCTGGTGACACTAATCAATCTGCAGGGCTGGGGTGATATTCTGGTTCTGGTGACACTAACCTATCTATCTGCAGGGCTGGGGTGATATGCTGGTTCTGGTGACCCTAACCTATCTATCTGCAGGGCTGGGGTGATATGCTGGTTCTGGTGACACTAACCTATCTATCTGCAGGGCTGGGGTGATATTCTGGGTCTGGTAACACTAACCTATCTATCTGCAGGGCTGGGGTGATATGCTGGGTCTGGTGACACTAACCTATCTATCTGCAGGGCTGGGGTGATATGTTGGTTCTGGTGACAGACTCCCTTTAACAGAGAGAGTCAGTTAGTGCTCTATCGGGAAATATACAGATGTAGCAGAGTTAACCCAAATTTATGCAGTAGTGTGATATCTTATCACAGAAGCCAGAGAAAGTCATTAATAATATTTTTCCATTGACTTTTCATAGTTTTTTTTTTTTGTCTTCTATGATAAGATATCCCACTACAACAATGAAGTGCAGAAGTTCAAGTTAACTCTGCTACATTTGTATGCCATGGAGATTGCTTGGGCACTACCAAGCCAAGCTGACCAGCTGACACACATAGACTGGTTCCTTCTGCAACAGTCAGGAACAAATCTGATCCCCGACAATTTAACACTTTAGATACTACAGTCAATAGCAACTATGGTATCTAAGTGGTTAGACAGAGGCAAGGCCTTCACAATGACTGCCCCCTCTGCTATGTGATTCCAGGGGCCCTTAGGCTTTGTAATAAATGTGATCGTCAAGGTAAAGCTGAAAGTTATAATACACCGCAATACAGGAGTATTGCAAGGTATTATACAAGTGGTCAATCAGTCACAAGTTCAAGCCCCCTAGTGGGACAGATAAAAAAAAAAAAAAAAAAAATATGCTGATAAACAGGGCTGGCATCAGCACCCAGATTACCCGGGCAAGTACCGGGGCCCCACCAAGCTTCTGAGTGCTGACTGCGGTTGTTTTTTTATTTTTTTTAAATAGGCCGTTACCTGCTGGAGTAACCCCAGCAGGTAACAGGCCCTATTTACTTACTGATCCCCGCTGCAGGAGCAGGGGATTGGTAAGTAAGGCCGGAATTGCCAGGTGGTTTCGTTCAGACCAAAGAGGTCCTAACCGAAAGTGCTATTATCATACTCCGAGGTCTTTTTAGACCCCAAAGTATGATGATCGGAGGCCCAGGGGAGGTGAGTGAACATAATAAACAGTGTTACTCACCTCTCCTGTGCTCTGATGCAACTCCGTACTATCTTCAGCCCTCTTCAATGACATGACGTGGGTAAGGCCAGACCCGAAATTTTTCTAATATTTGCAAGGACCACCCTAGGGGCCGCTATGGGGCATAATACTGTGTGGAGGGGACACTATAGGACATTATACCTTGTGAAGGGGATGCTATGAAACATTATACTGTGTGCAGGGGCCACTATGTGACATTATACTGTGTGAAGGGGCCGCTATGGGACATAATACTGTGTGGAGGGGACACTATGGGACATAATACTGTGTGGCAGGGACACTATGGGACATTATACTGTGTGCAGGGGCCACTATGGGACATTATACTGTGTGCAGGGGCCACTATGGGACATTATACTGTGTGAAGGGGCCACTATTGGACATTATACTGTGTGCAGGGGCCACTATGGGACATTATACTGTGTGAAGGGGCCACTATGGGACATTATACTGTGTGAAGGGGCCACTATGGGACATTATACTGTGTGAAGGGGCCACGATGGGACATTATACTGTGTGGAGGGCCGTTATGTGACATTATACCTTATGAAGGGCTGCTATGGGACGTTATACCGTGTGCAGGGGCCGCTATGGGACATTATATTGTGTTTAAATGGGGCATTATACAGTGTGGGGGCCAGGAAAGGGGGCGCTATGCCATGGGAGGGGGCTATAAAGTATGCTATGAGGCCCAGTCTTTGTTAGCTACATCCCTGTATATATTTATTATACCCTGTCTGTGTATATATTTATATATGTAACTGTGAGGACCAACTCAGTTTCTGCATTGAGCACTTCCATTAATACAGATGAAAGTGTTCATTTCACTGTTAACAGAATCAGGCCCTGTTCACATGGTGGAATCTGCAGCGGATTTTGCCCCCAAATAAGCGACAGATTATTCCCTCATTCTGCCTCCCAATTAAAACAATTAGTGCAGGACGCTGAAAAAAAAAATTGTGTCCTGCTGGATCTTGCCGCGGATTCTTTCAGCTGATTCGGAGGCTGTGGCTTGAGACTCCCCACTGATTAGACTCATTCATTTGGGCCTGATCAGTGGTGGAAAGCCCCAAGGGCATGCTGATGCTCTGTATCCACCACCGTGACCTGGGGGGCAGAAAATAAAGAGGAATCCGGGGCAGATGTCTGCCTAACATTCCTGTTTAATTTCTGATGTCTGGACAGGTTCTATCTACTTGTATGGAATGGACTGTATTACACTCCAGTAGCTCTGCCTTAGCAAAAAAACACCTAATTTCAGTTGTTTTTTTGCTGCAGTGTGCATGACTTACTCAAAAAGGGGCCCATTGAGGCTCTGTTGCCCAAGGGCCCACACAAACCTGGAGTGGGCCCTGCTGATAAATATTTTTAAAAATATGAAAAAAAACACCTGAGAATTCACAAAAAGCACCTTTTCTCCCACACATAGTTTTCCCCCTATAGCACCCATTTATGCCTGTGGTCACAATCCAGAAACACCACCTAACATAAAGATAGGTCCCAATGTGGTGACCACAGTCAAAAACAAATGCTCTGGCAGACATGGCCACACCCAGGGTGCACTAATAGCTAATTTGCATACAAATTCTTAGTTTTTTTTGTGGCAGCAAGATTACACTTTGGCACATAAAAAGCTATGTTCATTATGTCACTAATCGTCCTTACAAGAAGGTCTGTGGAGTCAGAGTCACGGAGAAGGAGACAAGACCAATTTTGGGTGGAGTGGGAGTTGGAAAAAAGTTACAGACTCTGGCTGGTTACAGACTCTATCATGAATTAGATAGATAGTTTGTCGCATGTTTGCTTTCATAGGCTTTTTAGAGAATTTTTTTGGTATCTGACCATGGCTGTCAGTCATTTATGAAGGAGTCGGAGTCGAAGAAGGAGGAGTGAGTGGTTTGAATTACCTACAACAGAATATAACTGGTTTAGAAGCAATTTTGGTGATAGCAGACTCCCTTTAACACCTAAACTGTTTTTCAAGTGAGATAGCTGTCCAACGACAGACCATTGAAGATGCCCATGCAAGAATATAGTGTAACATAATTGTGTAATTCTGTGCCATGTTTAGATAATCTGTAGCATGGTCAACCATAGTTGGTTGCACAGGGTGCCAGGCTGTATGGGGTGCACCCCCAGGATCATGCCTTAACAGACTCGGAAAGGCCCACCACGGTACCAGAAAATCCATGCCTTTAGGGGGCCCTACCAGACCCCTACTGCTTTTCTTAATAGGCAGTTGGGGTTTGGTAACGGCACCTATTAACTTACCTATCGCCGCTCCTGCTTACTGCAGTCTTCCTCTTCAGCCTTGAGGGTTCCCACGAGCACAATACAATATATCATCGCAACATGATATGCAAAGCACAGGGCCCATTGAAGGCTGAAGAGGAAAGCGGAGGAGACCGGAGGCAGGAGCGGGGATCAGTGAGTGAATACAGCCAGTTCTCCCCGGTTTTGCGATTCAGTTGTTAAAAATACAACCGGATCACAGAACTGGTCACAAGTTTCCTTCTCTTCCACTCTTAGACTTGTAGACCACAGTCCACATTAAGCTGAGTATCTGCGCTTACCTGTCCGATCTCCAGCCCCTCCCGCTCCTTCCTGGACACTTCACTGGTCCCCCTCATACAGTGGTCCCTTCACTGGTCCCTCATACTGTATGGAAACCAGTGATGGGGACATTGTATAAGGGACTAGTGATGGGTCCATTATATTGTGTGGGGGCAGTTATGTGGGCTAATATCCTGTGGGGGGTACATTAAAGTTTGTGGGGAATTAGGAGGAATATTAAAGGGGCTGTCTGGGCTTAATTTTTTTATGGCCTATCCTCAGGATAGGCCATAAATACCTGAGTGGTAGGAGCCCGAAAACTGGACCCCGAATCGATCTGCTGTATGGATCCGCTTCTGCTGCTGTACTGTATTGGCTTCATCCACTGTATAGCGGCCGGATACCTTCACTGCAGCTCAGCACTTATTGAAGTCAATGGGAGCTGAAGTGCAGCAAAGGTGCAGGGCCGCTATACAGCAGACAGAGCTTTCTACTTCTGGCCCCATATTGTGTACAGGACGAGTGCCAGAAGCGTTCCATACAACTGATCAGGCTGGGGCATCTTTAATCTACCCCCCACAGGATGTTAGTCCCCATCACTGCCCTACACAATATAATGGCCCCCATACAGTGTAAAATTTATATATGACCACTGAGAGCAATCAGTGGTCTCTAGGGTCACTGGAGAGGGACCGGTGACATCACTTGTCACTAGTCACATACCAGCGGCCGCTAATTGGTCTCAGCGGTCACATGAGGCGCACGACTCCCAGTAAGAAGTTGCCGGCATGAGACTGGATGGTCACCCACCACATGGGCTGCTCCAATTCCTGGACAACCCCTTTAAAGGGTTTATCCACCTTTCTAACATTGATGTTGTGTCCTTAGCCCTGATCTGTAGAAAACTTTTTGGCACATGTGATACCTATTTAAAAACATAAATCTGATAAACGGCTGTAAAACCTGGTGTGTAATACATTCTTATTACGGTTATGGTTTTATTCTTTTATTTCTGTAACAAACAGCAAGTGCCTTCATCTTCCAGCTGTATAATTTTAGTGTTCTGCTTCAGCTAAGCATCAATTTCCCTAAGCATCCATTTGTCACTGGATTATTCAGCAAATGCATTGTGGTGGAAAACCTCTTTATAATTTATGAACCTTGCACAGTAGATCGAGACATTGTAACAATGGAGATTTACCGTACTATTCACTTGTTTGCTAACTTTGAGTGGCATGGAAGACAGACTACGGATATGTCAGGGATTTTGGTTATGGACTCAAATTTCACATGAAACAATACTGAAAAATTCTAGCCAGGCTGCAGTTCACAACACAACCCCTAGGTGGCCACACAGACACATATAGGTCAACACCTTGCAAAATCATGTTTTTTTTTAAAGCTGGTCATCTTGGACCACCCATCTTGGGATATATTCAGTCAAAAGTAAAGGCAAGGAAGGACATTTCTGTATGCACATGTCTCTTACATTGCCACCAATACCACCCTAAGCTTCACCTCATAGACACTACTTCAATGTTGGTCCAAAGTAAAGGGGTAGTCTGGGATGTTCAGAGATGTAGCTAAAATAATATGTCATAAAACTAACATTGTTCCAACTCTATCTGCTCCAGTGCATCGGTGGTCCCCACCATTCATGTAGTGATGACATCACATACATCATTCACATGACCACTGCAGCCAATCACTGGCCTTAAAGGGGTTGTCCAGGATAACCTGTTTTTTTGCAAAGAGGCCAGGGATGGTGAAAAAAAAAACCAAAACCCATACTCACCTGTCCTTGGTGTTCCGGTGTCTCCCACCATGGTCTGTTCTTGCTGCTCCAGGGTCTTGTTTTGGCAGAAGTCCCTGACGCATGTGACCATTGAGGCCAATCAGCGGCCTAAGGAAACGACACGGGACGTGACTTGCATACGTCACCTGTGACGTCCCATGTCCTTAGGCACCGCCCTCCTAGCTAAAAACTGATCCTGGACAACCCCTTTATTGGTCATGTGGTGTACATATAAGCCTGTTGAGGTCAGTGACTGGCTGCAGCAATCTTGTGAATTAGATATATGATGTCAATGCTACAGGACCAGTGTGTCCACCAGAGGGATGGTGCTGAAGAGCTGGGGGACTGGATGGGTGAGTATTAGCTAATTTTATTTCATCACATTCCTTGCTCGTAGTCACGTATTTGACAATCCCAGACAACCCCAGAGAGTGACTGAATGATGGCTAAACTGAGATGGCAGGAGGAATGTGTGACTGAGGCAGTGCCTAATATCATCGTCAATGTGTCTACGGGATATAGAGGTTGAGGGCAATACTTCTGGCTTACAGAAAAACGAGACATCTGGCAGGGCTCAGTGACATTTGTATGGCAGCGATGCCCATAGGGATGAATGTGTCTCAGGGCAACCACTACAATGGCACATACAAAAGCTGCGGTAAATTGTGACAGTCACAGTAAGATAGACAATACTGTCTACAGATTGTTAGCAGGACTCTCAAATACTATGACGGAAATGCAAAGAGAAGCAAATCTGCAGAAGTCTAGAGAAGAAAAATATCACACGAAAATCACACGAAAATATCATCACGAAAATCACTAAGATAAATGCGCCAAAATTCTGGCTCAATTTGCCCCAAGTAAACTGGCCTGTATTTATGTGGTTTAATGGGAAGGGGCATAAGGGGATTAATTTGCGCCCAATTTATAGTGCAACTAAGCTGGCTAATAGGTGGTATAAACGTAAAGACACCCCGGGAGCCATAAGCAAAGGGGGACATGACTTTGGGATGGGGGAACCAATAACTCCTGCAGTTTTATCTTTGTGCAATAGTTGTGTGGATTTATACAGGCTGGTTCAGCTTTAAGAGTATATGTGTGTATATTGAGCTTTAGGAGTATATAGGGGCTAGTGTGTTAGTGTAGGGAGGGAGGAGTTTAGGAATAGATGTAACTTCCTGTCTTATTCATCTCTTCTTCTTTCTCACCACAAGGACTGGAGGAAAATTCCCTTTCACCCACCCTCTTTTAATCACTATTTTACAATTGCTTTTTTCACATTTACCTGTATAATGTATCTATTATTGTATAATTTCTTTGTTTGATACTGTAATTGTGTATCTGGTCTCATCACGACAGCCGGAGGTAGGAAGGTCTGGCAGGGCACGCTTCAAGGTGGAACCTTCATGGAAAAGGGGACCGTTGGTGGTATGGTACCCCTGGGCGCTATGGTTTTTCGGAAGGTTAGTTATAAAAGGACATGGGAAAAAGTTATGCAGCACCCGGGACATATTTGTCGACTCCCGAGTCGGCGCGATGCGGCTGGAAGAATTGTTAGTTGGGCGCTGCTTCTGACGGGCCTCTGCCAGACCTCTCTAGAAATTTTGTAAAATCTGTTTAAAAAAAAAAAAAAAAAGGTGTTATATATACAATTCTAAGATGACTTTTATGAGTTAAAGTTGGCATTATCCTTCTAACCCCAAGGGAAGGGCAATCCTCCAGCCATGGTTCCCTAGAGGTTTCCTCCACAGGGTTTTTCCTCTCCTGAGTGCTGTAGGATGACTCTTCGTGAGTCGGGGGTTTGCCGGGTTTAGTCCATATTTCATAGCATTTGCCTGAACATTTAGTTTTTAAGTTAATTGTTCGTGGCATGGGCAATAAGTGTACAAATAAATAAACTGAAATAATATTAAGTTAAAAAAAGAAAAGAAAAATTATAAAGGGAGTCAGTTGAATCTAAAAATGTTACATGTCACATGGTCCATTAGTAAACTGTCACAGCTTTACTTTTGCGGTTGAGGCGTCAGGTGGAAGTTGCAGGCAAGTTATTGTGGACTTATTTTAACTGATAGAGGAGGTTAAACCTCATGGTGGTGAACAGGCTGAGCTTTAGAAATGGCCAGCCTGAAGGATGTCGTAATAGTAATGTCATCCAGGAGCGGGCACAGTGGTTAAGCACAGGGCTGTTGGTGCCCTTATAGTGTACTGGCTCTGCTAGAATCGCAGGCCGGAGCGTGCCACCCCTTTATTGCTCTCTGGCCGGGTGCTGTATGTCAGACAGCTGGGGATCTCACAGTATTCGTGAATCCCAATGGTCTAGCATTTCACCTGACCCCTTCTGTGATTATTTTAGTTCTGTGATTTAAATAAAGCTGTGGCCATTTTTTACACCAAAATAAAGTGTTTTGTGCGTTTATTCCAAAATCAGTGTTTACTGTAGTTTAAGTGGTTTTAGGAAGGAGTGAGGGTCCATCCCATATCCAAAAGTCAAGATACCTCAGATTTATCATCCAGCATCAGCCACCATGATAAACCTGGAGCATTTAAGACGGCCTACTCTAAATCTTAGTCTGGATTAGGAAATCTGGGCCAATAAGTTTTTTTTTATGTTACAGCACTTTAAAAAAATATACTTGGGGGTGGCTCTAATGGAGTCACTTTCTTCCTGTATTGTATGCATGGATTTAAAGCGGTTATCCAGGATTATGAGATTTATGACATATCCTGCAGCGTCCGGACGAGCTTTGTAAAATATACTAACTATAGAACGGGGTGTGCCTAAAGAATCGAGGGTCCTGGTGCAACCCCCAGCACAACACATAGTTACCCTGCCCCCTTTTCATCCATACTTGACTATATGTTGCTGACCAACTGCTATTTTGGCATTAAAGGTTTAATTTTCTCCTTTCTGACAGTGGAAGGCTGTGTATCATACATCTTATCACTCCAGTGCACCAGAGGGTCAAAAATATGGGGTGCACAGACTCGAAATCAGAAAGGAGATCAAAGAAGTTTCTTTGGTGAAGGTGACCTCTGCACCCCTTGGCTTTGGGCCCGGTCTCAGCTGGGACTACTGCACCCCCTGTAGTTACACCAGTGATATGAATTTTAGAAATGATGCCGAATTTGCAGCTTAAAAATAAAGCATGGACTGAAATACTTTATTGTCCTGGTGTAATACTCTCTGTCTGCATAATTGAAAGTATCATGTCTTTGGCACGCATTCGCTTTTCTTGGCTGGAGCTACAGTAGGTGACACATTTTACTGTTCCAGGAGACACAGTACTTGAGTTTATTGATAATAATTCATGATGTACTTCAGTCCATTAGATGTCTGGAAAGCAGCTGCCTATGATAGAAATCACTGGATGCCACTTGTACTAAAGCTAAAGCGAAAAAATCTCTAGAATGGAAAACATCCAAAATGCTATAAAGAATACAAATACTCTGTATAATGTGAACTGAGATCTAAATAATAATAATGATTATCTATATAAATACCGTCTAGCTAAGTCCAGCATAGAGAATACATTCAAGAGCGAAGGCGGAAGACAGAAGCACAGATCACCTATATGATCATTCACTATACAGATCTGCCCTTCTTTTCCTCTTGACTCAATATATGAAGCACAAAATGGTGCAAATCCCATCTGCATACTGCAGAAAAATTTGTGCAGCGGAAATGCTGTGATTTCCAAAGCCGTCGCGTTTTTGGAAATCGCAGCATGTCAATTATACCTACTCTGGTGGTTTCCCTTTAGTTATAATGGAAGCAGAAAGTCTGCAGAGGAAACCTCTGCGGACCTTCTGTTAAAAGAGCTGCGGGAAAAAACACAATACGTTTCCGCTGCGGTTTTTTCCAGCAGTGCTTTTTCGCTGCAGGCCACTACGTAGGACCTTAGCCTTAAAGAATACCTCTAATTCTAAATTAACTTTGCATAGACAAATACCGGTAGTACAAGTGAATATAAGAAACTCTGTATCATACCAGAGGTGTAATTTGAAGCTCCTGGGCCCCAATGCAAAATCTTTAAAGGGAATGTGTTGCCAGGAAAAGACCCATTGTTTAAATCACATTTTTATGTAAAACATATTTTTTAAGAATTTTTGGTGATTTTGTTTTAAATTTTCCAAATAAATAGATATATTTTTAAAAAAATCCTATGGCAATTCCAACTTTTGCCACTAAGCCTAAAACACTCTCTGACTTCCTGTTTCCTATAGAAGCACCATGGTCCATAGACGCAATGGACTGGAGCAGACACCATTCACTTGTATTGGAGAGTTTTCTAGGCCTGCTCTGTGATCTGGGCAGAGGTCATTGCGCAGAGGGGGGAGTAGATAAGATGTGAAATCACCTCTTGTGTCTTATCTACATATACATGATAGCTCTGATTATAAGTGTGCTGTAAGTGAGGTCACTGCTGCAAAGAGATAACAAGAAATCTTAGCAGGATTTTTTTAAATATAGATAATAACATGTAAATAAAAATAATAAAATGTAAAAAAAAAAAAAAATCTCACCAAAATTCTTTAAAAAGATTTTTAAAATAAAACTTGATTTAAAAAAATAAGTAATTTCCTGTTGACACATTGCCTTTAATGGGACCTCTACTAAATAAAAATGCTTCTTTTTCCATTGATCAGGCTGCTTCCTCTTTTCTACTTTTAGAGTTGCTTCTAATAGAGAGTGGAGGAGGAGGAGGTGACAATGGGAAGAGACTGACACGCTGCTGCAGCTGTTAGGCTCTGCTACACTTAGTGAGTGAGGTAGCTTTTCTGGCACCACTAGTCTTACCCTGTATAGAGGCAATTAATCAGTCACTAGACATCAACAGCCTTCTTTTCCCCCCTACCCTCTCCGTAGACTTCTGTGTTTGAGGCTGAAGATAATTAATGATAAGAAGCTGATTAAAGGGAAGGAGGAGAAAAGCGATCTGATATGGAGGAAAAGCCGACTAATGAGTTGAAAAAGCCCAGTAGCAGCTATATGTGTCAGTAAGGTTTGGTATATTTTAACTCTATAATTTCTGACGTGCACAGCTGAGAGCGAGCAGTGATAATAAGGGTTTTCCAGGGCTTTAATATTAATTGCCTAGACTCTGCCCAAGATGCCTGATGTCATATGGGGACACCACCCTCTGTTCATCCACTCCGATTTCCCATTTGACCATGGCATCTAATGGGTTAAATGGCTTGGATGAGAGCTAGCCACAATCCCAGCCATTGCAGCCATCAGCTGTATGTTACAAGTCACACCTGCTGATAATGGCGCAGACCCAACTTCTGAGCCAGCGGCGTCTCAATGCCATACATTTACCACCAGATAATTGTACAGCACTTCCGCTGCCAGGGCATGCTGAGAGTTGTAGTTTATTTAACTGCAAGCATATAAAATCAGGACTTCCATTTTTAAGATGATTTCTTATCCTTGACAAACATCCCTCATGTATTTATGAGAATTCATTCTGCGGGAGATAATGGCAGTGTAAAAATCAGCCATCATTGGTATTGTTTATTTTACAAAAAAAAAAAAGTCTTACTTCATCCATGGAAGATTTCTTACAGTCGTCATCATCATCATCATCGTCTTCTTCACTCTCAATGTCGGCTTCGCCTGTAATGAATATAGAACAAAACACAAATTTAAACATTTTTTTTTTAATACTTTTTACTATTTTACTTTTTTTAAAAATGCTACAATAATTAATTAAAACTGTCCTGTGTAGACTTAGTCTTGGTCTTAAGGCTGAATACCACGTTGTGGAAACCCAGCTTTTTCTGTTGCAGATTTTGCTGCGGCTTTTTGAGCCAAAGCCAAGAATGGCTACAAAAGGAATGGAAAAGATATAGGAAGTTCTTATACGTCTCCCTTCTGGTCAATCCACTCCTGGCTTTGGCTCAAAAAAACGCAGCAAAATCTGCAACAAAAAAAGCTGTGTTTCTAAAGGGGTTTTCTGAAGGCTAGGTGTGATGTAAAAAAAAAAAAAAAAATGATAACCTAGCCCCTGCCCTCCTTTCTGGTGTTGTATCCTCCGTTCCATCCAGCGCAGGAACTGGCCTGGCCAGAAGTGAAGCGTGTCAGGTGACCGCTGCAGCCAATCACTGACCCAACATATGACCTGTGATTGGCGGTCATCAGAGCCTCTGCACATCGGCAGAATGGAGGTCCGGGGGTAGGTGAGTATAACTTTTTTTTTTTATTTTACACGAACAACAGGAAGTTTTCCATTTATAATAAAAAAAAAATCTAAAAGTCTAAGCACATTGTATAACAAAAGTGTAATAAAGCTTTCTCACGTGGATAAATGGGGTCTTGCCTGTGAACTGTTTTTGCCATTTCATAAGGTAACATAATGTATATCTTGATAGCGTGATACTTACATGTAGTTTATATGTAGATCTGTAATTCAATTTTATTTTTTATTATCTGAAAATCTGAGTCATTTCCAGCTACATCTGTAGAACATCTAGCAGCCTGCGTGCAATCTGATGCACATTATCAGAACTACATTATAATAAAATAAAAAAGATCCTGAGAAATGTATTTTCCTCACTATATCTGTGTGACAAATCCCTGATAATTTTCTTTTTTCACAGGTGGTTTAGTAATCTTTTACTTTATAGTCATTATGTCCTTGCTAGAATAAAAATCAGCCCATGCAATAAATTCTTGGTGAGCCGGTATTAGACTTGTGTTTATACACAGCAGCCAATATGAGGAGGTGGAGCTGCAGGGGAAGGGAGAGTACAGCATCCTGAACCAATCATGAGGCAGGGGGTGTGTCTAAGACTACCTTAGACTCCCTGCAGACACTGTAGCTAAACTGTAGTCATGGATCACGACTTTGTGTAATGCAGGTGAGCTACAAAGCAGCCAAGTAGCAAAATCTGATAAAAATAGATAGTAGGAAATCATACTCTTTAGGGACGGACTTCCATAAAATTTATGGACAGTCATTTTAATTGTACAAAGAAATCTCTTTATGAGACCACAATACAAAATTGTTATGACAATGATCCTTTAAAGTGGTGGTCAATGAGTCAATGGATATAAAGAGTAGGGGGATTGACAGTCACCAAAAACAATAGATGGGAGTTGGGCTTTAAAAAAAATATCAGTGAAAAATGGTCATGTCTGTCCATACAAATGCATGTAGGGCCGTTATTTACATGACAGTGTGAATAAGTCTTAACAGGTGATGTTTTGGAGATGACAGTAAAATGGCGTCCCAAAGTGAAGATCTGCCTTTAATATTCCTCCCTAATCATGACAAAATGGAAAACTCAGCAAAATCTTATAGCTGAATTCCACATTGTAGTCAATCTGTTTAGTACAAATGTTTATGTAAAGTCAGTTATATAACAAATGACTATATAGAGGGAACAGTTGCTTTGGCAAAAAGTGAAAATGAGATGTAGCATTGTTTATGCCAACAGAAAACATATAAAGGTGCGTCAGACCTTGTGAGCAATAGTAATGAAATATAAATCACAGATCTGTTTATCTGCTTCTAAGTTTAGAGCTGAGCCTGACATGGAACATTGCAGAGATGTAAACACTAAGACCATAGCTAAAACCTTTAAATACTGCGAGAAGAGCTTAGTAAAGTGGTGCAAGGTAATATAAAGGACAGAAAATGGACTATTTAGCTGATACTTGAAACGCCACTAAGCTGCAGAGTCACACAGCTCAGAAGTTAGCCATCTTAGGGAAAGTTTGGTCCTGCCTGTGACCACCAAGCATATTGACATTGATCCCTTTATATCCCTAGACCACCAAGGATGCTGACATTGATCCCTTTACGTCCCTAGACCACCAAGGATGCTGACATTGATCCCTTTACGTCCCTAGACCACCAAGGATGCTGACTTTGGTCCCTTTACGTCCCTAGACCACCAAGGATGCTGACTTTGGTCCCTTTACGTCCCTAGACCACCAAGGATGTTGACTTTGGTCCCTTTATATCCCTAGACCACCAAGGATGCTGACATCAGTTACTTTGCTGGCGTAGACCATCGGGAACTCTGAAAATCACCCTATAACTGTCCTAGACAATCAGCAATATTGAGATATCGAAATTACACTTGTACAGCCCTAGAGCAGCATTACACAGTTGTGTATATGGGGCCATAGAAATGAACGGGTTAGTGGGCTAGCTGTGAAAAACACGGAGAGCACACTGGCATGTACACAGTCACGTGCATGCGGCCTTACTAACAGCAGCTCTTGGTCTGACAGACTTGAGCTATCCATGAATTACATCCTTTTATATAAATGGCTGGCATTTAATGCTATGGATGTGTTCACATTCAACTGGTCTCTAGTTTGATTAACCAATGTAATTTCTCATGAATCCAAATGAACACAATATCATAACATGCTAACAAAAGCTGCAGTTCACACTTTTCCCCCATGCTCCATATACAAACATATACATACATAGGATAGTCAGCATATCCTTTTGGGTTAACTTATCAGGAGATCATGTTGCTTTTAGATAAACTGGCTAAAGGAGTTGTCCAAGACTTAAGGGTATTGGATGCTGTGACCTATCCACAGTATCTGATCAGTGGGCGTCTGACACCTAGACCCCACACCAATTAGCTGATCCTGCTTCTGGAAACTGTATATACAGTATACGGCTGGAAGCAGCTCTTCTATATAAGTGAATGGGAGCAGAACTGCAGTTCCCCAACGTCACCACTACAGACCTAAACACTGCACCGGGGAACTGCAGCTCTGGAAATGTCCAAACAAGAGGAAAGGTAAGTGAGGCCACAGTATGGTAGTATAGGGACAGTATAGCGTATGGCAACCTCCTGCAGCACATCTAGAAGAAAATAGAAAGTCTGGCCTGATGTGGTCAGCTAATGGATGCAATATGGCTGACTCCTGGCATGTGGCTATCCTTGGAAATGTTGGGGACAGCTGTTGAGCCAGTATGGTAGTCGGTAATACCCATCCCTGAATAACATGCTGCTATGACTGACATGTCATGAAAGCAGACAACCCTCAGGGCGAATAATGTTATTTCTCACACGCTGAGCCAAAGCAAATTGTTTGATATTAGAAATCTGCAGTATGTTATTATAAAATAATTGTATCTAATTATGTAAGGAAGTCATCGGAGGTCTGCTGCCGAATACAGATGGAACTACGATTGCTTAGACAATGATGTGTACATGTTCAATAGCTTCAGCCCCTGTCATAGAACAATCCCTATTCCTGAGATATTCTGTATTTGGTCCAACTGGAAACAACATCAGTAAGAATATCTAGTAAAAAAAAAACCCAAAAAAACTAGACAGCACAACATGAGATCGTGTGCAGGTTCTTTTATAGGGTGGATACCATAATATGCGCTCACCTTTGGAGTTGTAATAGGTACATCTCCTATAGAGGCTTTCGATCACCAGTAATTCCTGGGGTTCTCGGCTGCCTTGGTAGCCTCTGGTTTGGCTGTATGGCTGACCAGGTAGTGAAAGTCCATAGCTATTATAAAGAATGGCAGAAAACCAGGAAAAGAAAAGGAGTTTCCCAATGAAGGGAATTGTATACCTTATTAGGACAACGCGTTTCATTTCCAGGAATGATACAAGACTTGAGAAAGAGTTCATTGCTGAACTCGAAATGTGTTGTCCTGTGTGCCTATGTTAATAAGATATACGAGTCCTTTCATATAGAATCTCCTTTTCTTTTCCATGTTGGGACCACAACACCATTTTTTTTTTTTTTCCAATCGTTTTTACTAGCTATGGATCTAGTGAAAAAACTACTAACAACATATTCAACTTAGTAAAGCTAACCTAAGCGTATGTTCACACAGGTGGAATTTTGAGGTGGATTCTCTCTCAAGATGACTCTAATCCCATTTCAATGGGAATCAATGGCAGATTTTTCTTGGATCACGCATTTGCGCTACCACTCTATTCAATGGCTAAGTGACTGTGAAAGCTAAGCACACACTGTGCTCGGCTATCTACGTCACTTCTATCGACTTTGTATGGAGGGTCAGGGCACATGCATAAACGCTATTCAGAAACAAGGAGTTCAGGACCACAATTCTAGTGATCGTAGGGATCCCCCGGTGTTATCCTATGAATAGGTGATAAATGTTTGTTGTGGGATAACTCTTTTGAGTTTTTTGGGACTTATAGGACACCCCCCCATACCCATGTCAATCAATAGGTGTCCTATCTCCATTACAGTTTACACAGCCACAGCGCCTCATATGTTCGGATGGCAGTGTCTAGTAATGCAGCATTGTCCGCTGATTTGTAGGGGTCGGAGGTTTGATTTCTGCATCATAGAGGTATCATAAATCCCTATTACAAATAAATGTTAGGCTCCCACTAGCAAGACACCTCTTACATATATACTGCCCCTTTAATAAGATCATATGTGCACAGGGGTATATAGCATAAGTATACTACATGGCTGGATGCTAAGAATATAATAGTATTGCCTAAAGTTATTTCACATTCTAGAAACGAATGAAACATATAGAGATACAAACAGTACAAAGCGAAAAAACGGAAGAAAAAGCAGAACTCGGGAATCCAGTAGGGAAATCACACAATATAAATGGCCTGCAGCAGCCCACAGGAGTTTAGGAAGTCTGGACAAAGAGCACAAGTGACAAAGTAAAATGCTTTCTGATGAACCGAGCGGCAGAATAAAGGAAGTGTAAAATCACGTAAAGGGGCTGCCGCTGAGCATTTCATTCCCCAAAAAGAAAACGCCAGAACAATGGACTCTTTCTTGGTACTAACATTTATTACATCAAACCTCCCGTCTGTAAAATAATGTAAAAGAAAAATAAGAAGAGACGATAAATCCGTACAATTATTTCAATTATGAAGTCAAAGTTTTGAAAAGAACATTGGAGAAGAAATGAATATTGCTCTGTTCAGAATGTAATAGATGTATACAGGTATAATACATGGGAAGGGGCTTCTCTGCTGTGGAAAAGCTCTACATGTTAGAAAAGTATCGCAGCAATAAGTGTTACAAAGTATTCCCCTGCTGGGACCCCGATGATAAACTGTGGGGAAACCTGGCCGTAAGTGTTCAATTTCCCTGCAGCGCCACCACTGGGGAAATGAAGCATTACTCAGTTTCCTTTCAAATGAATGAGTTGTAGGGGTGATGCAGGATGGGGCAGGTCCTCCAGACCTGGGCAGGTCCTCCAGAGACTAAGATGATATATATCACTGCTACACAATTCAGACAGGAGACGAGAATACAGTAGTTGTATCTTGTAGGGTTCCTTGCTAACTATAGATATACTGTAGCAAAGTATAACTCTACACTAAGACCCAAAGCGTTCATTTTTTTAATAGGTTTCAATTACTTTTGTTATCTCTGCAGAGGGATAATTAGGTTTCCTGTCACCTAAAGAAAAGATCAAGACTGAGGCTCAACATTGAGGAAACGCAGTGTTTTTATTTGCGGATTTAGAAGCGTTTTTCAGCCAAAGTCAGGAGTGGCGTGAAATGGAAAATATAAAGGAAGTGCTTAGACATTTCCCTTCTGCTCAATCCACTCCTGGCTTTAGCTTAAAAAAATGCAACAAAATCTGCAACAAAAACTGCTGCGTTTTCGCAACGTGGGTCCTTAGCCTACAGGGGTTTTTCCTTCTGGGCAAGTTATCCCCTATCCACAGGATGGGGAATGACTTGTAGATCAGTGGGGTCCAACTACACCTGCCCCACTAATCATGAGAAAGGGGGATTTTTGTCCCCTGTTCTGAATAGAGCAGTTGGCAGCATTTCAATGGGACAGCCGAAGTACAGTGCTCACTACTGCTCTTACTGATATAAATGGAACAAAATCCCCATTGCCCTGATCAGTGGTTGCTTAAGTGTTTGGAAGTGTTTGGAACCTCACCGATCATGAGCTGTAACTACTTTAGGATTGGCGCTCTCCCCAACGTACACACATTCAGTCCAATTGCTGCTCCCTCCAACCAATTCATTTAACATGCCGTTTTTTTAAAGACTATATATATAAAATATATTTGCTATGGGGCTGTATGATTTCTATGTATGCCCCTGCAGGTCCACACAAGTCCCTGGACTCAACCCAATCCTATACCGTACCTTTGAGATAAACTAGAATTGTGTTCAATGAAATGAGGGGAGCTAGAGGCTCTTTCACTGCTCTCCTTTAGCAAACAGGAAGAAAAGATAGTATAAATGTTGAGAGTTCTTGGGAAGGGCGCAGTCTCCTAATAGCCCAATTGCAGTGTGCTGTGCTGCTCTATGTACCAGGCAGCTGCAGCAGAGGGCTGCCATCTGTTTTTGTTGGCTGCAAAGATTGCAAGTGGAAGTATTGGAAGTCGGTTTGATATATGTGTGACACACCAGACTGGGACCCCCTCCACCCTCCATCTTAACATGCCCCACTGCCCCCATACCCCAAGCTATGCCCGTGTTTTCTGTAACAAGCTATCATGGTGCTGTGTTGAAGTGTTGCTCCACTGTAGCTAGTTAATATAGCATGTCTGTAGCTTTCATCTCTGCAAACCTTGAACAATTATATTAATTTCGATAATTAACACTATAATGCAAACAAAAGATACACAATAACTACAATATTCATACAATTGCTACATCTGATAAACTAAAATTTTCCACGAAACAAAATATATTCATTCTTCTATTAACTTCAGACTTATCACATTTTGATATTTCATTTTTACTTTTTCTGAATACAATTTTTGCATTTAATTATACATTTCCACCACAGGGTGGCGACTTCAGCTCACTACTGAAATAAGTTAATTTTCAAATTAAAGACAGCCTCACAGATGGGAAACGTTCCTCCGCTTTTTATTGAGGAAATAATTAAGAGACAGAAATACTTTGCTATGTTACAATGTGACATTACACGCACCCTTACTGGTGGCTTCCAGCACTCGCAAAGGATCCTCAAACTTTAGCAAGCAAGATGGGTCTGCTCACAAGGAATACCCATCAATGGCCATAGAAGTGCTGAGTGATTCCAGCATTTCTTCTAGAATGAGCCCCATTTCTCCAGGGGCCCCATAGCAAGAGCATGGACTGCCTCAATGGTCTATACAGATGTGTCCACCTTTAACATGGTCATGGATTCCAATTTCTTTATTATACTGCAACATGCCCACAAAATCCTTGAAAGGCTGCAGTACCCAACACAACCACTAGGTAGATGCACATAGGTAGATGCATTATGGGATACGCAGCATATCACAAAAAGCTGCTCATCTTGTTACATACATATATTACCTGGACATCTTTACACCCTTGATGTGCAATATTCAGAATGTTTTCTAACTTAGCTACATCCATTTTGGCACAGATCAATGTAGAATGAAGAGCCGCACCCACAGACCATCATATAATTGTATATGTAGCAAGGGCAAAAACAGGTAACATTGCTTAGCATGTTATTAAGCTAATGAGACAGACACAGCAGAATAAGTCACTTTGTAGATTTAGAGAAAAACAACTTTGATGTCTTATGCAAATGAGGCAGTTGGTGCACTGGAGGCGGGACTTCTGCACTCGGAGCACTGCTCTCACCACTTAGATCCCAACGTCTTCTGTCTGTGCCACCCTGTGCCATGGGAATTAATCCTCCTACTGTTATGCATTATCCATCCAACATGTGCTATAGCACTATTCGCTCCCAGGGCTGAAGTCCCGCCCCCTGTGCACCAACTGCCTTATTTACATAAGACTTCAAAGTTGTTTTTCTTCGTATCTACAAAGGCGACCTATATAACAGATGTATGATGTGTGTAATGTGCTCTGTAACATGGAGGTAGCAGTTGAATATATTGGGGGAGGTGGTAGACTCCATTCAATATGGTCATACACATTACAAGAACGCTAGAAAAACCAATTGGTTTCACCAGGATCGGCCAATCCAATAATCTGTATTGGGGTGCTCATAGGCTCCCAAGATGGCAGCTTTGAGGTAAAAGGGTGATTGAGTATGTTGGATTTTAAAAACCCCAGGGTAATAAGTTACCTCCAAGGATGCCTGGCAGCAGCTTATTCCCCTCTGCCTATTGCGAATGTACAGATTTGTCCTTTCTTACCTGTTGGTTGGATATGACCAGTTAAGATGAGCAGTGTTTCTTGATATGCTGTCACAAAGTGATATGATAGCACAAAGTCATATACTATCTATGTGTGGCCACCCAGTGGCTGTGTTGTGAATTGCAGCATGGGACTTGACGTTCTATTACATTGCATTGGGGCCCCTACTGATCTTGTGCCCTTTAGAATAATGTTATGTTTTATGTTGCAGAGGGAACTTTGGGGCCCCCTCAAGGTCCAGGGTCCGGTAGCGACTGTTACAGCTGCACCCCCTGCAGCTAGACCATTGTGTGAAAGAGACTAGTTAATGTTGTGTTGAACTGCGCTACATCTGTCCATAAGGTGTATATATTTCCCATTTACCTAGATAACCCACGCAGGCTTGGTTACTATCTCATTCATCTCCACTGTAGTCACCTATGACGGTATATTAATGGAGGACGTACTAGCTGAATTCCTATAAACCCTGCTATCACTTGCTGCACCCTCGGCCCGTGTGCAGCTGCCTATGTAAACACAGTCTCCTTTACTTGAATGAATTAGCATTTCTCGTGTGCCGCCATTCCCGTGTTTGTTTTCTCACATGTGAAGGGTGTTGCCTGCATTTTCAAGTACAAACAGTTCCTAAAACTCCAGCTTGGCACATGAACATATGCACGGACAACCCGTCATGTTACAAGGAAACTGAGTGCACAATAATTACAGAATGGCGTAACACGTCCCGGGCTCTCATGTCTGTCCGGATCTGATGGGCTGTATATGGCCGCTCACTGTTCTTTATAGCATCTAGTATAAAATGTCTCCATTACTCAATGACTTTTGTTGCTTTTGTTGATTCAAGTTAAAGACGGCTACATCTGTATGTGTATCACGCAATAGGCAACTTCTCTAAAAGCAACCTGATTTTCTGATGATTTATCACAAAAGGATATGCTAACCATCCTATTTGTGTCTATGGCTGGCCACCCTTGATGGGGATAGTAGGAGTTGTAGCCTTTCAAGGCTTTTGTCAGCATGTCATGATAGTGTGATGAACTGGTTTCATGAGAAATTTCATTGGTTAACGCAACTAGAGATCAGTTAAAGGGGTATTCCAGTTACAACAAGTTACCCACTATCCAAAGGATGGGGGGTAATTTTGCTCTACAATGGATATTCCACCGCTGGGACCCCCATTGATCTCGAGAAGCATTTGGCTACCTCCAGTGGTACGTGTGCGACACGTGTTGTACGACCAGAGTGCAAAACACCCCAGTTTTCAAGATCGGAGGGGGTCCCAGCAGTGTGATACCCACCAATCTGCAAGTTACTGCCTAGGGGGTAACTTGTAACTGGAATACGCTTTTAAAGGGATATTCCAGGATAACTAGAAAAGCCAGGGGTGGCTGGGGGTGGTGTGAAGGGACTAGACAGGCCACAAGTGACTGCCTTAGCGCTCACATGTGGGGTACCAGTGATACATCAGCAGTGACATCACCCATACCACATTTGTAATTGTAGAGGACAATGTTTGCCTGAACCAGTCGTGTGATCCTCAGCATTTCCAGCCCAGCCAGCCCCAGCTATGGAGGAAATGGGGATGTGCCACCCAAATGGAGAAGTGGGGGTAGGTGAGTATCACTCAAGCTTCTTATTTTACACCCTCAAGTCTATGAGAAATCTGTAAAAATGAGTGCTCTACATGAATATGTCCATTTTCTAAGCCATTCTGCATCACGGTCATCTAAATACAGGCTTAGGCTGGGGTCACACTAGCCTGCGGTGACTGCTTAAAATATGCGGAGAGAAAAATACTGCAAACAAGACCTTTCTCTCCAACTATTTTGGGTGGAAACTGGTGAATCCCATTATAGTCTATGAGGTCCACTTTTTAAGTGGATAGGGTTTCTGTTTTTCGGTCCCCGAAGGATTTTTCTCTCCACATATTTTAAATGGAATCGGGGACAGAGTCCCTGAATGGTCACCGAACACTCGCGTGACCGCAGTCTTAGCAGTATCTCTATATGTTCTAGAGATGTCTGCCAGTGGCTTAACTTCTATTGGGAACAAAGGATCAGGCATGCTAAAATCCAACATGTCCAATCCTCCATCAGGGTAATAGTAGTGAGACCACGTTACACATTACATATTCAGCTAGTCCTAGTAGCTGTAGACAACTTTCGTATAATATGTATAGGAACCATGAGAACTATTACCTGTACACTGAAACACAATGGGGCAGATTTATTAAGACCAGAGCTCAGGTGCAGAATGGAAGTCTATGGTAGTCAGGAACTGGCCTAGAATTCCTGTATAAGTCGTGCCAAAAAAGTGTCATGAGTTATAATAAAATCTCAGATGGAGGCGTCCGATCTCGATCAAGTGGCAAGCATTGTGCTGTTTGTGGGATGTGGCCGCAGGTAAAGGCCGTGTGCCTACATGATCACCTCTCTATGCCAGAACACTGACAAATATGGGTCGATAAATTCCCCCAATGTCTCTTGGTGAATGTGACTAGGGATACGCTAGAATGAGTTTGCTGTAGTGAATACATCGGCTCCTGATAGATCTAGGCGGCTGTGAGGACTGTAATAGTTTCCATAGGCTTTGTAAAGACTAACACTACGTCACAGGGCGCTGACAATGTCTGCTTTCTTTATTTTCATAGAAGAATATAAAGTATCTTCTAGTTGTCATACAGAAATCATCAGTATTTTTATTCATCCTCTTCTTCTCGCATTTACCTGAAAGCAGCCTGCATTACATTGTAATAAATGGCAGATATTTTACATTCCACATTCAGAGCCTTTTCTTCCTCTAGAAGTGCTTTCCATATACAGATCTCTCTCTCGCTTTCATAGGGTTTTCTTCCCAGAATTATAATGCATTTTATTGTACATGCACTTGGTACATTTAAAAGCACTCATGGAAAGCTAGCTGATTTTCTGGTTCACCAGTCCTCTCCACCAGTAGGTGACACCCACCATGGTGCCAGGCTTTGACTCACTTAATAGCTATTTGACGCTTATGTATGTGCAGTGCAGGACTCGAGCTGCCGACTCTAATCTGGTCATATTTCCAGGCTTTTAAAGGCAAAAAAAGCCATTAGGCAAACTGAATTGGAAATCTAGGAGGAATAAATTGTGAAACGATTATTATCATTTATTTATAATGTGCAGGAAGGGGCAGATGGCGAGTAATAAATATATTACTATCACGCCGGGATGTATTACTGGGATAACATGCGGCATTGTGCACTGTCTCTGCTCTCCATCCTTTATATCGGACCAGTCAGGAAATACGAACCATAATGCTCGACTGAATTTAGTATAAAGGTCTGAAAATTCTGAAAAAGGTTAATTTGTTATAAAATGTATAAAGGATATTTATGTTTAAAAAATGGTAAATTGTAGATAAATTAATAGGAAAGAAAGAAAGAAGGAAGGAAGGAAGGAAGGAAGGAAGGAAGGAAAGGAGAGAAAGAAAAAGAAAGAAAGAAAGAAAGAAAGAAAGAAAGAAAGAAAGAAAGAAAGAAAGAAAGAAAAAGAAAAAGAGAACGAAAGAAAGAGAAAAAAGAAAGGAAGGAAGGAAGACACATTTGTTTTTAGATAGATAGATAGATAGATAGATAGATAGATATAGGCAGGCTCTGTCACATACCTGTAGACCTACATATGGCACCCCCAGCGATCACTACAAATGGGGTTATTAGCCTCCCCATGAATGAAGGGGCAGTGTGTGTGCATGGCCATTGTTTCATTCATTTGGAGTACCTGGGGACTATCACTGTTGTTAGTGCCTCCACCGATCCAGGAGTTATTCTCTATCCAGTGCACAGGGGATAACTTGTTATTAATGGAACATCCCTTTGAATAGTATAACTATGGTGAGCGACCTGGGATATGTTATAGGCTTAGTTCACATTGACATCAGAAGCTCCATTTATGGCCTCCATTGACAACATCCCGATTTGCCATAACATGTAATGGAGCCTAAGGATAGCCATTGTAAGGCAGAGTGATTTATCTGACATTGGTGACATCTGCTGTGATGCTGATCCGGCAACGCAAGGCGTTATACACAGAAACCGCATCGCAAGTGTAAACACAGCCTGAAGTAGAGAGTGCAAAGCCCTTGTGCTAAATGTGAACTAAACTTAAGGGTTATGCTGGCTGATGGCTCCTGATAGAGCATATTACTCATTGTGACCAGCAGAGCAGCAGACCCTCATACAAAAAGAAATTAGTTGCTAAGCAACTTCATCTTTAAGATCGTTCTGTTCCGTGGACAGCTGGGCATAAGTTCCTTCTTAGTACTACTAGCTGTATGTCTGACTTGTATGTATAATATTGTGACATATACCACCCCCACCCCACTGCCCCAGCTCACCTGCACCAGGTGATGATGGCTCAAACACACTAGAAGAGTCGCTGCAGGCATTGGACGCTTGTTCTGCGAGTTTCTTCTTTCCAGTTCCATCTGCGGACTTGTGAGATTTCTTTTTGTTTTTCACAAGAATTTTATACTTCAGTTCCATAGGGCTGGGAAGAGGGACCCCATGTTCTAGCTATGTGAATGAAGAAATAACATTGTTAAGTTCTCATCATTATATGGAAGGAAAACAAGATAAAGGTGAAGTTAGAATGGAAAGAAAAACTGTAATACCACAAGTGGCCAATAGATGGGGATAGAGAGACAAACCTTCTCCTCCGCTTCTCTTCTATCAGACCAGGGGATGACATTGAGATCATAGGCATAGTCTAGAGAGGCACCAAAGAGCCCCTTGGGTGTCCTAATACTCCACGGTACAGCTCTGAGGTTTTATGGAGTCATAATACAGTCATGGGCATGAGCCCTTAGGCTAGGACTGCATGGTAAAAATATAGAGAGCAATGGCAGATGTTAGCAATATGACATCCCATAGCATGACATTGACTTGTACTCATCTTCACAGTGCCCCAAGCAACATCACACATTGCTTTGCCAGGCTTTTTTTTCCATAGTCAGCAAAAACATAAAGCTATTTACGTATATAAAGCAATAGGACCGCTCGTATATATGTGATGTATAGCTACGTATAGGGACTTTTACTATTAAATAATACTTTTTGCAGATACACATTCATTCCTATGTAAGTCTCCAGGTGGGACAGCGCTGTAGCCGCCTGACAAGGGCACCTGGATGGCACCATTATACAACAATGCAGAAAAATGGTCCAAATTAATATATTACTAAAAGATAAAGTTTAGGTCACATTTACATTTATCATATTTTTTTGGTTCTGATATAGGAAAAGAAAGCACTTAGGGCTTTTCTAATGTTATTTTTATTTTTGCATGTTTTTTTTTCTTATATATATATATATATATATATATCATTTTCACATTTATTTTTAATAGCCCAAAGTGCTACTAAAAAGTTTTAAAATAGATCCCCCTCTCCGTTACAGTAATTTTTATGTAGTGTTGTGTCGCCGGGGGCGGGGCTAGAAGCTGCGATGTGGGTACGGTTTTAACTTTATTTTAATTTTTTTTTTTCCCCTTTATTTTTTTTTTGGCCTTTTTATTTTTATTTTTTTACATTGTGCCCCCATAAGGTCATAATAGACCTTTGGAGGGGAATCTTAACAGTACTTTTTTTGCCTGATTTCCCCTGTAGTTGTGATACATTGCCTCACAGTAACTTGTTACATACTTGTTGATTCTCCCCTTATTGCATTCGCAATTCTTTCAAGTCTCCACTACAAGTTTAGTTGGCTTTGGGCTATCACTTTTTGTTAGATGAGTCAACGAGCAAGGTGTCTTGCTGGTAATAACTATAATCATCTGCTGTGTTCAGGGTAACCTGGTTTAATTCAAGTATTCTGTCTGGCTACAGCGCCTCCACAGGAGAAATGAAGCATTACACAGTTCCCATAGACACAGTTTGTAGTTGTTCTCAGCTGCACTTCCAACATTACTGAAGGTGCCTCGGCCACATACTGGTTAACAGGTAGAAAACTATTATATATAAGATACTGTCTTACTGGATACTTCTCCAATGGTTCTGTCAACAGTCCATCCCCAAAAATTTGCTTGCAGTATTCCGCCATCTTTGCCTGTTGCTTTGGCCTGTAAAAAGATTGGAATATGAACACCATCAGAATAAAGTCTAACCATCACATTGCTACTAGAGATGGGCGAACCACTGTTTAGTTTCAGGTTCGGGTGTTTCGGGTCCAAGATTCCTTTCGGATTGAAGCGTGAAGTTCACATAGAACCAGAAATGAAATAATTATACTCTGGGGCCTCTTCAGACCCCTGGTGGAGACCCAGGGGAGGTGTAAAAAAATAAAAAACATTTATCAGTGATGTCACCGCTGAGGCCTGTGATTAAGTTATGTGAAGTCATGACCCTCGGTGTGCCCATGTGACCACTGTGACCCAATCACAGGCCTCAGCAGTGACCCCGGGCACATGACATCACGAGGAGAGCACTGAACACTGCGAGAAGGCCCAAAAGAGGTGAGGGAAAGTGAGTATAAATGTTTTTGATCTTTTTACACCTCCCCTGGGCCTCCACCTATTAAAGAGCCCCCATAGTATAATAATTTACCACTATGCATGTCATGGTGGACATTTTTAGTTTTTCCAAGACGAATCGCCAATTGTTCAGTTTCGTTATAAACTGAAGAATTTGGAATATTCAGATTGAGCCCAGCTCAGAACGAATTGGTTCATCCATCTCTAATTGCTGTATTAATATCATTGTGTCTCAGTGATCAGGTACGACCTCTGTTCTTTTAGTCTTACGTCTCAGACTTTAGTGAGACTTGTCCTGCATTTTCCGGGCAGGTTAGGATCTGTTACAATTACTTGTATCTAGTAATATCCAGTACAACAACGTACTTTGTATGGCAGCAGAAAACTACAACTCTCAGGGCGACAAATACTATTCGCAGAAATCTATCTAATGATACTTTGTAACACAAGATAAGAAAAATGTTTCCAAATATAAACATGTATTTAACCAAATGGAAATTAATGATTTTCATTCCGTCATGTCAGACACAATACAAGCCCCCATCCCCCTCCCCCGGGTGCCATAATCTCTAGTCCAGTGCATTGTGAGTGCTACATAAAACTGACACTATTTGGCTTGGGGGCCAGGAACATGTCTCACTGCTGAGCTCTCTCTCTGCTGACCACATAGGACTGTATGGTAGGCAGCTGTGCAAAGTCATTCCGACAAAATTCTCTAGGGCCCTTTGACTATCCATGGCTGTTATAAATTCACTTCCTTGGAGAATACAGATGGATCTCAGCAATTGTGCAAATAGATTCTTTCTAAGCCCAAAAGTCTTCTCCAATTGCCTTTGCTCTGTCTTCCTGGAAGAGCGACGGATAGGACTTGAGCTCAGACTCGAGAGGAACAAATGAAAGACGTCACCTAGTTTGCTTTGGCAGCTCTAGGCTCCATACAACTAATATTTGTGAACAGAAGGGCCGCCCCATCAGGCAAATCGGCAGCAGATGGGTACATTATATCATTATATAAATAATTCAGCACATATAGTAACATACAGTATGTTTAACTACTCGTGGTCCACGTCATCTTATTGTCTACAGTTTGGATGGAACTTAAGCTTGGGTCAAAAACAGAAGACCTCATGAATAAAAAGCAATGACTTTATGACTGGTGGGGGTGCGACCTCTAGGACCACTGTGACAATGAATGGGCCCCAGAGCTGATTTAGAATGGGGTCCCCTTTACTGATATTCCCAGCACAGCGGCAAGCAACGCAGCAACCCATGTGAATGGTTATAGTTCTGTCCACAGCCAAGAAGCCGGGGATGCCACTGTGCGGGGAAATCTAAATAAGCATTGCAGCCCCTTCATTTTCAGGATTGTGGGGTTTAGGAGTAGCAGAATATGCCAGCGCTTTATAAGATGTGAATAACCCTTTTAAGTCCCCCAATAGCTAAGCCTAGTCCCTCTCTCCGATAAGATGCAGACTCAAACGTTTGCACAAAGCCACCCAAAATTGCTTTAAAAATGGTCTTCTAGAGGGGTGAGCATGCATGTGTATGGAGAAGTGAAGAGAATTATTGAAAGCGTATAGGACCAAATTGTGAGAGAAGCATCTTTGAGTAAACACACAGTACAGGATTGGGATTTTTAACATTGACGCACTAAAGGTGTTATCCAGGATTAGAAAACCAGTTTTTTAGATAGAGCTCCACATCCTTGTCCTCATATGAGCAGGCAGCACAGGGTTCATTTTGGGCTTAGGAGTCCAGTGTGTGGTCCTAATGACTGACTGACAGCTTTCCCTGTATATGTGCGCACACATAGCTCTAACTGAATAGGACCACCCACTAGACTCCTAAGCATAATGAGCATATAGGGAAGGTTGTCAGTGATTAGGACCACCCACTGGACTCCTTAGCATAAAGAACTTACAGGGAAGGCTGTCAGTGATTAGGACCACCCACTGGACTCCTAAGCATAAAGAGCATACAGGGCAGGTTGTAGGTCAGTGATTAGGACCACCCACTGAACTCCTAAGCATAAAGAGCAGACAGGGAAGGTTATCAGTCAGTGATTAGGACCACCCACTAGACTCCTAGACAGGGATTTAAATGAATAAAATGACACTAGGTTCACACCTGCGTTGGGGTTTCGTTCTTCAATTCCACTTGGGGGAGCCGAAAACGGAAACCCAATCCGCTTAAAAAGCATTTACCCGCTGAAACCCACAGACCCCATAAACTATAATGGGGTCTGCTGGGTTTCCACCTGAAAAATGTGGCGAGAAAAGTCCTGAAAATTGTACTGAATCTTTTTCCTACAAAACTATGTATCAAACTGCTCGGCTCCTCCTGCTCTATAACATGCTGCCAGCAGATTTGATGACATGTTGATGTGACAGGTTGCCTTTTATGAAATATACTTAAAGGGGTTGTCCAGCACCTGAAGGCAATTCACAGTGATGATCTGTCCATAGGATAGGCCATCAGTCTTAGATCAGTCGGGGTTCAACACCTAGACCCCATCCCAATCAGCCGTTACGTCCACCAGAAGCAGCCCCACTCCTATTCAAATGAATGGGAGTGGGGCTGCAGCTTCAGGCACCACCGATACACTGTATGAACTGTAAGCTGTGTACTCTGTATAGTGCAGCGGTGGCACCTGGGAACTGCACTCCTACTCCTATTGACTTGAATAGAAGCAGAGCTGCTTCCAGCCATATATCTTATATATGACTTCCAGTGGCCGAATCAGCTGATTGGTGAAGGTCTGGTTAATGGACCCTGACCGATCTGATACTGATGATCTATATCAGTAGAATCAGCTGATTGGTGCAAGGTCCGGATGATGGGTCCCGATTGATCTGATATTGATGATCTATATCAGTATCAATTATCTTCATTACCCGGACAACCCCTTTAATTTATGGTAATATTAGGATACTTAACAATCCAATCCTATACTGAATAGGAATATACAGTTCAGTAGTCTTGTATGTTGTTCATCTTCTTTATTCCTATGTGTCAGTCTTGGCCATGTTTGGACGATCCCTGCCTCATACCTATCTGCTATATATGAGATAGAGTGAAATGGAATTTTACAAAAATGCTCGGAGTCTCTGAAATAAACATCAAAATAGTCTGATGTGCGTAATGGTAAAGTTTCCATTTATTTTTACATTGTCTTTTCATTCTCTGCCAAAAATACGAGACATATGGCATGTGAACACATTTGGCGCTGTAATTACCTACCCGTTGACTTCACAGATATATAACCCTCTCTAAATATACTTACAGCACAAACATATCACAGAATGCAAAGTATGTTCAGATCCATATCTCTAAATATAAATTACACTGAAAAATACCCCCAAACATACTGAACACCTAGGTAAAAGGAAAGACTGAATTATAAGACTTCTAGAAGTGGCAGAGTAGGAAGGAGCTCTACGTGACAGCGGGATTTCTGCATTAAGGCAGCGACTTGTTAGATCTGTTTCTTTGAAGCAAGTGAACATGTCTTGTAGGAACTTGTAAGAACCTTTTGATTTACATTCACTCCCAGGCAAAATGTCACGAACTAGTGGACTTGACATATCCGGTATACACAAATACTGTATCTCCAAAGTGAGAAATACTTAACTCATTGGAAATTCATAAAAGTGATATCACATGACCAGAAATGTGACAATGACAAGATGGGAACAACGTCCCACATTCAGGTTGATCAGTTTCTTTAGAAAAACATGGAAAACTGGAACATTGTCATAGTTGTTCATGGGGTATGCCAAAAATATACTGATAGGTAAATTTCCTCCCCATACAAACAAGTGACCCTTGTGGGAGTTGGGGATGAACGCCTGTATGGCAGCCACTAACTCCCCTACTCCACAATGCACCCTGAGCCTACGTGAGAAAAACGCATTACAAATGTTTGTCATTGCCATTGTAAGGTGTTGCAGCTCAGCCCCATTGACTTGAATAGGGATGAGCTGCAATACCAGGCACAACCTATTCAGACATGAGTGGCGCTGTTTCCTGTTTCTAGCAGGGCTCTGGAGTTGAAGTCGAGACCAATTTTGGTGGAGTCGTAGTTGGAATCTTGTTTGGAAATAAAATGATTATTTTTAATTTGATTAATCAATATTACATAATTAATTAAATATATAGTTTGATATATATTTACTTTCATAGGAATTCAGTTTTTTACTGAATTAGAGGACCTTTATTGCTTCTCGGAGTTGGGCTGTGAAAAATAGAATCGCATTGGAGTTGGATTTGGAGTTGGTGGTTTGGCCTGCCAACTCTACAGCCCTGGTTTCTAGAAATAATCTACTGTACCATACAAATTTCTTCTAATCCTGGTCAAACACTATAAAGTATCTGCTAATATGTCAACAGGATATGTCTGAACATGAGTGTAAACATGCCCCTTACCAGTTCCAAAAATTGATGAGACTGTGTTGTATTATGAAGGGAGGAGATTTACAGCCTCTCATCCAACCTATAATATATTAGTCCGCATTCTCAAGTAGTGCAATGGCAACCCTTCATATATAGTCTTACTAGTAGTTGGGGCTGGAAAATTGCACAATTCCAAACAATTTTGGCTAGTCCTAAAGACGCCTATACACCTTTAATATTCCTCCTGACATCTCCATATGCATGCATTCTCTACCCCTCTAAGAGACCATTTTTTATGTAATTTTGGGTGGTTGTTGCAAATAGGGTTACATGGTTCTCCAGGACTAGAGCATAGAGCATCAGTATTAGACACCAACACCCGAGCCCTCGTCGATCAGCTGTTTGAAGAGCTCCTTTTCCTCTTTGCAGGCCTGTGATATCATGTCCACGACCATGCTGCAGTTCAGTCCCATTCAAATGAATGTGGCTGAGCTGCAATACGAAGCACAGCTAATATACAATGTACAGCACTGTGCTTGGTAAGCAATAAAGAGGCTACGCACTTGTCCAAATTCTGCAGCCCCTTCAATAATCTCAACAGAGGGGGTTTTGTATGTCGGACGCCCACTAATCTGTCCGAAAGATAGGTCCCCAAAAACCCCTTTTACATCTGATCACTGGTGAATGACAGCATGGGGAACCACTGGACTGTAGTGTAGTCCCTACCATTATATATATATAGGCATGCAGATGCCACCAGACAAAATCTAATTACAGCCTGTGGGTTTGCTTTAGATACAGCATAATACTTTGGATACACAATCTGTAACAAGACCTTGTTATTTCAGAATCTTTTGATTTCAGAATGTAAAATTAACACATTTCTTAAAGGAAGTATGTAGGGAATAAAATCACTGCACCATATGGGCACATTTACTAATATATATCCTGGTCCCCCATTGTGTCGCTTACATTTTCACAGCACTCTGGGGAGCTGGAAATCTTGATTCTTTGCCTCCTCTGTTGACACTACGACTCTGAATCACATGACTGACTCCGTTCTACTCAGGAGGAGGTATATCACTAAGGATATGTTTTCATGGCAGAATTTGGTAATGATTTTGAGGCAAATTTTGTCTCAAAATCAGTGCCAAATTCCACCCTGAATTTGCCTCCCATTGTATTCGCTGGGAGGCAGAGATCATAGCAGGACACTGAAAAATAAAGAATCCTGCTCCATCTCGCTGCGGATTCTGCATGTGATTCAGCCACAGAACCCTCCAATCAGTGAGAGAAAGCCACGTCAGAAAGTCGAAGCAAAGGGGCAAAAAGTGGAGAGGAATTTAGGGGCGCCCCTATATTTCCACTTTGCTGTGTGAACATACCCTAAGTGTGCTTATGTGGTGCAGTGAGTACATTGCCCAAACCAAAATTATACCGCACATAACCAGTTTCATTTTTTCTTACATGAAATAGGTTATCCAGGAGCAGAAAACATGGCTGCTCCTTTCAGAATGAGCTCGACTTCCTCTTCTCAGGAAGTGACATCATGCCCAGTGGTCACATGGCCATACTACTGCTCAGCCCTATTCATTTCACTGGATCTAAGCTGCGGAATGGCCATGTGACCACAAGACACAATGTAACTTCCTAAGAAGAGGAAGTGGAGCTCTTTCTAAAAGGGGCAGCCATGTTTTCTGCTCCTGGATAACCCCTTTAAAATTCAGTGACATGTAACCATGTTGTACTATGAGACAGCACTACAATGTGTATGTGACACAGGAACAGATCATACTGTAGGTCATAGTTCTTCAGATACAAGTAGCTGGAAGTAATCGCACTACTTACGAGTCAACATGATTTTCAAAGGACAGGAGGATTGGGTACGGCGAGGTCTTAAATGCACATTCAGCAATGGCTTCTATAACTTCCTAAAATTAAAAGACATGTTTAAAACGTTTGCCCTCAAGCGAAAAATGTTAATTCAGACCATTCTGTCTGTGCTAGAAATGTTCCGGCAATGGCAAGAGCAGAAATGAAATGAAACCCAGGTACAAGCACTGTAGATAAACACCAGAAACAGCACGGTCAGTGACTATTAAAGGACGGAGCCAGAGGCGTCCTATCCACCAAACACAGGCTTCTGCTCTATTTAAAGAAAAGCTCTTTTTCCCAGACATAAGGAAAACGGGTCAGATTTATAAAAAAAAAAAAAAAAACTAAGTTTGTTGCCCAAAGTAGCCAATCACAGCACAGCTTTCATTTATCAAGAGCAAATATGAGATAAAAGCTGAGCTGTGATTGGCTGCTAAAGGCAACAAAGGCAATAACAGGAACATCATATATAGGCTGAGATTTTATTTGGGGATACAGGCTCAACTCCTGAGGCTGTGCGATGTTATCATGTCATCTTCATAGTTACCAAAGTTTTAGCTGTCGCGTGTGTGTAACACTATTTCTGATTATTATAAGAGTTATATTTAGTAGTATTTAGCAGTTTCCCCCTCTGCATTGTATATATGTAGTTTGCAGTCCTTTCTGAGATGGTGGGTGGAGTGCTATATACTTCTCACTGTAGGTATAGGAGGAATCTGATCCATGACTGTTTCTGTCTCACACAGATTCAGCCCACTGCAGGACATATATAGAGAAGTATAGACATGTACTGATGTTTGGAAAGTACTTTAATTGTAATACAATGTTTCAATTCAGCTCCAACATCAGCCCAAGGGTGCGTTCACACTACTGTTGTTAATGTCTGTTACTGTCATTCGTCATAGGATGACAGCAACAGACATTAACTGTAGCAGAGTAACAGACACAGAAGGAGCCCTCTCCATCTTTGTCCGTTCCCATTGACACTAATGTAAACAACAAAGAAAGCTTCTGTCATGTTTTTAAATTGGGGTGAATGCAGATGGACACTCGATGGAGGGGGGCTTCATCTGCATGTGTCTTTTAACGTCCGTTGCTCTCATCCTGTGATGGATGAGAACAACAGAAATTAACAACGGTAGTGTGAACCCACCCTAAGCCTGTCTTTCTTCTGTTACTGCACTCCGTGCTCTCTTCCCCTTCCCCTCTTCTATAGAGGCGAGTCATCATGTGACTTGCAGCCCCCACCAGATGCATAGAGCACAGATATTCACAGTGAAAATCATTTTAGCAGAGGGAGAGGTAGGAGAGAAACAGCCGGATAACAGCAGAAAGAGGCATTTCTCTCTGATAATATACATTACAAAGTCTGATATAATTGCCTATCTATGCCTATTTATGTTCTACTCTTGGGATCCCCCACAAACCACCTGGGCATGGCCACTTTTGGGTTAAGTTTGCAAATTAGCAGGGATTGTTACTGAAAGTTTGGGACAATCCTGACAAATTAGAGACAGTTGTCAGTATGCACTTTCTTACCCAATAACTCTCAGGTGCAATGTTATCATGCAGATCACCAAATAGGCCCTTAGTGTCCTTAGTGTAGGTTATGTACATGTAACAGAGACGTTCATGTTTATGCTTAAACAAAACTAACAAAACCCCAGCTTGGGTTCCCCTGCGTAACTTCAATTCAGGACCATCAGTCACGTCCCATCTGAATATTTTAGCAGGTTTTACATTTTCTTTTCCTTCTCTACCTGGGCACAGACCGCCTTGAAGCATGGCTGTACACACAAGCTTCCCATCATTCCCAAGTGCACCAGAAGGCAGGGGTAATACATTTATGATACACAGACTGCCAGCCATTAAAGGAAATCAGAAAGGACATCAAAGAAGTTTAATCAGCCTTAATGTGTTGATGGAGACCTGTGGGCCCCCCTGACTCATGGGCCCAGTTGCAATTGCGACCCCTATAGTTATGCTTGTGCATACCAATACTTCACCAGCCCATCAATCACTGCTGAGAATGGGAGAGGCGAGGGAATGTTCCACTTATAAATGCAGTAGACGATCACAATGAGTCTGTATATTCTTTGACAGCTCCTAATAAATAATTTTTTTTTACCATTTTAGCTATTAGGAGAATGGACCTGACCCTGTATTATTCGGCTCGTGCATAAGGCAGAATATTCAGCTGACATATATGCTTTAAATAATAGCTTTTACATTTTCAATGTAGACTAAAGAGCCTCTTATAATTTTCTTATGTCAACATACCTCAACTAAAAATGACTTTTTTTATTTAAATTGTGTCCTCTATTTTCTATGAGCCTGATCTTTCTGCTTATTAATCAGAGAAATTTCACAACGGTGACTACCAATACAATGGGTTACATTTGGAATCCTTAACCAAATTTGAGCTAAGGTATGGGTGGACATACCTTTATGGGAAAAGGTCACTCATAAAGTATGGAACTTTTTTTTATTTATTTTTTTTTTTTAATGCATAGATGTATCCTGTCTTTAAACTTACTTTAAATTTGGTTAAAAGGAGTCTACCACAAGAACCCAGTATATTACCCAGCATATTACCCCAGTATATTACCCCAGGGTTACCTGAATCAAACAGTGTTTACCTGCCTCCGTTGCCAAGATATTGCTGTTTTTGTCAATAGGCAAATAAGCACTTTGAAGCAATGAAGACATTGCAGCTTACCTATTTGGAGCAATGACAATGCCCTCGTTGCTCCAAAGAACTCATTTGCCTATTGAAAGAAACAGCAATATCTTGGCAAGAGAGGCAGCGATTCACAAGGGGAAAACACGGTTTGATTCAGGTTGGGATGATATGCTGATTTCTGGTGACAGACTCCCTTTAAGAACCCGGTTCCCTCATCAAACAAATTCAACACAATATTGCAACATACTAATGGAACGCAAAAGGCTTCAATACACAACTGTGTGGCAGCACAAAGGGGCATCTTCAATAAAAATGTACGCCCCTTTTGTTGCATAAAACTGGTCGTTTTTAACACTATTTGCAACTTAAAAAGTTGCAAGTGGACAAGGTGGAGGTGAGAACATTGGCCACACCAGATTAATTATCATTCACACCACTATTATAGCATAAATGATTGCAGAAACCTACGTTAGCAAGGAGCTACAGTATATTTTCTCCGAGGCACAGGGACTCCCAAAGGATGTGCCCTATCCATGACGAGGTGTGTATCTTGTCATGAACTAAGCGCATCCTCCATGAGGTGACATCAAGACCAGCGTACAATACACTGGTCTTGATGAATCTCCCCAATGAGTATATGACTTTGTAACACAATATTGCAAAACCATACTGTTTTAAAAAGCTAGTCACCTCATGACACATCTATGGGGACATGTCCGGGCAAGGTGAAAGGTAAGAAAGGAAACATCTATAAAGTTATACAAGCATATTATAACTAAGCGCACCCAGCAATCTATAGTCAGGGATGGCACTCTTCCTATTGCTCCTGCAAGAATTGAAACATGTAGCTCAGATAGCTCAGCGTGTGACAAATTGGTTGAATCTTTTAGCTGTTTCTTAAAGCTCCAATTATGTTTGAACTTAAAAGGAAGAAGTATATAATGATTTTTGGAATTCAGAATATATTGTTTCATATTAGCTATTGATGTCTACTACGTGGTTGGAGGCAATATCCAGCCTTTTACTTGTCTACTGAAATGAAAATGTTCCGCTTCACACGGTTCCTGCAAAACGCTGTGCTATTTGCAGCCGCTAACACCGAACAAGTGAAAATGTGTTTTATTTTTGAAATTCCTGTCGTTTTTTTTTTACTTAAGATCATTTTATTTGCAACACTAGATGATGCGGAATCAAGGACATGTCTTTCTATGCATACCAGTTTTTGTCAGTAATTGTTCTTTTTCTTCTTTTACCTTGACTATTCCACTGACATTACTTGCACATAGACTGCTTTATCTAGGACAGGTTTTTCGAGGTAGCGTTCACCTCATATAAACCATTTAAAACTTTACTACCAACGCTGCCTAGGTATGAGGGTACATAGTAGTCATGGCAATTTACCCAAACCTATTATAAGGATATAGTTCAATAACATATTGGCCAGATAATATTAAATTGGGTTAAAGGGGTTGTCCAGGATGAGAAAAAAAAAGCTTTAGAGGGGTAAATCCAGGCTAAAATTACTGATGACCTTTCCTAAAGATAGGTCACTAGTATTGGATTGGTGGGAGTCTGATACCTGGCACCGCCATCGATTAGTAGTTCTCAGGAGCTAATACATAGAGAGTGGAGCAGAAACCAGACAGCGCCATTCTTTATATAGTGGTGGAACTGAGTCACTGCAGCTTATGTCCTGAAATAAATGGGAGCTGATCTGCAATACCCTGGTATGGCCACTACACAGAGAACAGCGCTGTCTGCTTCCTGATCCATTCTTTGTGTATCAGTTGCTGAGAACAGCTGATCATTGAGGTGTCGGACCGCCATCAATATGATATTGATGACGTGTTCTTAGAATAGGTCATTGATATTTTTAGCCCGGAAAACCCCTTTATCTATTGTGCAAATCAAGTTTTTATGATGCATACAAACCTACAGTTTAGCATTACAAATATTGCTTTAACTACATTGTGGCACAGAGTTTTAAATAGATTTCAATGGCTCAATGGCTTTTGTAGTCTTCTGTGACAAGATATCACGGCACAGCATGCTATCATTGCAATGTTAGAGTTTACTAAATCTGCCATATATGTTACACATATTATATGTCATAATGGCTCCCAGAGGGGAAAACAAGCAGAGGACCCCTAAATGATGTCCATATGACTTGGGCCTCCAACGCCATCAAACCTCCTACATTGTGGATATGGATCTAGCTGGACGAAGGTCTTTTTGACCTAAACGTTGCAATTTTGTGATCTACAATTCCATTTTCTTCATCTACCACTATATATGGTGTTGTTACAAAAATATCTGTAAAATATCTTTTCTGTCACGGATATATGTGTAATTAACAAAAACCTCTTCATAAGAAAAAAATCCACTGGTGTGTGCAGCAATTTTTTTTTTTTTGCTCTATGACTTGGGCCAGGACTAAAAATCTACTTTGGCTATGACTCTGGTCACTCTACCAAAGATTGCTTTGTGACTCTATTGTAAGTGAATGGAGTTGCATTGCGACCCTGAGGGTGCCGCAACTATGAATTCTAGTTGCAGTGCTTGATCTTTTTGCAGCTAGAAGTCACAGCACCCCAGGGTTGTAGTATGACTCCATTCACTTACATTAGTGGAGGAGTTTTACGGCAAACGGTCATCTTTGGTTGTGCGAAGGGAGTCCTAACCATAGTCCGTTTAGCCCGAGCCTAAGTCATATGAACATCAGTTAAGGTTCCTCTGCTCGCAATCTCTTTCATGAACAAAGGGAGTCAATCTGTACAAGCAACTTTGGTTCCAGTAAACTCAAGCCATCTTTGTATTATATAGAAATTCATATGACTCGTTTCCATGTAATATTACATTTCCCCTACAATGACCACTACAAGTGAAAGTCCCTGGTGGGCAGGATCCCTCTAGGGACTGTCTATGATGAGAACACCCCTTTATAAGATGTGTTTGCGCTAGAAAATGCCGTGACTGTGTCGCACCTGGAAGACGGTCCTAAATCCAAGTCTGAATGCAAGTCTAATTCATATGACCCATGGAATTTTATCCCCATCTTTGCATATATATATATAGGAACATGTTGATGGCTTATTTCCTCTTTCTCACCATTCTTGCATTCTCCTAGAGACTGGAGTGACTTCTTCATTAACAGTGATTGACTTTGTAGACACTTGTGTTAGGCAATGTCAATACCTTTATAGTGGAGTCACCATGTACAATAGAGACCTGAGCTGTAGCGGTGTCCATCTCACCATGAGATACAACATAACCCGCAGTAACTTATAATTACTTTCTACTTAGATAAGCAGCGTAGCTGTAATGTATGTGTCAGATATAACATGGTGCATTCCTTATCGCTCTATCAATGTACTGCTGTTATAATCTGCTTTGTATCATTACTATATGGCTAGGAAAATGTATCTATTAAATATTCTCATTGCAAAAGAGGTCTTGTACCTTAAAAGATATCTCAGTGGTCATGGTGAATCCATGTGTGATCACCGGCTCTTCTTCTGCGGTGCGTCCCTTCCAGCAATCCAATTCTACACAGCGGCATCCGGCTAACAGCACTTGCCGATACATCTCTACCGAGGAGTTACCGGCTAGCTGTCCCGCTGAAACACAAAGGAGACAAAAGAGTAATTACAAGATTTAATGAGATGTTATCTTCTCCTGAAGTCATTGATTTCTTAATGAAAGCATACAACAAGCTATCCAGATCACTTAGGCCTGCTTTATAAATGTGACACTACATGGGACACTAAAATTAGGATTCAGTGTGTACTTGGTTTACTACAGATGAGTTTACCTTAGCTCAAATTTATTTAAAGAGGACCTGTCACCAGGTGTGAAAAGCCCAATGACATACATCATCTGATCGTCGCTGATGGTGTTTTGTTCATCCAAATCCGTTCAGCCATTCCAAAGATATAAGCCCTTTTAGTGCTGATGTAGATAAGGGTCTACTAGTCAAGTGGGAGGTAACACTGCATGGCATACAGCACATTTAGACCCTTCCCCAGAAAAACCACAGCGTTACCGCCCACTTGGGGCACATATACAGCCACATCCATAACCAGCCATATCTTCTGCAATTATGTGTAAAGTAAACTCATCAACACTCACATACATGAAAAGAAAAAAGTTATGAATTTGCTGTTTTTATCCATTAAATCCTCCCCCCAAATAATCAATTTCTAAATTACTAATGCATATCAATAAATTAGAATATCATCAGAATTACCCTCCTTGTGGATTGTGTCAATGACTGCCTTCTGGACATCTGTCAAGTCAGCAGTCTTCCCCATGATTGTGTCGCCTACTGAACCAGAGTAAGGGACCTTTTTAAATGCTTTGCAGCTGTTTTGAGTTAATTATTCTAATTTTATGAGATAATGACTTTGGGTTTTCCTTGGCTGTAAGCCATAATCATCAACATTAACAGAAATAAACACTTGAAAAAGTTCACTCTGTAAAGACTCAATATAATATATGCGTTTCACTTTTTCAATTGAATTACAAAAAAAACCTAAAAACTTATTGATGATATTCTAATTTATTGAGATGCACTAGTATATGCTGCCAATAAAAACTATAACTCATCCCACAAAAACAAGCCATTGTATAGCTTCATGAAAAAGCGACAGTTCTATCACAAACATTGGCCATTTTTAAGGTTTAATTTCACATTCCCATCATCCCATTTCTTAAAATAGAATTCCACATACTGAAAAGATTTGTGCATATTTTAATACAAAAAAAACATCCAAGTCCCAAGAACAAAGTCCCAGCTATGATTTCATTTTTATTACTGCGATTCTCATGATATGGAAGAGCAAAATCTATTTCTGACAATATTAAAATGCATGTTTGTCACCTATTAATTTCCTCCAATTACATGCCAGCTGTCTCCTATTTGCTGGCTGCATGTAAAGTATGCTCCATAAATAATTTGGGAAATGTTTTGCCCAAAATTCTATGTTGTACACAGGGTAAAAAGTGAAAATAAGAGCGTCAGCTGAAAAGAGAAGAGATTATTCTATGCCCTGATGAGTCTGCTCGGCTGATACAAACACAGTGAAATATGTTCTTATTCCGTCATCTGGATGGTAATTATTCTAAGGAGACAAATCATCAAGCTCCAGCTCTAATGGAAGGCTGTATTGTAATGGATGTCATCGCCCTGATCACTGGTCTGTGACTTACCGGACACATTGCCTATAGCTCATTGACTTCATCTGCCAATATGCAATTGTGTGCATCCAATATATATATATTACAATGACAGCGGTCAATGGGTGGGATTTATAAGGCAGGAAGCGATGTCAGTTCATGAAGTTTTATGTGTTGGCTGGAAGAAAAATTAGTAAGTATATGAATCTAATCTACTGGCCAAAATGTGATGTGACCGGGTCAGAGCATCTCTGAAATGGCAGATCCTATAGGGTGTTCCTGGTATCGCAGTGGTTAGTAGGAATGGTCCAAGAAAGACAATGGGGAAAATTAGTGAAGACTGGAATTATCAACGTCAGTCTTCATAACCCCATGGTTGGCAGAAGTACCGGGCTGTGATCCTGGAGGAAAATCTCCCAGAAATGATAATAAATCAGATACTACTGGACACTTTCAGAGGTCTTATGGAGTCCATGCCTTGACAGGTTAGAGCTGTTTTGGTGGCAAGATGGACAGTAGTAGTGGTTTTCATCCACAGTATCTATCTAGTATTACACCAGCAGCAGCACCAAGCAAACCTGGGCAGATGCCTGGCAATATGGTGACCTATTCTTATCACGCCAAGGGTACAATAGGCAGAGGACTCTGTCTCACAAGTGCCCCCATACACCAGAGACTCTCACTATGTATGTGCGTAATATGTGTCATTTTTGCTTCAATATAATAACCAAACATAATCACTACCTATAGCCCTATGGATAACCACGGACTATTAAAATAAACTACTGTATACCCAATGACAAAATCAATTCAAATTGATCCGAACATCACAATATATTACTAAGTGTTTCTGAAATGACACGGCAGAAATCCATACAACGGCAGGAGAAATATTACATTATATGCCTGCCATATAGATGGATCCATGGACACGCTGGGTCTGCTAAAGCCACTTTACTTATTTTTATAAACATTTTTTATCACCCCTTTGTAGGTTCATGACCAGACCCTTTTTCAGGTTTTTTCGTACATGCAATTTTTTTGTTCGGGCTGTTCAAATAATTATTGGCGATACATAGAGTTTTATTTTTATGTCATTTTTATTTTTACATGTTTATTCTTATAAATATAAACAAAAAAGGAGGGGAACCTGTCTGTTTTTTACATTTTCTTGTTTTTTTGTACTACTAAAGAACTTTTTGAAATAGTTTTCCCTCTCAGCTACGGTCTTTTTCATATAGGTGACACATATTTTTGTCATAATAGACCTTTAGGTGTATTTTAACATTCTAAATATATAATAATGTATATACTGTATGTAAAAATTTTTGTTGCTTTGCTGATACATGATCTCCCATAAACTGCAGAGCTGTAGTTCTCAGCCCCCAGTGGATCACATAACCACCAGGCCGGGAGGAAATTTGCATCATAACAGCTCCCATAGCTATATACATTGTATAGTGCTGTTCTTGTTATTGAAGCTCAGCCCCATTCATTTGAATGAGACTGAGCTCCAGCATGGCTATGGACGTGATGTCACTGGCCTGAGAAGAGGAAATGGAGATTAATTTTATAGTCCTGGCAACCCCTATAGTGCAACTAGTTTCTCATATCTGGTTCTTTAATACAGAGATCTTTCATATGTACAGATTTATTAAGCGGCATGTAAGGCCCCGTATATGTCTCCAGATTTAGCAGTCCTTAACTTGCATTTGATAACTTGCTGCAGTGTGATTTGCTGTCACAAAAGCCACTGAAAGCCATTAAAAAAGCTGCGTAAAAGTTTCCTGCAACTGTTTACGTAACTGGTTAGTCATCTGTATGTGATTTGTTTCTAGTTTTTGCTATTATTTTTTTTCTTTTTGTTATTATTATTATTATTACTATTATTATTATCATTACTATTACTATTATTGTTAATATTATTCTTATTATCATTGTTATTATTATTATTATTATTATTACTATTACCATTACTATTGTATAATTATTATTATTATTGTTACTATTATTGTGATTGTTGTTATTGCTATTATTATTATTATTATTGTTATTACTACTACTATTGTTATTATTACTACTGTATTATTATTGTTGTTATTATTATTATTATGATTGTTATTACTATTATTATTACTATTATTATTATTCTTATTCTTATTACTACTATTGTTATTACTATTGTATTATTATTATTATTGTTGTTGTTATTATTATTATCACTATTATTATGCTTTAGCTTTTTTCTCTGCCTGATGTTACATTGCAAGTTTCTCTATGTAGGCCATTTACAACTGGGATATCAGTGTCATGTGCCAGATGTTACAACATATGTTTAGTTGCTCTTTACTTTTATGCTCTGTTAATGTCATTATGACATCATCTTCATGTTTTAGGATGGTTTTTATATTCATTTTTCTCAATGTACAAAGAAGATGTGAAGCTTACAATATTCAAAACTATAGCATAAAACAGCTGTGAAGTTACCGTACAGAAATTGCTGTGACATTATTATGCGACAGAGTAGTCACTGGGTTGCCTCTGCTAAACTCTTCATTACCTTTAGGTCGGGGCCCCGCGTGGTGTAAACACCACAGAGAAAACCGCGGTGTTTTACAGTCACAGCAAAGTGGATGGGATTCTAGCGAATCCTATCCCCACTTTGCGGTAAAATACTTGGTTCACACACGCGACAATTTCCAAAAACGTTGTGGTTTTGTAAATTGCAGCATGTCAATTCTATCTACGGAAATGCCGGCTGTTTCCCTATAGATATAATTGAAGCAGAAAGTCCAAAACCTCTGCGAACTTTCTGGGCAAAGCTCTGCCGCCACAACTTTTCCCTCAGCACTTTTTTTCTGCGGGATGCCACATGGAGCCTTAGTCTTAGTTAGACTCCTGGTCAGCTTCATGTTAGAGAGAGATGTAATTTTAAGCTCCTGGGCCCCAATGCAAAACTGGGGCCCTCGCTTACCATGTCCTATCTATAATACTGGTGTATTCTTGTAGAGAAGCCTTTGGGCCCCATCAGGCTCCAGCCATTGCTACTTCTGCATCCGCTATAGCTACTCCCTAATGTCAGGAGACTCATCTAACAAAAAGCTATTGTCTAAAATAGGCAACTTCTTTAAAGCAGTTTTCCAAGTCTTTTTAAAAACATTTTGGATGAGGCCCATGTTGCAGAAACGCAGCTTTTTTTGTTGCAGATTTTGCTGCAATTTTTTGAGCCAAAGCCAGGAGTGGATTGAGCAGTAAGGAGAAGTATAAGAACTTCCTATATATCTCCCATTCCTTTTGTAGCCACTCTTGGCTTTGACTCAAAGAAAAGCAGCAAAATCTGCAACAAAAAAAGCTGTGTTTCCACAACGTGGGGCCATAGCCTTAAAGAGGACCTTTGATATCCTTGGAGATCGGTGGCATTATATACCAATAGAAAGCTGTCGGAGATATCAGTGCCGTTAGTTTTAGCACCGTTATCCCTGCACTGTCAGAAGGGCAGGCCTTACAGCTCAGTGTCATCGCTGGGCTATGAGGAACGCCCCCATGACAGTTATCTTCCATAGTCTTGTACTGTCAATGCTCTGAATTAATTTGTTAAGAAAAATGAAGAGTTTATGTAATTTAGTTTAATTAAGATATGTCACATAATGAGAAAGTAGGTGATAAAGAGGATAAAAAGCCTGACCTGTGAGGTAGGTGTTGTGAGAGGAATTAATGAAATAATGAGAGAGAGGTTGAGACATATCTTCATTTAAATCCAGTTTCTCAGGTGGAACAACTCCATTTTCTTCTCCGCTCAGATATCGCATAAATCCTTCAACTGAAATCTGACCTGAAATAGAAAGCACATTATTATCCAGTAGCCAAGCATGCAACCATTTCCACTTTTGCATTGTCCCAATACATTTGACATGAATTTTTAGCCACCTTGCAAATGGAATCGGTCATTGCATTGGTATTATCTAGGACTGTGATACTGTGCTCCACTTCCTCTTCTTAGGAAGTGACATCACATGGCGATTTTACAGCTTAGTGCCATTCATTTGGATGGGACTGAGCTACACCAGGGCCATGCAACCAATGGACGTGATGTCACGTCCTGAGAAGAGGAAGTGGAGCTCAGTATCACAGTCCTGGATAACCTCTTTACATTTCCTACCATTTTATATCCACAGGTCCTGCTCACGCCAATGCATCTCCATGGTAACAGACTACAAATTAAGTCTGTGCAGTCTGATTATATGCTCTTTCTCTATCCCTTATTTCTTGCTAAAGTGCATTGGGTAGGTTAGCAAGAAGTAGAGGACAGATGGAAGAGAGTATGACTTCAGGGTCTGTAGGATCTTGTTTGTAGTCTGTTACAAGACTACATTGTATACATTGTAACGGTTTGTACTTAGTAAGCAGTGAAGAGGCCATACATAGCACTCATCCATATGCCTCAGTACTGCTACCAATCTGATACTAATGACCTATCCTAAGGATAGGCCATCAATATCAGAGTCCCAGAAAGCCCCCTTAACAATGTCATAATGGGCATATTTAACAGAACTTCTTTTGGTATTGAGACCATTATAGTCTTTCTTGTTTTTCCTTTATTTTATCATCCAGGTATCTTACCTTCAAAGAGTCTTGTCTATAAAGACTTTGGAAGATGTGAGAGCTTAGAACACATCAAAGAGTGACAGAACGGCTTCTCCTATCTCAAATGTCTAGTTAATAATGTTATCATAGTAGATCACAAAGATGTTTAACTTACATCATATCTTTTCCATCAATTTTAGAAACAGGAATCTCTTTTCTCTTACTGGTGTCTTGAAACAAGACATTTATGGATAAATATATAAGTGATTTTATCTGCAAAACATTTAACACCAATCTTATATTTCACTTATTATCATTAAAAAAGAGATTGGATACTTATCCCCTGTGCTGTGGATACAGAGTAAGTGTCCATAAGGGCACAACCCCATTAAAGGGGGTTTCCATGATTTTTATATTGATGACCTATCCTTATAATAACAACTAGTCAGAGGTTATGTATATAGCAACTAAGTATCATCCAAAACACAAAAACTACAAAAATATATAATAAGTCTCCATTGAAGCACAGTCACTACAAGATTAAAAACAGCACCAAAGTCCTTGTATAACACCTTTTAGACAAATACCATGATACGTGGAAACCCAAACCCCAGAACAAATAATCCTGGTGTCTGCAACAAAAATAAAACATACAAATAACCGGATACTAAATCCAAATATACATAAAGAATACAAAAAATCCATCTAGCAAAACGTCACATAGAGCAAAAATGAACCTATGAACCAGGAAGGGATGAGGCAAAGACCCCCACACGTACTCCCTGAGGAAGGCAGCTCTTGGTGATACACGCAGGGTGGCATTATACTGTGTGAAGGCCACTATGAGGTCATTATACTGTGTGGGAGAACTTTGGGGGCCTTATAATGTGTGGGGACACCAATAGGGCAATAGACCATGTGGGGGCCACTAAGGGCAATTATACTGTGTGGAGGCATTACATTGTGTGGAGGCACTAAGGTGGTATTATAATGTGTGGGGACATTAAGGGGGCATCATACTATATGCACAAACATTATCATGCTCTGCAAGGGGTGCCCCAAATTTCAAGTGTTGTGCTTTTTTCAACGTCCAATACCATCCCCCAAATGAGCCTCAAAAGTCATGACAACCAGGCACACATTACTAACTTACCTGCCTACGTTTGGGGAGAATTTATTCTCAGTGTGGGAATGAGGAGGAGGCATTGTCTGCTTTATGACTGAGGACCATCTGGGCCATACGGCACTCTCTTGGCTTTGTTTTGTTGGATACCATATGGAAACTGTATGCCTGTATAGATACTATGCCACTTTGCAGGCATTGTATGTGGACTATGTGGACACAGTAAGGCTACTCTATGTTCACATTATGTGGTGTACAAAACTTTTAGCATGTATTGTATGCTGGGAAAGCTCCTGACTAGAGATGAGCGAATCGAAGCTGCAGAAGTGGAATTCGATCCAAATTTCAGGAACTATTCGATTCACATGGAATCCGGAATTCCTGATGCTTCGCAGTAACGAATATTTAGTAAGGACCTTTGTGACATCAGACGGTCACATGATGTTCTCTAGTGATGTGATTGGGTAGGCGTGTCGCTGCTTGTTAGCAGATCCTTCCACATGAATAAAAGTTGTCCGTGCTGAAGAAAGAGAGAGAAACATGACCGTGGCATCCAAGGGCTTCCGCCATTTTGCTGCCCACCCTGGCTCTCTGCTGACAGGAAATAGCTATTTATTCACCGCAAATTAATTCAGATCGAAAAGAATCGTATCGGAAAATTTGCCGAGGTTGCCGAATCGAATTTTTTAAAACTTAGCTCATCTGTACTCCTGCCCATGCTACATGTATCAACTGGATTACATGGAGGCCTGAAATGTGTCCTCATTGCCATTGTTTGTCTGGTATATGTCAGGATATCACAAAAAAGAGACCCTCTGGGAGATGAAAAGTTTCTAAGCATTATAGGTATAGAAGGTACCATAAACATATACATATAGATATACAGATGTAGCAGAGTTAACCCGAACTTCTGCAATTGGTTAAACTGCTGCAGTGTGATATCTTATCACAGGAGACAACAAAACTAATGAAAAGTCCTTGGAAAAACATTTTTCAGTGACTTTTCATTGGTTTGTGTTGTCTTCTGTGATAAGATATAATGTTGCAGCAGTTTAACCAATTGCAGAAGTTCAGGTTAACTCTGCCACATCTCTATGTATCAGTATGGGACCTGTCCTGAGTTCTGCCCCGGCTCACGGGCCCAAAGACGGACTGGTGATAATACACAGACGTGTGTATGGGTCAGTGTCCTAGCTGTGAAAAACATGCACAGTTGTGTGCATAGAACATAACACATAGTAGAAGAAATAAAACAAGCCCTGTGAATGCCCCTAGGTAAAAGATGTGGACTGTACATGGGAACACCCCTTTACTTTTGCATACATTGCCCATTATTCTGCAATACCTTGATAATAGATCGTGCAGCGATACACAACAGTGTCATACACTTACAGTATAAAACAAATGCATAGTTGCCAACATTTGAAAAGCAGAATCCGGGAGAACAGAGTCGCAACAAAAATCTTTGGGCAAAGTCATGCCCCCTATGGGTGTGACCACACCTCTTCTGGGCATCCCAATTCCCCCAATGGGTGCAACCATGTCCCCATTCTCGTGAAGCGCATGACCAGCACATAAAATGCTCTAGTCACATCCAAATCCAGGGGCACGATTGCTAATTGTAAAGCAATACATATTCACCCTTACTTTACTAAATGGGTTTGTCCGGTTTATAAAGCGATGGTATATTATTAGGATATGTCATCACTTTATAATGAGTGGGGGCCAAACCTCACACGGATGGGGTTATACTGCAGCATTCCCGCAAAGAGCGTGGCCAGGGCGCCACTGTGCTGGGGAAAAGCAGAGAAGGGGACTCTGCATCCTCTTTATTCTCGGGGTCTGTCGGGGTCCTAGCAATATAACATTACTTTATCACATGGAAAACTCCTTTAAAATTTTGAAACTTATTTTTAAAAAATTCTTAGTCTACAATAATAAACATTTTATTAAAATAAATGTCACAGATATCTGGGAAATGATCCCAAAATCACTTTTCATCTGGAAAACGGGTTTATATTTAAAAATATACTTTCACTGCCAAGATATACAAGAAAAAAACCTAATTTTCATTCTGCAGAGCGTATTGTAGCTCTCATGCTGGACGGCATTATGTTGGAGTTTGACATTTATTTTACTTCTATTTTGTTGTTATTTTGATTAATAATCCTGCTCATAAATTATAAAATGGAAATTCGTGTTGTGTAACAGAGCAAGAATTAACATATATATTTACATAGATAAAATCCCATGAAATGGGATTCCGATCCAGATGAAATACCAGAGGAAGAATACTGAGGTATACAAATTGTGTTATTTCATATTTAGGTTACCATGCTGATGAGAGTTTGTCAAGTCCAAAAAATATCTCTCAAACCAATAGCAATGCCCATGCAGAGATAATCATTTTTTTATGCCTGGAAGTGCACTGGAGGCGGGGCCTCATGTGCCACAATTACCTATAGACAGTAGCAAGTGCTTTGCTTCTCCTCTGGAATTGCAACCTATCATGATCAGCTACTACTAAGGGGAACGACAAATGTAGCGAGTGTTTCAAGGATGGGGGGGCATCAAAGTCCAATGGAGCCCACTAAAGAGGGAGTAAAATTTATTTCCTAGATTATTCAAATTTTGTAAATGAACTATATTTTATATTGGAACATAAAATATTTGGCCGATATTCCCTAATTTGTATCATACAAAAAGGGCTTATATCTTTGGAATGGCTGAACAGGTGTGGATAAACAAAACACCAAAGTGCTCAGAGTACAGCGCCGATCAGATGATGGATGTCATTGGGCTTTTCAGACCTGGTGTTAATGTGTTAAGTGTGTTTGTGTATTTTATAAACACAACCTATAGATTTATTACCAATGTTCTGGACTTGACCTTCCTGAGAATGCTTGACTTTCCCTGCATGGATTTATCATGTATTCTCTAGTATATTCTGACCAAACTTAGATGAGTTTTTGGGAAATGAAGACAGGCCATAGTCCTTGAGACAACTGCTTAACAAGTTATTATAGGTGTTGTTGTCCCTTAGTCTGCACAATCCCCATAGGTGAGCGCATTACCTAAGCATTATCATTGGTATCATCTAGTAATACATATGAAGCATTACTTGAGTTTCCATATGTTGTATATAGAATACCCAATAATGAATCTGCCTTGGGCTTAGAGATGTAATTAATAGCTGTAATATGTAGTTACTAAGAATGGAAAAGAGTAACAGAAGTATCCGCAGCATCAACCGACCCTAAATCACAAGTGACGTATCATAATTAGGAATCTCTCTGTATGACAAACAGAATTCAGAGGAAGATTAATCACCAAAAATGGCTATTTGCTAAGGATTGTATTTATAGGTCAGTCCCTGGAGTGTAGGCTGAACTTGTACAGCACACGACACAGACTATAATTACTAACATTTACTACCGCAGACAGCGGATGACAGATAGTGCTAAGAAATCTCACTTGTAATTATTTCAATTGGGGGAGGGGGATTTATTTCACCAGTCAATAATCTAAGATGGCGTTGGGCGTTGGGTGTCTCTGACATTGCAAATCTGTGCAAGACCAAGAATAATACCTACCGTAATAGTTTAAAACTACCTGCACAGTAACAAATACCAAGTAGTTTCATAGAACATGTAGATGGCGCTGACTTATATCATAACTTATTGTGGGCGACAAACTATAACACCATAGAATACAAGATAGCGAGGAGGAATGACATTACACCGATGCATCTTAGGTTACAATATGGAGGGGGTCCGACTAATCAGGACAGAAAAAAATGAATTAAATAAAAAAGCTGCCATATCCTTATTTCTAGATGTGTACACAGTCAGAAGCCATCTTGTTAGGACATCAACCTAATGATGATACATTTCCTGCTGGCGGCCCCATTATGATGGCAGGCATGTTTACTAAGATTTATGACAAAAGAAATAGTCAGTGACAAAATCCACATTCTGCATGGAAAAATGTGCACAAAAAGAGGTAGCCGAGATTCACCTTGCCAATGTCATTGACTTACTGCATGGTCCTATGTAATTAGGCTAGATTCACACAAAAAAGGTGCAAAATGGTTGTGAAAAAAGTCAATTTTTTTCCGGCTGTCTTACACCCAAGGGGCACCCATTTTCACACATCCTCCAGTACCCATTTTTACGGATCCCCATACATTTCAGTGTATGGAGGGATCCATGAAAACGGACAAAAATAAGACATGACCATTTCAGTGGTGACGTGTATAAGGAAACTATTCATGCGTCCCGATATGCAGAGATAATGGTTGAGAATAAGTTTGATAATCATTGTATTGAGGAACTGAAGATAATAAAATACCTCATAGGTCAAACCAGTTTTGACTCCTGAAGAATGCAGCAATTTTTCTATCTACAACAGCCGCAGCTTTTTTTTTTTTTTTACATTTTTCCATTGACTTAATATGAGGGCTCATTTTTTGTGGGATAAGTTTTATTTTTTAAGGCATAACAGTACTTAGGGTACTGTACTATAAGATGTCACTTTTTCCATTTTTATTGGGATTAGAAAAACATCAATTCTCACATTGTTCTTTGAATTACATTTTTATAGCAATGAACTGTGTGGGGCTAGAATTTTTGTAGAATGAGCTGTAATTTTTATTCACTAATATTTTGGGTATATATGACTTTCATTAATTTTTATCCCATTTATTTTTTAGGAGAGAGGGATAAAAAACAACAATTCTCATATTCTCTGTACAGCATAAATAATGTGATAATTTTATCCAGGTCATTATAATTTTATACTACTTATATGAGATTCATTTTTTTTTGCCATAAAAAAGGGGAAAAAAATCCAAACATTTATTTTACTTTTTATGTTTTTTTTTTTTGTTTTTTTTTAAACTTTAGTGATATTTATTTTTTTTTTCTTTCCCAATATGGAAATTTACTATGTGACCTAGGTATAATACATTATTATGCCTGTCAGGTAGAATGAACAGAAAACTAATTATGGCTTTGGCTGGCTACTGTAGCACCGTTCCCTGCAGTAGGGTGTCACTGTGGAAAGACATTCAGGGACCACTGGAGCAGCAAGGTATTTAATGGGTTAGTATAGGACTATAGGTTATTTCTTTTATGCCATATCCTGCTTGTACAAAAAAGACTAGCATCCAGGGCAAGCCTTTTAAACTAAACAATCTAAAGACATTATCCAATATTCTAATTCTGATATAACACAAGTGTTAGATACTCTTTACATGGGTTGCCTCAGCATAGACATTGATGTCATATCCCTGGGCAGGGTTTCCCAATGAACACTAGATCTAAGTATTACTTCCATTAGTACAGAATTATGCTATTTTGTCCCTTGTTGGCTTTGGTTGCCTTTTAAATAGTTGGTCATTGACCATAGAAGGTGGATCGGAAGAGGTTACACCAGTTGGACCCTGCCAATAGGACACTGGATCAAATGCCACCAAAGTTTAGACAGTAACAACCCTTTTAAATCTATATAGCCATTTATAATATGGTCCCACAGCTCACACAAAGAGATTCTTACATGGAAGATGTGGTCAGACCCTCTACTCAAATTCCAACCCCAATAACAATGGAATTCATGTACGATTTTACTATCCCCGTGCATAAATACATACAAACAAGCATTATCTGAATTACTGATAGATTTCCAAATTATTTTGAATCCTATTCAAAACTTTACATTGTTTTAGAACTTTAATATTAGTCTAAACGCAGTAATTCAGTAATTCAATTCATAATCAGCGTCTTCCATAATTGTGTGTCCTACTGAACCAGACTGAGGGACCATTTAAAGGCTTAGGAAACCTTGGCAGGTGACACTGAATTTACAATACTGAACTGAACTTACAATATTCTAATTTTCTTAGATTTGGGTTTTCATTACCTGTAATCCATAATCAACATTTACAGAAATAAAACACTTGAAATAAAAGACTCTGTGTGTAAAGAATCTAGAAAATATAGGAGGTCACTTTTTTAATTTAATTACTGAAAGAAATAAACGTTTCAAATATATTCTAATTTATTGAGACGCTCCTGTACATAGTTAAAGTATACTTCCAAATATAAAACAACGATTCAGAATTGAATAGTACAGGTGAGTATAAGAAACTCTGTAATATGTCTTGTTAAAGAAATATGTTTCATTCTCCACTTATCAGCCTGAACTACTTTTTCCATAGAAGTCTATGGAGAGAGGAGGAAGCTGCTGGAAAAAAAAACACACCAATAACTGCACCTGACATATTCTGCTACTCTGTGCATGGGGAAACTCTTCTAACTTTCAATATAAGAATCTACCACTGCACAGAATGAGGCAATAAATCTGCCAGCAGAAGTCTCCTTCTCCCCTCTCCTCTCCATAGACTTTTGTGTGTGAGGCTAAAGATGGTACAGTTGCTATAAACAGTATAAATGAAGATACAGAGGAGGAGAGCAACCTAATAAGCGGTGAAGGAAATGTATTGCTTTAATAAGATATATTACAACGTGTCCTTTATTCACATTTGCTATTCATTTATAGAAAGCTGTTTTATAAGTATAGGTGCACTTTAAGTGCATTAGACCATGCAGGCTTATAAAAGGCCCTGACTATGTGCAGGCCTCTCCAGGTTTGATTGATCGAGCAGTCCTCTGCATATGGAGTCAGATTGACTTCAGCTATCACTAAGCATGCACTGAATATTCTCCTCAAGGTGCTTGATTAAGAGAAGATCGAGTAAAGCATACTTTTATATCCAAGTATTAGGAGCAAATATACTGCAAACCAAGCAGGCGAGTTAAAAGTCACATGCTGCCTTAACTAAACATGCAAGAGGTAGAGTCGATAAATTATATCATATTCTTGGATGACTTCCCAGGATCTGAACGTTGTCTTTGTGTTCGAGATTTTTTTTTCCTTCTGTGTATTGTGGAATTACAGTACTAATGTAAAATGTAAGTACAATGTTGGTATCAGAGCAATTGCCAGGTGCAATGATGAGGTGAGTGTGTATTACTTTTTACTATTCTAGCCCCTATTTCCATAAACTGAAGAAGGATAGGGAACTCCACATCTTCTAAATGATTCCTCAGGACAATTCACATATAGTATACAGTAAATGTCTTGAGTCAGTAATAGATTTACATCTAAGGAGCCAGTAGGCAAAAATTCTTGGTTTTCCAGAAACATAATCATAGCCACAGTGCTCACATACTATTGCCATATAGTACTTACACAATGACTCTATAAAGTAGCCAAATAATACTGGAGTCCATATAACAGTACCATGTAGTAACCATAAAATATGGCATACAGTAATGGCTTTACATGCCAGGATTCTCTAGGCAAAGTGGGGGGATTTATCAAGACCAGAGTTTTATACACTGGTCTTGATAATCCCTGCACCAACAGAAGGGGCACACACCTAAATCAGGAGCATCTCTGGCGGGCCATGCACCTACACTGAAATATATGTCAGCTCATAGCTTGCATAGATGTCAGATAAGTGGCATAAATGATGATAAATATGACATCGGCCCTACAAATATCACACTGTGAGTCACTATCTTTTTGTAAAGGAGCAGGAGCGACATAGAACGCTACAATTTTTGTGGCAAGTGGACATTAAAAGTTACAACCCCAAGAGCTGCAACCTTTTTACACCACAAAAATGGCACAGGGGCTTTGATAAATCTGCCCCAATATGCCATGTGGGTTTTCGAGACTAAAACATTGCTAGCCTTCCTACTCTTAGAAACGATGTTTGATGAATCCGGGACTGACCCTTACTCAAGCATAAAATGAAAGGTCTGCGATTAAAAAGGACCATTCGCCAACTCCTACTGTATTCTTTAATAGGTGCTGATCCACTGATTCTGGCACAGTAGGAATTTTTCTATGGCCCCCACTGTTCCCGAGCAATCACTTCTGTTAGTTTCAGCATCCAATATGCTAAGTAGTCTCTCTATTGTCTGGTGGGCAGCGTCAGACTATTTGCTCCAGCTAAGAATCGGCCACCTAATAGTACAGAACCTGATAAGCATTTTGGGTGCAGATACTAACAGCACCAGTTGCTCAGGAATGGTGAGGGCTAGATAAAAATTCCAACTCCATTGGAATCCATGGAGTGGCACCTCTTGAACGATGCAAGGAGTTGGGGTTGGTGGAGATGGTGAAAGACCTCTTTAAGGGGTTAGAATCACACTGATCAAAAATTGATGGCCTAAAAATAAATCATCCATATTTAGACCTGGAAAAACTCTTTAAGGCTACGGCCACACGTTGCGGAAATGCAGCTTTTTTTGTTGCAGATTTTGCTGTGGTTTTTTGAGCCAAAGCCAGGAGTGGATTGAGCAGCAGGTAGAAGTATAAGAACTTCCTATATATTTCCCATTCCTTTTGTAGCCATTCTTGGCTCTGGCTCAAAAACCGCAGCAAAATCTGCAACAAAAAAAGCTGTGTTTCCGCAACGTGGGGCCATAGCCTTAGAAACTAACCCCAAATGCAATGCTTTATATTATAGCAACTTTACCCGTCCGTCTGTATGGTTATCATTTACAAATAGAGCTTAGCAGCATGTTTATTGAATGGAGACTACTTCACCAACCTGTAGGGTATACATTAAAAGAGTAATGTCTATGCATTTCAGTGAAGCCTGGGTGACATCAAAATATCAGTCATGTGAACAGCCCCCATTCATATGCATGAATATTAATGCAGCCATGTCATGGCCATGTGACGGCCGTTTCCAACTTTAGTGTGAATACAGGGAAACAAGTAACAAAATGTCTGCTGTTGCTTCCTCCTGGATGATGCCAGAAGTGTTCAGGAGCACAAGTGACCAACATAGGAAGCAAACACAACACACAGTCATAGTATAACAAGAGCTTTAATAAAATACATTTATCCCAAATAAAAATATCCTTTTATTTCATCCAGACCAAATCTGTCTAGTTAGATATATGTGGCCTATTAATATATGGCTGTATAACTAGGCTGATTTGTCAATAGTAACATCTGTATCTAGTAAAAATAGAATCCATTTTTTTCTCTCAATGGGCTGTCATCAAGTTTTCCCAGACTGTGAAATGGCAAGTCTGTTTAGTAATCGGGATGGTGGAGTAACGCTGAATAACTTGGCAGGCTTGCAATTGGAAAGCTGGGTGATAACCCATGTGGGAGCTGTAAACACTGCTTATCTGGCTAGACTGTGCCATTCAGGATTCTAATAAAGGCAGCTGACAATACCAGTGGGGGCTATAATGGTCCGAAATGAAGTGCCGCGGTATATGTCGCAGTTATATGAATAGAAGTTATAATGGTTGCTAGCCTGTTTGCCGTCTTCCCAGAAACAGATATAACTAGTAGAAAGCATGCTTAAAAACTTTGAAGTTTGTAAAAAAAAAAAAGCCAGCAAGTCTCGCCCCCAGGAACCACCATGGCCATGCCCCCTGAATCACCTAATTCTACCATATAAATTGGGTGGACCCACTCACTCTGGGTGGGGTTTTATATACCATGCTCCCTTTTCTGGTGCATCTTGCCGGAACTGTACCTGAAACTTAGGTCTAATTTCAGATAACTGTATGAAACTGCTTAGTAAAAAATGTTAGCAAGTTGACAGAAGTGGAAGAGTTCACATTTGCCAAACAGGAGGAATGTGGTTTTTCCAAGTGTGAACTATGTCTGGTAAGTGAACAAAGTCTCAAAACCTGCAACTGCATCCAGAGTGGTAAAGAAGACAGTGACTCTTTTTACTAATTAGTCGATGCACCACTGATTTCAGCTCAGTTGGAATTTTCTTTCTATCCTCCACCATTCCTGAGCAATCAGTGTAGTTAGTTACAATGCCTGACATGCTAAATAGACTCTCTAATATCAAGTGAGTGGTGTCAGGAAGGAGCAGGCAAAGGGGCTTAAGTCATAGCTCCAATCTAAGACGAATAGTGTAAAAGCTCTGAGTCACTTTCCCTTTCCTGCTCCTGCCTGACACCACCCACTTGACATTAGAGAGTCTAGTTAGCATATCAGGCTACAAAAATAACTGCACTTATTGCTTGGGAACTGTGGGGGCTAGAGAAAAAATTCTAACTGTGGCAAAATCAGTGAAGAGGGGCCCATACTGTACTGCACCGCCTACAATTTTTTACACTTTCTTACAAGTTCTTACAGATTTTGGGCGTCAACTGTTAGTTTCAGATCTGGGGAAATTGTAATATGAATGTTTTAAGGGAATGTTGATGTTCAGTTGTCTCATTAAATGGATGTAAATTTATAGAAACAGAAATAAGATGGTTGCCTTAAATCTTGTAGATTTTTTTTAAACCTTTTCTAAGATCACTATTAGAGGTACACATTTTCTTGTTTTATATTCTCTATAGTAAGGGCAGTAGAGTGCATGTGGTTTATCGCAGCTGAAATGAATGGGAGTCAATTGGCTATCAGAGTCTCTACGTCGTGATAAAAGTAACCCTCTGCCCCCAGAGACCAGGGAGTAAAAGGGTAGAAGTACATCAGAGATGTCAATAACTCATCCACCCTCTACTGCATACTTTACAACATTTAGGTAAAAAAGGGATGTTTAAGTGGGACCACTCACTTATGGGCTGAGTTTTAAGCAACTCCCTTTTTTGGGCCAAGTCATAAACAAAATTACTTGGATCGTTCCCAAAAATTTGGGACTTGGGACAGTCCTAGCATATTTGGAACAGTTGGCAACTGTGCTAATGATGAGATGACTCTGGTTATCCTGTCCCAGTCTATAGAACAAGGCTCACAAGCAATGGAAACATCAGCCTGTAGTGCCTGCTCTAGTGGCTGGGGTGAAAACTGGAATTTATTGTTTTGCTACAAAAAAATAAAATTAAAATACAAAAGGGGATATTTATTATTATTTTACAGTTTTCTGGTGTAAAATGGTTGAAAACCTTTTTAAGCACTAGTTGTGGTATTAATTTTCAACACTGGTGTTCTTGTGCCTCCAAAGGGGGGCAGGGCAAGGGCATGTTGGGGGTGGGTCCATTGGAAAAAACAGGTTAAGGCTGAAACTCCTACGAAAATGCAGTGGAAAAAATGTGTTTTACAGCACCCACAAAGTGAATGAGATTCTGGCTAATCCCATCCGCACATTGCAGAAAAAAATCCGAAAAGTGTCAATTATACCTGCGGAAACACTGGAGTTTTCCATATAGGTATAATATGGACACAAAGACAGAATAGAAAAACTCTGCAATAATGCAATGAAAAACACTGCAGAAGAATCGCAATGCATTTCAGCTGCGTTTTTTTTTTTGCAGCCTTGTTTGCTGCGAGAGTCACCATAGGAAAGGTCATTACTTGATGCTACACATGCTGGGTGCAAAAACCACCTGATGGGTTCTCTTTAACCATATCAGGCAAGACGTTTCTGTGATACCGAAGCCAACAACATATTAACCTGACATTGTAAGCATCTACTTACACCTCCCTCCCGGCAAAATATATATTACCAGGCATATTGAGCACAGTGAGGAAAAGGGATTACAGGCAGATAAAAAATAAATCAAGGAGAAAAGGCCAATTCTAATTAGAAAATCCATCTTTACTGATAATGGTGTAGAAGAGAAGACAGTTTACAGATAATATGAGTTAGAAATAAAGCGGCTGTAAGAGCTAGACGCCAATGATAGAGGAAAAATCCACCAGCTGTAGATGAAATAAAGACTGTGGTTTTCAAATACAGATAAAGGACTGTTCATACAAGATACCACCTCAAATAAAGCTGCAAGCAGTAAACAACTCAAAAAATAAGCCAAAATCCATTTCAACGAAGACATCTGCTGCTTAGCTGTGATGTCCAGTTGACCACCAGTATTAAAGGGAGTCTGTCTCCAGAACCAGCATATCACCCCAGCCCCACAGATAGACAGGTCAGTGTCACCAGACCCCAGCATATTATCCTAGCCCCACAGATAGATAGGTTAGTGTCACCAGAACCAGCATGTCACCCCAGCCCTGCAGATAGATAGGTTAGTGTCACCAGAACCCAGCATATCACCCCAGCCCTGCAGATAGATAGGTTAGGGTTACCAGAATCAGCATATCACCCCAGCCCTACAGATAGATAGGTTAGTGTCACCAGAACCAGCATATCACCCCAGCCCTGCAGATAGATAGGTTAGTGTCATCAGAACCAGTATATCACCCCAGCCCTACAGATAGATAGGTTAGTGTCACCAGAACCACCATATCACCCCAGCCCCGCAGATAAATAGGTTAGTGTCACCAGAACCAGCATATCACCCCAGCCCCGCAGATAGATAGGTTAGTGTCACCAGAACCAGCATATCAACCCAGCCCTGCAGATAGATAGGTTAGTGTCACCAGAACCAGCATATCAACCCAGCCCTGCAGATAGATAGGTTAGTGTCACCAGAACCAGCATATCACCCCAGCCCCGCAGATAGGTAGGTTAGTGTCACCAGAACCAGCATATCACCCCAGCCCCGCAGATAGATAGGTTAGTGTCACCAAAACCAGCATATCACCCCAGCCCTGCAGATAGATAGGTTAGTGTCACCAGAACCAGCATATCACCCCAGCCCCGCAGATAGATAGGTTAGTGTCACCAGAACCAGCATATCAACCCAGCCCTGCAGATAGATAGGTTAGTGTCACCAGAACCAGCATATCAACCCAGCCCCGCAGATAGATAGGTTAGTGTCACCAGAACCAGCATATCAACCCAGCCCTGCAGATAGATAGGTTAGTGTCACCAGAACCAGCATATCACCCCAGCCCCGCAGATAGGTAAGTTAGTGTCACCAGAACCAGCATATCACCCCAGCCCCGCAGATAGATAGGTTAGTGTCACCAGAACCAGCATATCACCCCAGCCCCGCAGATAGATAGGTTAGTGTCACCAGAACCAGCATATCAACCCAGCCCTGCAGATAGATAGGTTAGTGTCACCAGAACCAGCATATCAACCCAGCCCTGCAGATAGATAGGTTAGTGTCACCAGAACCAGCATATCACCCCAGCCCCACAGATAGGTAGGTTAGTGTCACCAGAACCAGCATATCACCCCAGCCCCGCAGATAGATAGGTTAGTGTCACCAAAACCAGCATATCACCCCAGCCCTGCAGATAGATAGGTTAGTGTCACCAGCAGGGCTGTGGAGTCAGAGTCGTGGAGTCGGAGTCGGTGCCTATTTTGGTGGAGTCGGAGTCGGTATAAAATGGACCGACTCCGACTCCCAAAATATATAATAAATTGGTACAGTTAGTAGTACAATGCAGTATGTGCTGAATATATTTTCATAAGAATTTGGGAAAATGATGAAATGTCCTGTAAAGGTCTGTTCTATTCCTCATATAATGATGGGACTGAGTTCTGAGTGAACCTATAAGGTTTAGCACCATTATCTGGAGTAAGCAAAAGATACAAGTGTTGTGATTGTGAGGACTGAAAAGCTTGACTTTATCTGTAATTGTGCTGGAGACCCACCCACAGCCCGAGGACACAGAGTGACTGCTTGTCAGCAAGTGAATCATTGTGCTGAGACTGAGAACTCCTTTAAGGCAAGTACTTCTTCTTAGTATATCTAAACTTTCAATAAACTGCATAAATCAATTGTCCAGTGTATGTTCTCTCTGTATGCTTTGTGTTAGTTTGCTTCTCCTCTGAGCTCATGTTTGGAGAGGTTAGCTGCTCTGCTCAGATGGCTTATATATGCTATACATCGAATATAAGGGGGGAAACTGTTTTCTAACATCTCAAACTTAGAAATACAGAAACACACATGTGAGAAAGTACTATAGGTGTAGAAGCTGTTGCCACTTGCCAAGGCTTTGTTATCTAGCACTGCTAGTAGTTTCACTTTGTAGATTGTGAAGCAGTATGATGTAAAACACCCAGGGCCTGATGTATGAAACTGTCTAGGTGTAGAAGTTTCTTTGTTGCCCATAGCAACCAATCAGAGCTCCCCTTTCATGTAGTGCTCTGGAGAAATGAAAGCAGAGCTCTGATTGGTTGCTGTGAGCTCTGACTGGTTGCTATGGGTAACAAAGAAAGTCTTAGACCAAGACAGTTTTCACACATCAGGCCCTTAGGAGCTGTATCCAGAGAAAAGTGTGATACTGAAAGTTCAGAGTAAAGAGACCTAATAAAACATATTACAAACTTTTTATTTATCATGACATATCGATAGCTGTACTATTGATTTATGCATAGTTTGTTTTATTTCTATCCAAAGTTATACTCGCTATTCTTTCAGATATTACAATATACCTTTTTTTTATAGGACAAAATTCTTTTGAAAACAAATTTATATCATTATAAAATGTCTAAGAAGCTTCCTATGAAGTCAGCTGTATTTGAGCATTTCACACTAACTGAAGATAAAAAATATTTTGTGTGTCAGTGTAAGATAGGTGACCCAGATGAGAACAAATGCTGTGATGTCAAAATCAGTGCATACTCCGGAAGCGAGAAAAACGCTCCTACGAGAGCTTCCAATCTAAAAAGACATTTAAGCCGCTTCCACCCAGAAGTTTTCAAATCTGTGACTGAGAAGGATCAGAGTGACACCAAGAAACCAGTGCCCAGCACTTCCCGCCAGGCAACGGAGGATGAAAGATTGTCTCAAACATCAGTAACAAGATATTTTCTAAGTGACAAAATTACTGTAACAATGACAGCAGATGTGTTTAAAAGACAGCTCATAGAGCTTGTTGTGAAGGACGGTGTACCATTATCATTATTTGCTCGACCAAGTTTTAAAGCTCTTAATGGAGAAATGGCCCGCAAACTTGGTGTTTCTCTGGAAAGACAAAGTATTAGAAAATTAGTGATTGAAGAAGCCCTTAACCAAAAAGAACATCTTAAAAAGATTCTCAAGAGACACTTAATATATCTTAAAATGGATGCCTGCACGCGTCACAGAGTGAACTATTTTGCTATAAATGTAAGATTTGTTTGTGACAACAAAAAATTTGTTACCAAGACACTCACAGTAAAGGATACTAAAGCTCAACACACCAGTCAGTTTCTCCAGGCCTTAGTGGAAAATGTTCTGGAAGATTATGAACTCAAAAAAGAACAGGTTCTTGCTATTGTAACGGACAATGCTTCAAACATGATAAGTACAAATAAACTGATGAATGAGAATAAGGAAGGTGAAGAACAGTTAGAAGAAAACTTTGGATTCAGTATGTCTGAGATGGAAGCCCACAGTCCTGTTCCTGTAACTGAGGAACAAACAGATATTACTACAGAACAACAGCAAAATGATACTTTAGAATTAGATCTTGCTGAAGCTGCTTCAAAATTCTCTCATATTTATCACATGCGCTGTGCTGTGCACACACTGCAGCTGGCAATAAGAGACAGTCTGCAAGAGGGACATGCTGGAACTCTGATTGGCAAGGTGAGGAAATTGGCTATTGCTGCCCGAACCAGGGCTGTGGAGTCGGAGTCGGAGTCGTGGAGTCGGAGTCGGTGCCTATTTTGGTGGAGTCGGAGTCAGGGGAAATTGAGTCGGAGTCGGAGTCGGGGCTTTGGCGTACCGACTCCACAGCCCTGGTCACCAGAACCAGCATATCACCCCAGCCCTGCAGATAGATAGGTTACTGTCACCAGAACCAGCATATCACCCCAGCCCTGCAGATAGATAGGTTAGGGTCACCAGAACCAGCATATCACCCCAGCCCCACAGATAGATAGATTAGTGTAGCCAGAACCAGCATATCACCCCAGCCCCACAGATAGATAGGTGTCACCAGAACCAGCATATTACCAAAGCCAGGCAGATAGATAGGTTATTGTCACCTGTATAAAACTTTGTTTTTCCCTTGTGGATCGCTGCCTCTGCATTTGTCAATATGCAAATAAGCTCATTGGAGTAAACAGCAATAATTGCTCCAAATTAACAACAATATCTTGGCACAATATCTTCAAGAGGAGAAGACAGGTTCAGGTGATTCAGGTCACCCTAACCTATCTGCAGGGCTGGGTTGATATGCTGGGTTTTAGTGACACTAACCTATCTATCTGCAGGGCTGCGGTGATATGCTGGTTCTGGTGACACTAACCTATCTATCTGCAGGGCTGGGGTGATATGCTGGTTCTGGTGACACTAACCTATCTATCTTTAGGGCTGGGGTGATATGCTGGGTCTGCTGACACTAACCTATCTATCTGTGACATTGGGATGATATGCTGGGGTCTGGTGATACTAACCTATCTATCTGCAGGGCTGGGGTGATATGCTGGTTCTAGTGACACTAACCTATCTATCTGCAGGGCTGGATTGATATGCTGGGTTCTAGTTACAGACTCCCTTCAATATAGTGGTTAAATTCCAATTCCTGCCCTATATGTGTCAGCGGTTTTGCACATGGATTACCTCACCTGGGCTCCCTGTTCTCTTTAGTGCTTCTGACTGAGGTCAGGGACTGCTGAGGCCTCTGACTGGGCCTAAGCAGTGATGTTGGTTACATCGGCGTCATTATGCTTCATGACACTGACATGACCGATGAGGCTTAATCACAGGCCTCAGCAGTCTCTGACATCAGGCAGAAGCGCCAAAGAGAACAGGGAGCTGCGCCGGAGTCCATGGGAGATGAGTAACATTGTTTTTTGTGTTTGATCACATCACCTGGACCTCCACTTATTATATTCTGGGGTCTAAAGAGTATTTCTGCCTCAGGCAGCAGAATCGCCACAATCGGCCTTCCTGTGACATCACTGTGTTTATTATCCCTATACTGTGACATCACTGTGTGTATTATCCCTGTACTGTGACATCACTGTGTATATTATCCCTGTTCTGTGACATCACTGTGTATATTATCCCAGTACTGTGACATCACTGTGTGTATTATCCCTGTACTGTGACATCACTGTGTATATTATCCCAGTACTGTGACATCACTGTGTATATTATCCCTGTACTGTGACATCACTGAGTGTATTACTGTATCTCTGTACTGTGACATAGGCAGTGCTGTGGTCAGACATTATGCAGCCAGCACTAGGTAACAGGTGACACTCATGATACTAGGACCATTAAGCATGATATTGACCAAAAGTATATTCACTTGCCTCATAGGCATCCTCAGCGGCAGCCCTGTATACCCGTGGGGACTTCAGTTTATGTGATAAAACACATTGGCGGGAAGGGAGTATGAACAATTTTAATGGATACCCCTATGAACCAAAATAAAAAAAATCCTGTATACATATATGTGGTCAGTAGATGGATGAGGGAGATTGCAGAAATAATTTTACAATTAATAATAATTTACAGGAGATATATCTAGGTTTACTTTGATACACCAGTATTATTGGGAATTTTAATGTTTTGGAATAAAGGATAATGTTTTAGGAGTGTGTGAATTGGACCCTTGATGCCTATCAGGCAACTTGGGCAACAAGCCCTCTTTGGTACTGGTGATGGCTTTAGGGGCAAAATCATGCTAACAGGTTTTCTATAAGCCAGGGAGGGTCACAGGCCACTCTTACCACACTAAGGCTGATTAAACTAATAAGGCATTATGAGGATACAATGAGGGTATTAATTTGTAGATACCACACCACGTAGGGGGTAATATACTGTGAAATGGCATCAAGGGGGCACTATACTGTGTTGGGACATTAATAGGGTGTTATACGGTGTGGGAGCACAGTGGAGTCACTAAGGAAGCATTACACTGAGGTCTACTATTATATTCTGTAGGGTCCACTAAGGAAGCATTATGTTGTGGGGGAACCAAGGGGGCATTATACTGTATGGGAAACTAATGGGACATTATACTTTGTGGGGGCACTATTGGAGTATTATACTGTATGGGGGCACTAAGTAGGTGTTATACTTTGTGTATTGTGTGGGGGGAACTACTAAGGGAGTATTAGATTGTGTAGGAGCTCTAAGAGGGCATTATAGTGTGTGGGGGCTCTACGGGGAATTATACTATGTGTAGGCACTATGGAGGCTTCATCACTGTGTGTTACACAGAGGAGGGCACTAGTATTCCATTGGGGAACAAAAGGGACTGGGTGGAATTGGGTGGGATCAAAGGGGGCAGGGGCAGGACCGGTCAGGGTTAGAGACATGGCCTAAAATACTGTATGTAAATAGTGGACAAATTTAGCTAATGTTCAACTCGGACCTTCACTTGATGGCAGACTCAGGTCAGTGGAGTATCCCGCAATATGGATAAAATTAGAATTACCGTAGCTGGGTTTTTTAACTTTTCTTTTATTAATTGCACATCCATTCACATATTATCTGAATAAAGGTGTATTTTATAAATGAGCTGAAGAAACCCTTCTTAAACAGTTACACTGTAAGACTCCTAAATTGTAGTCACCCAGTTTTTTTATTATGTATAGTACAAGTAATAAGAAATCCCAATATACAAAAAAGGAATAAACAGGTAAAATAAATATGCTCCGTCTTTGTAGCACACGCAACGCCTGCATAATTTGTGTTTGTGTTCTTAAATGGTGATTATATCATAAAGCTATTGTCAAGATAAATTAAAATAAAACAAATGCATGCTCAGTGTGAATATTATTTTAGGAGAACACACTGAAGTAGTAGCTGGAGAGACTCTTACAGTGATACTGGCACGAAGCCCAGATGAGCAAAACTATTGAAAAAATGCATAAATAAAACAAGCAAAAAACCCAAAAAACTAGATTACTGACATCGTCAACAATAAGATACATTTCACCACACTATATACAATTATTTCATTTTATTAGGGGATATGATATAGCAATTCTGACTTTACTATTGTGATCCATCCATTAGTCATTCCATACCCATCCATATTAGCAATATCTTACTATACTATATATACAGATGTATCACTGTCGAGATGTCTTATGTTTCATTGTACTGTTGTATGGTTGATTCTTTTCTTAGAAAATGTAAAAATAAACATTATAAATATAAATATATTTATATATATATACACAGATGTAGCAACGTTAACCTAAACTTCTAAAATTAGTAAAACTGCAGAAGCGTGGCACCTTATCACAGAAGACAAAAGAAAGAAAAAACAATGAAAAGTCGTTGAAAATATGTTTTCACGATGACCTTTCATTGGTCTTTATTGTCTAAGATGAGATATGACGTTGTAGCAATTTAACCAATTGCAGTAATTCGGGTTCTCTGCTACATCTGTACTTTGCCAGTGCCTTTGAGGTGCTACAATTCCCTCTTGGTTTCAAATTATATAAACCTGCAGTTGTATAATAAGATGAACCACCTGCTATAACCTGACCTAGCTGACGATCTAATGTGTATTAAACAAGTTAAATCAACAGTTGCAGCACACTTGAACATGACTTTTTTTTTTTAAGAGGACCTTTCACCACCTTCACCAATTCTAGTTCTTAGCATCTGTTAATGTGTGCCGCTCCTCTTATTCTAGCAAGTTGAAATTTTTTTTTCCAGCCCCCACCATTCCTGAGCAACAAGCAGTGTGGTTTTGGTGCCTGATGTGCTATTTAGGCTCTGTAATGTAAGGTGGGCGGTGTCAGGCAGGGGGTGTGATTCAGAGCTCCAATCAGAGGCAGCCACTGTCAGAGCTCAGTATCTCACCCTTTGTCTGCTCCTGCCTGACACCGCCCTCCTGACAGTACAGAGCCTAAATAGTATATCAGGCACCAAAACTAACAGCATTGATTGCTCAGGAATGGTAAATATATAGGGAGTTCTTATACTTCTACCTTCTGCTCAATCCACTCCTGGCTTTGGCTCAAAAAAACACAGCACAATCTGCAACAAAAAAAGCTGCATTTAAGCAATGTGGGGCCTCAGACTTTAAATGGCTTTTCAAAGACTTTTGACTTTTTACCACAAAGCAGCAATTTACAGATCCAAGTTAAACTTTGCTACAGCTGTACATATGGTGAGTGAACTAGCCGTATATAAATATCATATAGATATATGGACCAATTAGCAGATGAGGTTTAATATTAGCCACTTCGACACTGACAACTTACTGAACTTGTTGCATTTTGAAGACGTACAGGTAGTAATTTTGTGGGCAGGTCTAATATTCATAAGGATGTATGATGATGGATCACTAAGAAGCTCACTGGCATGTCACTGATGCACAAAGCTTCATTTAAGTATAGGCTTTCAGTTCTCTATCACTGACATCACAGAGGAGCACTGCAAGATTCCATAGCTTAATAAAGATAGGCTGCTTTATACTAAATATTACCATATGTGCTATGGTGCTTCAATTGGAAAAACTAGGAAAAATCATCTAAAACAATATAGTTCATCTTTATTAAAAAATGAACTTTTCTAGAATAAATTACAATGTTATGCTATGATGCTTGCTTAGTTCGGGACACATGTACAGTACAGACCAAAAGTTTGGACACACCTTCTCATTCCAAGAGTTTTCTGTATTTTCATGACTATAAAAATTGTAGATTCACACTGAAGACATCAAAACTATGAATTAACACATGTGGAATTATATACTTAACAAAAAAGTGTGAAACAACTGAAAATATGTCTTATATTCTGGGTTCTTCAAAGTAGCCACCTTTTGCTTTGATTACTGCTTTGCACACTCTTGGCATTCTCTTGATGAGCTTCAAGAGGTAGTCACCTGAAATGGTTTTCACTTCACAGGTGTGCCCTGTCAGGTTTAATAAGTGGGATTTCTTGCCTTATAAATGGGGTTGGGACCATCAGTTGTGTTGTTCAGAAGTCAGGTGGATACACAGCTGATAGTCCTACTGAATGGAGTGTTAGAATTTGTATTATGGCAAGAAAAAAAGCAGCTAAGTAAAGAAAAACGAGTGGCCATCATTACTTTAAGAAATGAAGGTCAGTCAGTCCGAAAAATTATGAAAACTTTGAAAGTGTCCCCAAGTGCAGTGGCCAAAACCATCAAGCGCTACAAAGAAACTGGCTCACATGAGGACCGCCCCAGGAAAGGAAGACCAAGAGTCACCTCTGCTGCGGAGGATAAGTTCATCCGAGTCACCAGCCTCAGAAATCGCAGGTTAACAGCAGCTCAGATTAGAGACCAGGTCAATGTCACACAGAGTTCTAGCAGCAGACACATCTCTACAACAACTGTTAAGAGGAGACTGTGTGCAGCAGGCCTTCATGGTAAAATAGCTGCTAGGAAACCACTGCTAAGGACAGGCAACAAGCACAAGAAGAACACAAGGAATGGACATTAGACCTGTGGAAATCTGTGCTTTGGTCTGAGGAGTCCAAATTTGAGATCTTTGGTTCCAACCACTGTGTCTTTGTGCGACGCAGAAAAGGTGAACGAATGGACTCTACATGCCTGGTTCCCACCGTGACGCATGGAGGAGAAGGTGTGATGGTGTGGGGGTGCTTTGCTGGTGACACTGTTGGGAATTTATTCAAAATTGAAGGAACCAGCATGGTTACCACAGCATCTTGCAGCGGCATGCTATTCCATCCGGTTTGCGTTTAGTTGGACCATCATTTATTTTTCAACAGGACAATGACCCCAAACACACCTCCAGACTGTGTAAGGGCTATTTGACCAAGAAGGAGAGTGATGGGGTGCTACGCCAGATGACCTGGCCTCCACAGTCACCAGACCTGAACCCAATCCAGATGGTTTGGGGTGAGCTGGACCGCAGAGTGAAGGCAAAAGGGCCAACAAGTGCTAAGCATCTCTGGGAACTCCTTCAAGACTGTTGGAAAACCATTTCAGGTGACTACCTCTTGAAGCTCATCAAGAGAATGCCAAGAGTGTGCAAAGTGGTAATCAAAGCAAAAGGTGGCTACTTTGAAGAACCCAGAATATAAGACATATTTTCAGTTGTTTCACACTTTTTTGTTAAGTATATAATTCCACATGTGTTAATTCATAGTTTTGATGACTTCAGTGTGAATCTACAATTTTTATAGTCATGAAAATACAGAAAACTCTTGGAATGAGAAGGTGTGTCCAAACTTTTGGTCTGTACTGTACCTGTATTGCGCATGTTCCAGACTGCTACATCTGTAAGTTAGGAAATCCTCTCAGAGCCTTAAAAGAGGTTTCCAGGGTAAAAATATCGATGACCTATCCAAAGGTCAGCTGCTACCCAGAGAATAGAGCAGGAAGCAGACAGCTCTGCTCTCTGTATAGTGGCCAAAGCAGGTCACTGCAGCCTAGCTTCCATTCAACTTGATGTGCAGTAACCTGTTTGGCCACTACACAGAGAACAGAGCTGTCTGCTTCCTGCTCTATTCTCTGTATTTCAGCTGCTCAGAACTGCAGATCACTGGAGGACCAGGCCATCAATTGTAGCCCAGAAAACCCATTTAGTTGTGCACCAGTTCAGAATTTATGTGGAAATTTCATGAAATTTCTTCCCCATTACGAATAGCATAAGTCGCATACTATTCTGATTTGCCTGCAGTTTTAGCTTGCTCAAGGACCTTCTTCTAAATATAAGTCCTGAGTTCAGCAAATTCATCTGGAATGAAGTACAAGATGGCTTATGCAACGGGAAAATAACAGCTTCATCCTGAAATAACAATTTTATTTTGCTTATTGTAGTATTGGGCAAGTTCATATCACTTTATGATGCATGGAATATCACAAAGTTTAGTTTAATGCCATTTGGCTTTCACTTTACTATATTCACCGAGGTGTTGTCCTGATTATCATCCATGTGCTACATCTTTATATAGAAGGAGATGACATATTCCAATTTGAAGAGCATTAGCATTCAGTAGGATGACATGTAACGTCTATAGAACGTGTACTTTTGTTCTACACATCAGCAGGACTAAAACACTTTATTCTCAAATACAACTTTTCTTTTTCTCTGCACAACATTTTACATTTAACATTCAAGCCGACTCTTGTTAAACTCCCTAGGCACCGGCTTAATGTTCACAATCCTTTCTCAGAACAGTTCATTGTATCTTGACAGTGCAATCCAATGGGAAATAGACTGAATCAGAAGTAGAATTGGGAATACTGACAAACATCACAGATCTATGTGAGATGTCAAACCTTGTCTAATGGTGCTTTTCATCAGACTATCTCCCCTGGGTTATGCAGCTCACACTCAGCGTGGTGCTCTTCATGCTTTAAAGTTCACAGAGTAACATGCAGAGCATCACAGTGTAGATACTGGCTATCAGGAATTGGAAATTGGAATTAAAAAGGACACGTATGGAACAATCTGTTTTACATGGAAGAGATGGGACGTTTATATTGGTAAACTCCAGCGGAATGCTTACCCAAGTTAAAATATAAAAGTCTACATTACCACATTGTCATAACCTATTGTATATAATATTATCACCATCTAAGCAGGGGTGTAACACATACATTGTAATGGTGCTTTTGTGTATTATACAGTACCTACAGTACGTCATACTGCTCTCATCTTGCCACCTTACAAAACTGTCCCTCAACGTGAAGACAATTCGGTAAGCCAAGATCACAATTGTAGATGGACATGTTATCTCACTGAACAACACATCACCCAAGTTTAGGTGTAAGGCCCCAGAAAAAAGTGCACATAGTCTATATAAGCTGTGGCATAAGCTGTAGCAAGGTCTGTGAAGTGCCCACAGGTTAGCACACTTTGGCAGGTCACTGCCTAACTACGAGGTTGCATTCATGTCCTTAAAAACGTTTATATCAGTGCAGGAGCTCAGATTCAATTCATCTTAGGTGGTGCCTTCCCCAGGGGTGCAACTAGAATAATCACCTCTCCTTAGTATCAGCTATGATGAAAGAAACCAAAGGTTTATAAAGAGCAAAGATGTTCTGTTCCTCGGGGGCAGGGCTAAGTTTTAGTTCATGCAATTAGAAGACTAATCTCCAAACAGTTTTGCTGCCAGAGGGACTGGTGCACTTCACAAAATAGATGAGGAAAGAACATTATGTGGCAATACTGAAGCAACATCTCAAGACATCAGCCAGGAAGTTAAAGCTTGGGCGCAAATGGGTCTTCCAAATGGACAATGGTCCGAAGCATACTGCCAAACTGGTTACAAAGTGGCTTAAGCATAACAAAGTCAATGTTTTGGAGTGGCCATCACAAAGCCCTGATCTCAATCCTATTGAAAATTTATGGGCAAAGCTGAAAAGGCAGGTGCGAGCAAGGCGGCCTCCAAACATGGCTCAGTGACACCAGTTCTGTCAGGAGGAATGGGCCCAAATTCCTACCAACTATTGTGAGAAGCTTGTGGAAGGAGATCCAAGACATGTGACCCAAGTCATACAGTTTAAGGGCAACGGTACCAAATACTAATGAAATGTATGTAAACTTTTGACTTTGCAGAAATTAATAAAAATGCCTTAAAAAATTCTCTCTCTCTCTCATTATTCTGGCATTTGGCAAATATAAATAATTTTGGTAATCCTAATTGACCTAAAACGGGAAAGATTTATTCTGATTTCATGTCAGGTAGTGAGAAAAACATCATATGTGTCTTTATATATAGTATATGTAAACTTCTGGTTTCAACGATAAGTGCATTCTGGACTTTTTGGCATGGAATATGAAAATAACCAAAGTCGATCCCAAAAGGTAGCTCTTTCAATCCAAACTTCCAAGGGAAACTATGATTACTTTTAGTATGACAATCAAACCATAGTAAAGTCAGCACAATCTCATGATCTCAGCAGAATGATGATGTCTCCTATCTTTTATGTCTTTAAAGGGATTATCCAGCTTTCAAATATTATCTGAAAATAAATCCACAGCAGTGCTAAATCTTTACTGTTCCCTTGTGCACCATTCTCTTGGCTTTATTTTACTTGAGACTCCTTGTATCACTGTTATTTGATTGCAGTGGACAAACTACATTTCCCAAAATTCATCTGCCTGCTCTCACTCTCTGTGTACCCCTCCCTTCTCCACTCTCCCCTGCAAAGAAATCACAGGTAATAAATCACTCCCACATCTGAGGTCACATGATGCTGTGATGTTTCGTTTGCATGCTCAACCCCCTCCCCCCATGAGAAGCAAAAACAGACAGAGCAGGCAGATGAAACATGGGATATGTAGTTTGTCCACATATTCGCTGCATGTAAATAACAATGATACAAGGAGCAACACGTAAAGTAAATCCAAGCAAAGTGAGGATTATGCACTGCTATGGATGCATTTGCAGAGAATTTTTGGAAGCTGGATAATCCCTTTAAGCATATATAAGGGATCCATTTTATGCATTATTTATGCACAAGAAAACATGAATATTCTAAGCTGCTGGCAGGTATATATACAGTATGTATAAATACATATGTGACCTGCACTATTCCAACTTCTGATAAAAAAACTTGAAAATGGAGTCCTCAGGTCCCTGTTCACATCAAAGAGGGAAATGTTTTGCTCAATATCATGAAAATAAAATAATGCGATTGTTTTGAATGCTTTGCTCACCACAACCCGTAGCAGGGAGGAAGCCTAATGAGGCGAAACCCTCGGTTGAGCGAATGATCGGGCGTGCTATGACTTTTGATTTATACAAAACGTTTGAGATTTTGACGCTTGTGAGTCTATGGAATACAAATTAGATTTCCATGATTATTTGTATGGTCTACACTATGTCTAAGTATCCGATTCAAATCCATATCTTGCCGGATTATTGGAGCTGAATGAGAGTTTATTATCTCTTGGAAGCCAAACCATGGAGCGGCACAGATCTAGAAGAGATAACAGGGGCATATCATGCATAGCATCTAATATCCCTGCTATAGGGTTGGTGGTGAGCAAATCTTCAGAGCAGCCACATTGTTTATTCTTCCTGATATTGAGCCTTCTGTGATATACGCGCTATGGGATGCAACTAGCTCTGAGTTAGGAGACTTTGGTAAATAGACCATGGTAAATGTGTTCGAGAAATCGAGAACTAAAAATATACTAAAAATTTTCAGAATAAAAAGTCCTGTTGATAGAACAGAAATAAATGGATTAAACTAAATTCAAATGAACTTTTTGTCTTCTATCTGATTTTTTGTCTTTTTTACTCCTCCTTCTTTGTAATTGAAGAGATGTGATAATACAAGTGTTAGAGCAAAAATAGAATATATACTTGATATATTGTAACAGCCTACGCATCATGAAACAATACTGGAAATCTGGACATTTCCTAAGAAGATAATAAGATATGACTTTTTACATATTCTATGTCTCGAAAGACCTGAATCCCACTCCAATTATATGGAACTTTCTTTTATAAAGAGATTACAATAATGTTATAAAATGAGAAAATGTAATAGAGAGCTAAAGTGAAGCTCTAGAAAAGCCTCAAAAAATCCCCAGACCCAGAGGTGTACTTTGGCTCTCCTACACGTGGGGCACATACAATAATCAGTTTGGTGCCCCCTCCCTTACGAAGCCCCCCTTACAAATTTAGACGTGATTTCATCAAAAAATTAGATTTTTTTATTACTAAGAGTAGACAAATGGCAGACCGCAAGAGCTAGTCGTAATGGCAATGGATGGACATACATTTTCTTTCATCCTAAAACACTAGGGAGAAATGGTGGATTCAAGAAAGTGAGGGGTTTCAGGCTATATTCAGACAGTTGCGGAGAGTAAAGACTGCGAAAAAAGGATGAAATAGTCATTTTTTTTTCACACAGCTTTGCATCCAAGTGGGAATTTTCACGGATCCCTCCATGAAAAATGAACAAGGATAGGACATGTTCAATATTTTTGATGATCCATTAGAACAGGTCATCAAAAACGGACATGTGAATAGACACGCTCTGGGGCGTAACTTGAGGGGGTGTAGAGGGCCCAGGAGCCTTAGGGGGCCCATAAGCACTGGCATCAGTATTGAGATTGCAGCTTCCATCTGGCCCATAAGCCAAGGAGACCCACAGATTACCCTAACACACTAAGGTTGATTAAACTCCTTAGCAGCCATAACCATCACTATCAAGAATTCGCTGTAGGGATGAGGTAGGGGGCCCCGGACAAAAGATTGCACCGGGGCCCACAAGACTTTAGTTACACCACTGTACACACTGAAATCAGTGGCCCAGAATTACTATAGTGCAGGGGCATAGCTAGCAGGGAGAAGGGGCGCGGGCTTTCAGGGGGGTCCACCCTGGGGCCACTGCAAAGACAAGCAGTGATGTCAATTGTATTGAAGTCTGGAAGACGCTGATAGAATTGAAATACATGGTAGAGGAGATATCTGCTGACACACAAAGTAGCTGAGGAGGCAGCCGGCACAATGAAAGAATGGAGGAGAGGATGGTGTAAATGAATTTTTATTTTTTACACCACGCATGCAGCCTGCATTGCATTTCTTCAGACCCCAAAGTATAATAGGTGGAGGCTCAGGGGAGATGTAAAAAATAATACAACCTTCATATTCACCTTCCGTTACCTCTTGACATCACCAGGATAGCGCCGGATGCTGCAAGGAGGCCCAAAGAAGTAACAGAAAGTGAGTATAAATGATTTTTTTTTTTTTTTTTTGTCACCTCCTCTGGGTCTTCACCTATCTGAAGAGACTCCAGAGTATAATGCGGTGCCCAAGACGAATTTCCATTTGTTCAGTTTCATATAAATCCAAACTATTTGGTTGAACCCGGCTCGGTATGAGTCGGTTCTCCCATCTCTAGTTAGGACTACACCCTGGTGTAAATGTGGTGCATATTTTGGTGTAATGTGTAATTGAGTTTCGACTTATATTTTCAGCTAGAAATGTGGGTGTAGATTCTCAGAAAAAGGGGCCGTGGCATAAATGCAAAAACAATGCTCCAAAATTGTGTTGTATAATTCTGGCTCAGAGTGAGCCAACTAAGAGTGATTGTGATGGTGTGATGATGTTAACCAGCACCAGAAGGGGGCCTCATTTTATAGTTTGTTTGAGTCCCCCTTCTCTCTGCATGCCTCTGAGCAGTGCTTGTTATATACATATCTACATATAAAATAACACATGGTGACCCGTGATTCTTAGCATCATGGATGTAGTTTGTCAACGCTACTAAGAAAAATATTTCATAGCACACGTAGGGATCAGCGTGCTCTCTGCTGACATTTAATTGTCTCACCTTTTGATGCCAGGGCGCTGTTAGGCTCATATTTCTCAATTAGCAGCTGGACTTGTTCCTGTTTCAGTGGTGGATACAGAATTTCATTTAGCCGTGGATCCCGCTGCTTGAAGTTAATGAATTCTGTCATCTGGTCAACACTGAGGTACGTTCTACTTTTTGTGCCACTGTAAAACAGCAATATGAATGTATATATAACTGACACCTCAGAAGTATTAATTACCATAATACACACTAATGACGGCACAGACTGAGCCCTATGAAAAGAAAGGTTCATCTCAATATCTCTACTCCTTATTATACAAGTGTGATACTGGGTGTAAATTACATTGACACAACTTGGCACATTAGAAATCCAAACTGAGCAAAGCAAAATTGACATTACACAGAAATTATACAACCTAAAGCATACCTCCAGTTATACAAACTTGTCATAAATGACTAGTACAGGTGAATATAAGAAACTTTGTAATATATCTTATTGATGAAATCTGTTTTCTTCTCCACTTTTCAGGCAGTTACTTTCTCCATATTAGTCTAAAAAGAGGGGAGAGGGATAGAAAAGAGACTTAAATAATTGCTGTTGTTACACTCTGCTATTCTAAACTATTTTAACACCGCTATGTTGTAGATAAGAGCCTTTGAGTGAACATAATGAGGCAATAAATCAATTAACCAGACAGCCAGAGAATCTCACGCCCTCCTCCCCCTCCAGAGAGGTCTATGTGCGAGGCTGAATACAGAGACAAATATAATGCAAGAAAGCAGTCAGATGAAGATAAGAAGCAGGAGAACAGCTTAATACGTGGAGAAGGAAACAGATCTCCTTAATAAGATATATCACAAAGTTTCTTATTTTCACATGTACTATTCATTTATGACAAGTGGTTTATAACTGGAGGTACACTTTAATTCAGTGATCACCAAATTAACACTAGTTGTGAAATGATTCAAACATTTTCATGCTAAATTTCTTATAATACAAGTTTCATACAATATTGTAAAATTCTAGCAAAATCCTTGACATGATGCAATTCACATTATGACCACTGGGCGGCTACACATAGACACATATAGGATAGACATCTCATGACAGAGTATTGTACATTCATGTTGTTTTTAAAAGCTGGTCATCTTGCACCACTTATCTCACAATATGTTGAACCAAAAAAAAAAGTAAGGAAGGACACACCTGTATAACCTTGATTCCCTTTTTCATTTATTTGTCTCGGATGTCAGAGCACATGCAGTAACATTAAATGGTTTAATAATAGTATTATATTAGTGGATGCTTCTGCACCTCTGCAGCATTGCTAAGCTATGCCCCCTGCAGCACTGCTGGTCCCCATCTTGTCAGTTTGGAGATCCCACCCATAACATGTCCCTCAGACTCCTCCACTGCACCTGCACTGCCCGTTAACCCCATTATGAATGTAGTGGTGGACACTCGTCCTGCCCCAGTCACTTTAGTGGGAGTGTTGGAAATAGGCAAATACAGCACTTGTCTATCTCCAGCACTTCCAGTGATTAGAATGGGGGTGCGCATTCTGTGTCCAATGCTACATTTACAACATCAGTTAAAACGCCCCTGTTCTTGGGATCAGTGGGGGTCTCAGCAGTTGAACCCCCAACGATCATACAATTTATCCACTATCTTATTGATATTAGATGAGTCATTTTGCTACTGTATAACCCTTTTAATAACCTGATAGTCTGAACTGACATTTGTTTTTAACACAAAGCATATGACAAACTGGGTCCTCCAAAGTGAGTGATGCTTTCTGCTCTTTTTATCTTACTGTATACTTAAAGGGGACCTTTCACCTCTCCTGACATGTCTATTATAATAAATTATTGTATTTCCTGAATATAACAATTCTGGAGCATCTTTTCCTAGGACTCTGTGTTGTGCGGTTCCTCTGTTGTTACTACATTAAATGTATGCATAAATCATGTTACCACTCACTGTCAGCTGATTGGACAGTGTGAGAGGATGTACAACACGCCCCCAACTGGTAACATGATACATTTCTAGTAGGGACAATAGAGGACCGGCACACTGCAGAGTTCTGAGATGATAAAATAGTTATATCATGGCAGGTCATCTGTAAAATGAGTTCTGTCTATCTAAGACCTCCCCAAATAGCTACACACAAATGCTACAGAAAAAACATAAGAGGATGTAAATATTTCTTACAACTCTGAGAATATATTGTCTATTTCAGGCCGTGGACACAAGTTATTTAAGAAGACTCTGTACACTTCTGGTGTGAAGTCATCTTGAGGGATGGAATCACTCTATGGAATAAAAAAAAAAGACTTAGAATAAAATATACTGAAAATCCCAATGAGGTAAAGTTAGAGCTTTATATAGAGAGCTACAGATGTAGCAGATTTAACCTGAACTTCTGCAATCGGTTAAACTGCTGCAGCGAGATATCTTATCACAGAGGCCAACCAAAACCAATGAGAAGTCATTGAAAAATGTTTTTCTAAAGACTCTTTATTGGTTTTAGTTGTCTTCTGTGATATCAGGCTGCAGCAGTTTAACCGATTGCAGAAGTTCAGGTTAAATCTGCTACATCTGTGTTTAATGAATGTAAAATGAATGAATAATTCATGACGGAACTGAGTAGTTATTATAATTAATAAAATAAATGCAACCTCTCTGGATACGTCTGATTTAGTAAATAATTACATTTCCTATAATATAACAATTCTACCATGTCTGACCCTTCCATGGAGAATGAATGTGGTGCCCGATCACATGCTGCTGCTTCATTGTCACGGGAGATCCAGACCCCCTTTCTCAGGATCGGTGGGAGTCCCAGCGCTCAGACCCCCCACTGATCACAAAGTTATCCCTAATCCTATTGACAGTGAACAACGTCTATACTTGGTGACACCCCTTTAAAAGGAATGTGTTGCCAAATTTTTAAATGTATTTATTAAAGTGGATGTCCAGCACACATACTGCTCCATTCATTTCAGTGGGAGTTCTGGAGATATCTAAGAACCGTACTCTGTATCTCTGGCGCTCCCATTGATCACTATTCTCCTGATCAGTGGGAGTTGATCGGTCATACCCCATCCACATATCTCTGGCTAGGGATAACTTGGGAAAGCCCCTTTAACATTAGATATATATTAGCATTGGGCTTATCTGCAGAAAGGACATCAAGATTGCCTAAAGCAGAAAACCTCTTAAAGGTCCCACGTAGCAAATACGATTCGGGAAAAACACTGCAGAAAGGCATCACTTTTTTTTGCAGCGTTTTTCATTGTGATTTTGCAAAGTTTTCCTCTGTGGACTTTATTCCCCTATACTACCTTTCCGTAAAACGCAAGCATTTTTGAAAAAGCAGTTTTTCCACTGCAGATTTTTTGCTGTAATGTGTGGATGGGATTAGCCAGAATCCCATCCACTTTGCAGGTACTGTAAAACGCAGCGGTTTTTTGCCGCCACAGCCAAAGTGCTGCATTTTTTCAATGTGGGGCCCAAGACTAATGGGAAAAATATACTGTACAGACAGACTGTATGAAAAACTGTATGCTATAGGTGGAACCTTTAGTATTTATTGTTTGTGTTAATATTTTTGTTGAACTTTATCAACTTTATAAATATCTGGGAAAAAAAAACAAAAAAAAACAAACAATGAAACAAAGCAGAAGTTTAACCTCCTGGGATCACGCGTCTCCCTCTAGTACTGCAGGAAGATGCAGCCATGCAGATATAATAGACTAAGCCTGATCTCTGGTGGCTTCCCCTCCACATCACTGCACTGTGCAGGGGGAACAGAAGTTTAATGAGATAAATGAAATTGTGCTGTTTGTTAATGTTAGAAACATTTACTGGCATTGTCATTTCCAGTCTGTCTTCTACTATGAACTGTGATAACAGGCAGTGATATAATATCCAGTCAAAGGGGTTTTTGAAGGGTTAAAAATGGCCCAAAATGCTAAAATTCTCAATACTTGGACCATTAGAATTCTTCATCGTTCTCATTTTGGGGTTCCCACTGTGTCTGTTAAAGGGATTTTCCTATGGTTAATTATTGATCCCCTATCTATAGGATAGATCATCAATATTACAATGGTGAGGGTCATACCCCCAGTCCCGACCCCCAGCTGGTCAACAGCTTGCAGGGGTGCACTGCTCAGGTGAGTGCTGCAGCCTGTTCTTCAGGCCATTGATGTCCTCCTTGTCATTCACAAGCCTTTAACAAGTGAATGGCATTGAGATGCATTACCAGGCATAGTCACTATACAATGTATGGCACTGTGCCTAGTACACAATGAATAGGACGCACCGCCCTTCTGGGTGTCGCAGCTGCTTCAAAAAATTGATAGGTTTTTTTGCAAAAGGTCAGACCTCTACCAATTTGATACTAATGATCTGAGTATTTACATATTGTAAAATTGCTTTAACACACTTATATGATGGCTTGTACATAGGGAATACCCATCATGTAGATGGACTACTGTAGTGACATCAGTTTTTTCACTGGACATAGCAGTAGTAAGGAAATAATCCCATAACAAACATCTATCACTAATTCACATTTATCCCAAAATGGTGCCATATAAAAATACAATGACACACATAAAATAAGCCCTCATATGGCTACATTGACAGAAAAAGATATATTTTTAGAAATGTAAAGATAGAAGAAAAATTGCTGTATCTTTAAGACCCAAAGAAATCTGCTCCCTTAGGGATTAAAAGGTTTATCTATTTTTACAATTGATGGCTTATCCTTAAAAAGGACCTTTCACCACCTCCACCAATTAAAGCTCTTAGCATGTGGTTATAGGGGGTGCTCTACTGATTACAGCACAGTTGGAATTTTTTCTCTAGCCCCCACCATTCCTGAGCTATCAATGCTGTTAATTTTGGTGCCTGATATGCTATTTAGGCTCTGTACTTTCAGGAGGGCGGTGTCAGGCAGGAGCAGACAAGGGGTGTGATTCTGAGCTCTGACACTGGCTGCCTCTGATTGGAGATCTGAATCACACCCCCTGCCTGACACTGCCCACCTGACATTACAGAGATAGCACATCAGGTGCCAAAACTAACTGCGTTTGTTGCTCAGGAATGGTGGGGGCTAGATAGAAAATTCCAAGTTTGCTGGAATCAGTGGAGCGGCGACTATTAACAGATATTAAGAACAAGATTTAGTGAAGGTGGTGAAAGGTCCTCTGTAAAGGCAAGAGAAGAAACGTCCCTAAAGCCCTTTCGCTAATTTGCAGAATAAAACAGTTTGTTGTCTTGATCGGTTGCCAATGGTATACAACTATGAATTCAGGAACTTTCTATGTTCAGAGACTCAACCATGATTCCCTTATTGTGATCAGATTATCTTCTCCTACATGTAGTGTCCCTGCCTGATAACCTACACACAATAAGGAGATCATGGCTGGGTTTCTGACAATTCCCACACTGTAAAGAGTTCCTGAATTCATAGTCGTATCCATTGACAACTGATCAAGACAAAAGACTGTCACCACTGAGATAGAGGAAATCTGTAAAACTCTGCAAAATTTTAATTATTTATATTTACAAAAATGTTTAACTTTTACTTGTCTACAAATTTGAATAAATGACTATGTTCTTAGGGAAATCCTTTAAGATAGGCCATCCATTTTAGGTTTTTGGAAATCCAACTGTTAGGATCCTGGCAGATGTTTTCCAAAGCACAGAGCTCCTGGCATTGTCCACATGCTGGGTGTTGCGCTTCTCAATGAAAGTGCTTTTAGTAGCAGCGTTTACTTGTACTGCAGCAGTGTCCCGTAGACTTGAATGCAAAACTGCTGCAGTACCCACAACCCCAATACTAAAAGTATAGCAAGTCATCACCACTGCACCCGGCATGTAGACAATGCCAGGAACTGCAATGCTTCAGGAAACAGCTGATCTGCAGGGGTCCTGACAGTTAGACTAACACTGATCTAAAACTGATCACCTATCCTCAATTTTTAAAGGGTGGATCACCCCTTTAAATGAAACAGAACCATGTGAATGGGACTGAGCCATAGAATGACAATGTGACCAACGGACATGATGTCACTGACTGAGAAGAGGAAGCGGAGTTCCTTCTGAAAGAAAGCAGCCATGTTTTCTAATCCTAGATAACCCCTTCAACCATGGAAAAAGCAAAAATATCAATAAATATACGACAAGATCTACTCAATCATTTTACACAAGCCTATATATCAGTCTGCTCGGCTCCCCCTGCACTATAACATGTTGCCGGCTGATTACACTGCATTTTGATTGTGACAGGTTCCCTGTATGCAATATAGTTTTTGGCAAATATTAAATTATGCCCCAAGACCATCAGATAAGCTCTTGCATAATTTAATGTGTGTTAGTTGGGAATCTCCAGTATCTGCTTTACTTTTTAGTTTGCAAAAAAATAAGATTAAAAATGAATGAGATAGATGCTGTCTGCCATGTGTAACACCATATGGTGGTATCAATTCACTGCATGAGAAAAAAAAAAACTAACAAGATGGTCATTTTTCTTTTTGTACATTGTAACTGTAAACACCACAAGAAAGGTATATGATATTAGAGGAAAAGAGAAAAATATTGCAATGAACATGCAAAGAACATTAGATAGTTCTTCAAATGTAAAGCATTGTTTTATAGACAGATCCAAAATTCTGTACTGGTTTATTTCGAAATCTATTTTCGTAACAATCTGAGTTTAATTTCTCTTAATTTTAAAATTCTCTGCTTTCTTTAACTAAAATTTTAAGGGATTGTATAGTATTAGAAAAACACAGTTGTTTTGCTCTAAAAACAGTGCCACTCCTCTACAAAGGTTGTGTGTGGTATTGCAGCTCATCCAGATTCGCTTAAAGGGGTTTTGCGGGACTTAAAGGGGTTTTCAAGGATATACAGATTTGATCAAGGAGACCGGGAAAGGTGTAAAAAAAACACTCTCCTTCTTCTCATCCCTTCTCCATAGCCTTCATTGCTTATGTATGGAGCATGGGACAAAATCACTCAGATAAGTAAAGAAGTAATAGTTGAAGACACAGGCATTTTTCTTTAGTGAAGTATATTACAAATTGTATTCCCTTCGCCTGCACTATGGATTTATGAAAAAATAAATAAAATTTGCATATACTTTAAATTATCTGATCCACTCCTCCATTATTCCAGGTTACTCACACTCAGGCCCTCGGATTCATAAAGTCTTCTAGATGCGAACCTAACTTGACTCCTTGCACAAGAGTGTGCGATTTTACTGTCTGAATACAGGTCACATGGTACAATGGTAGACCAGACCAGATCAGAGAATTCATGGATTAGACAACTGGTGATAAACCTACAGTCATTTACAGTACATTTACCTACAGTATTTATCCCAGAAAATTATTGCAATTACACATGTTTTGCTATACATATGTTTATTTCCGTTGTGTGTATTTCACACAAAACTCCAAAATTGTTGATACCTTTTCAAAATTCTGGGTAAATAGCTTTGTCTTAAGCATGTGATGCTCATTCAAACTCAATTGTAGCAAGCAACAGGTGTGGGCAATATAAAAATCACACCTGAAACCAGATAAAAAGGACAGAAGTTGACTCAATATTTGCATTGTGTGTCTGTGTGTGCCACACTAAGCATGGAGAATAGAAGGAGGAGAAGAGAACTGTCTTAGGACTTGAGAACCACTACACTGCTATTTACCCCATCCAAATTACTATAGGATAAAATATATTTTGTTGGGTGTGCTTCTTTAATTCTATGACTGTGTATTGTAAGCAGAGAACTGAAAGCTTTGCTAAAAAAACAAAAACAAATAAAAACAACTCTGTTGGCTCACATAGAATATACTGTATAAGGATATAACATGTTATATGGACAGTTATAGATACATACTAAGGATTTTAATTGGAAATCAATGAATTTTATTGTATGCAATATGCACTCGAAAGTCATCAATAGTTTTCTTATACCTTCAATAAGGCCGTATACAAAAAGAAAGCAATCTTTTATTTAATAGAAAACGGAAAAACTTCAGCTCAACACAAATGTAATCCTCCAATAGTAAAAAGAAACTTTCCAAGATATCTGAGTTATTAAATTCAAATCACTAGTGAGATATTATAACTCAAGAAGGTCAAAATTTACACCTGAGAGTCTCGTCCTCTCAGCTAGAAAGTGTCTTTTTACTTTATTAAAATTCTAAGTAGAGTTAGTAGATAACAGAAGGATGACAGGTTCACATCTATATTACTACAGTAAGACCTGGAACATTGGCTGCTGTAATTGACTGCATGTTATAAAGCAAAAAGAAAAGGAGAAAAAAAAGGAAAGAAAAAAAATTCTTAAAATATATATCAATTTAAAAAAACAATGGTAGGTAAACCATCGGACATAAAAACTGTTCCTGTATTAGAGATACTGTAATTATATTATTGATGGTACTTGTTCTAGATAGTTCTTGACTCTCTGCACCAACCCGGCCAATCCCTGTAATATAGGCGGAATACTTCATCTGAACTGAACTTAGATAAAATTCTACAGTGATCTGCCCAGTCCAAGTGAACTACCAAAGGTACTGCGGCCGTAATATGGCTGCAAAAATGCTGCCTCACCAAAGGCGTAACTGAGCCCCAATTCAAAAAATCAAGCATGAGCCATTTTGGTTTCATCAGCCATGAGCAATTGGGTGTAAGTACTACCTCTGAACCCCTTACAACAACACCCTTGGGCTCTATCATGTGTCCACCTTTAACACTGCACAATTTTTGTTAAGGACTACCTATTATTTTTCTTTATTTTTCAATTTTTTTTTATTTTTTTTTTTTACAACTTGTGCCCCAATGAGGTCATAATCATTTTTAACTAAAGAGCTGTTCTTTGTCCTCTAGGTCTCAGCAGCCCCTGCAATTCTCAGCATTTTCTAAAGACTATTCCAACATGTTGTTAGTGAAAATTGGGTTTCCCAATTATAGAATCCCTTTAAAGGAACAGTAAATATAATAGTAAATAAAATGCCTGCGCAATAGAGATGGAGTTCCGGCGACAGCGCAATGCCAGATCTCCAGCTCTATTGCGCACGTGCCGGCAGAGGGTCAAAGAAGAGGAGGAGCCTTCCCCACAGAAGGAAGTCTGGACAGGAAGACAGGTAAGCATGATGGGGTGGGGGTGGGGTAGTATTGGTGACGTTCCGTTTCAGGAAATGGAATCAGAAAATGTGCCTGGGGTGGTCCAGGGATAAGGGTAAATATACATTTTTGCTAAAGTAAGTAATTTACAAAGTGGGGGGAGGGTGTTTAGATTAGTGTAGGAATTCCATTTTATCCCGGACAACCCCTTTAATGTAGCCTAAATTATATCACTCATAGGGCTTTAAGGCAGTGCTTTCTGGGTAATAATATTACCGACCAGCCTCTCTAATGCTACCTGTAAATAGCTACATTTTAAATATTGGCTGACACTGAAAACAACTTCCTTCATAATTTATTTTTTTTTAATTTTAATATTTTTTTTTTCATTTTAATTTACATAGAGAAAACTTTTCTTTTATCATGCATGCATGCTTTATGTAAACATTTCTCAGCACTGAGGATATATAAGATGGGGGAAGGGGGTCAACTTTTTGAAATCCACTACTATCAGCCTTTCTCTCCTGCCTGGCTGATAACAGGGAACAATATCTTGCAAACGGAGATAAGGCAGACGTTTGGTTTAGTCTCCCTTTAACCATACGCTTGCAGAGATGGTAACAAGCCCTTGTTGACTCATCTCATTGTATTTCTTTATGTAATCTCGTGTACACAAAGTTCTTGAATGCTATTCATAACGCAGCTGAATCTTTCCAGACAGAACCACCTAGTCCCGACATGAGGCCGGCAGTATGTCCTATTGTTTACACACTCACAACTCCTCCAAGATGCGGGGCTGCAAGTTTTATGCAATTTTCAGAGCAGAAATTATTAGGAATGTTTTATCTTCACATTTCGCTTTATTGTTCTATTAACTTGCGCCTTAACAATGAACGCATATACTGCGCCCGGCGCCTGCCTCGCATATACTTACCCTGCCAGATGGAAGATTACAAGCCTCTAATGCAGTTTCCACTCGTTTTCTGTCTGCCGAGAATAAACGGTAGAGGCTATAAAGAGAAAAAAAAAAGAGATGAAAATAATGAAGCCTTTCTATATCGCTTTATTTCAAGCAAAATCCGCGGTAAAATGAATTAGTTTTATCCTGTCCTAATACGATTCCCCAGTTTTGTAGGTTTTAAGCTAGAACAGAATCAACAATGTGTTTCTCGAAGGTTGTGATCTGCATAATACCCAAAAATGAGAGCTGCGTCTGCGACTCGGATAGTCCCTCGGTCGATATTCCTACATTATCATTATAATTTCATTTGACCTACTAAAAATCCAAAGCTTGCCATGATCTGATTTGCCGGAGACAATTTTCACTTTTCCTTTCATCTTCGTTCCTTGCTTGTTAAGCATATCCTTGCTGGTAAATTCCCAAATGATATTAAAAAATAGATCTACATAATTAATTATTTTAATTTTGCAACACTTTGGAACAGTCAAGCGACTCCCTCTATTTTTTGATGTTTTCATTAGAATTTATGTAAAATTTAGTTCGGTATAAAGTGCTGTTCTAGCAATAAAAATGTGTCTAAGTAGCTTAAAGTGAATCTTCACCCTTAACACCATTGTGGTTTTTTTTAACCTAAATACAGTAAGTCCAAAAATTTGGAGTAATTTATTTCTTAATACTGTAACTCTTTATAGCAGTAGGAGCTCTATATGCTCTTAGCGTTCCATATCCTTTGCACAGACATAGAGCTAATGTATAAACTTCTGCCAGCGCTAGGGTAAGCTTAGGAGTATACAATATACTACTGTATATACTGTACAATACCCTCTAGTGGCAGCAGAATTGCTATTTAATGGGTGCCACTGTGCAGCAAAAGACCATGAAGGAACCACAGTGCCAAATAGAGGTGGGCGAACTGCTTCGTCACGAACCTGAATATCCCAAATTGTTTGGTATTTAAAGATTTGGAGTTGTCTTGGATGAACTAAAATGGCCACCGCAACATGCATTGCGGTAAATTATTATACTTTTGGATCTCTTCAGACCCCAGAGTATAATAATTGGAGTCCCAGGGGAAAGGGAGAAAAAACAAACATTGATACTCACCTTCCCTCACCTTTTTTGGGCCTCCTCGTGGAGCCCGGTGTTGTACCGTTGACGTCATACGTCTGTGGTCACTGCTAAGACCTGTGATATGGGCACATTGTGAGTTATGACGTCATGTCACGGGCATGCTCGTGTCATCTCAGTGGTGACCCCAGCTACATGACGTCATCGAGGAGACAGAGAAACAGCGCCGGACACTGCTAGGAGACCCAAAAGAGTTGAGGGAAGGTGAAATAATAATTTCACTTCCAGTTCGACCCAAAATGAATCAGAGACCACCTAAACCCTAAACGAAACGAATCTTGAGAGTGCCGAATTAGTGCTGCGTCCTCTTCATTCCTAAAGAGAGTCCAGGAGCGGAAGGACTGTCTCCAATGCACTGCCTCATTTCCATAAGACTTTAAAGTTGTTTTCCTCCAAATCTACAAAAGTCACATACATAACTAAGATGTGCAGTTTATCACTGTGATGTTCTCTGTAACATGGCGGTAGCAATTGAATAGGCTTGGGGGAGATCTCCTTTAAAGGGAGTACCCAGAACCCAGCATATCCATCCAGCGCCGCAGATAGGTAGGTTAGGGTCACCTGAATCAAATCATGCCTCTTTTGCTGAGGTATTGTTGTTTTTGTCAATATGCAAATGAGCTCTGGGGGCTGGGCTACTATACTGAGTTCTGGTAACAGGCTACCTTTAAGATTAGTGGGAATTCCAGAGCTGCAGCATTTCAGAGTAAACCGTATAAAAACCCTATCAGACATCCCTGCCCCATCAGTCCACACCTTCAGGCATCAGAAAGCTATCTCATAGAAACAATGTCGGCATATAGGGTGAAACAAATGATATTGCGGTGTATGCTGATGGGAAGCAAAAAGCCATTTTTATGTGGAGTTTGATCATTTCATATAAGAAGATGCATTCATATTGCAGGGAAGCTTCAGATTTCTATAAGGATATTTGCATTTTTCATATGAATGTTGGAATACATGATGAGTGCTGAAGGTTTTTCTCCCTGGTTTAGGTCTAGTTCACATTTTAAATATACAGAAGTTCAATGATGGAGGAAATATGAGAACTAGTTATTGGAAATTTTTGGGCCAAGATGGATAGTATAGACCCCTGGTCTATTGGTCAAGATGGAAACTATAGTCCCCTGGTCTATAGGTCAAGATGGATACTATAGACCCCTGGTCTATAGGTCAAGATGGATACTATAGACCCCTGGTCTATTGGTCAAGATGGAAACTATAGTCCCCTGGTCTATAGGTCAAGTTGGATACTATAGACACTTGGTCTATAGGTTTGTCTAGGGACAGACTGGCAATGTAACCCACCGTCAGTTTCCCAGTGGTCTAATCCTTCTCATTACCTGCTTGTCATTGCGCAGTTTCCTGCCTCGATAAAATGGTAGGGTTAATGTCTTCATGCTATATATATCCTACATTATATGCGTTAATGAGAATCTTTTTATAAAGCCTTTACCCTGATATACATATATATATATATATATATATATATATATATATATATATTTTTTTTTTTTTTTTTTACCTTCCATGGAGGATCTAGAGGATCACGGATAGAGTCATCTTCTACTGTAATTTTTATTTATCCTTTTACTTGACAGGTTTATCTTCATTTCACCCGCTCTGCAGATGTTTGGCTGGACTAGCAGTAATCTCATTACATTGTAATTAAAAGCCTGAGCATGAATTAATTGTACAGATGTAAAGCAAATGCCCATTAAACCAGTGAACAGTAACATAAACTCTAAATGCCATCTACAAACAATAGAGCAAGTCCTCCCTATTATAGAATGAAATGAGTTGGACAATCCCTGCAGGGTCTCTTGACAATACGCTGATCACAAGGTGTACCCCCAGAGATCATCTGTTATCTGTGTGGAAACCTGGCACATGGTGTTCAATTTCTCTACAGTGCCTCCACAGGGGAAATTAAGCATTACACAGTGTCCAATATAAAGAGTAGACTGTTTAATAAAGGGGTTTTCCCATTAACATAACCATATTTAAATTTGTAGACAATGAAAAGTTAAACTTTTCTGCAAATATAACTAATTAAACATTTTGCAATGTTTTAAAGATTTTCTATCTCAGTGGTGACTCGTTTTGCCTTGAAAAGTTACAAATGAATGCGGGAACTTTCTAGAGACTAATGATTTTCTAATGGTTTGCTTCTTGTGGCTGGGTTACCTTCTCATGCACATGGTGTTACTGCTCGATAACTTGTCCAGAATAAGGAAATCTGGCAAATCTGGTTTCTGACAAGTCTCAGACCATGGGAAGTTCCTGCATTCATGGTCGTATCCATTAGCAACCAATTAAGACAACAGATGGTCACCACTAAGATGGTTAGAGAAAATCTTAAAAACTCTGCAAAATTTTTAATTATTTATATTTACAAGAATGTTTAACGTTTAATTGTCTACAAATTTAAATACAGTTATGTTCAAGGAAAAACCCTTTTCGGAGTATGACAGGATAGGTCCTCCAAAGTGAAAGATGCTGTATTTAAAAGGATTATGCTGTTAGGGACATTTATTCCCTATCCACAGGATGGAGGACCAAAAATCCCCCTAAAGCTTCCTTGTGAATGGCGTACGAGTGCACTTGTGTGACTGGTGCTCCATTCACTTCTATGGGATTGGCAGTCCTGGCACTGGCGCTCCATTCACATTGAAGCCTTAGGGGGACTTTCGACCCCAGTGATCGGACACTTTTCCCCTGTCCTGTGGATAGGAAATGAATGTCCGTAACGGCACAACCCCTTTAAGCATTCTCTGCTTTGACTATAAGATGTAAATCCTGAACAGAGGACCCCACTCTATTAACTTTCTAAGGACATCTTGAGAACACCATAGTGATTTTGCATCACATTGTATGGCTGTAAATATTACCTGACCGTGTTTTTAATGACTCAAGTTTAAAGCAGAATAGATCTCTACAAATGGAAACTGCACATGTCTGGTTTTATGCTTGTTCTGTGCTCAGCATTTTAAGACCATAAGGTGTCTGCATACGTCTGCTTCACCTCCCCTCTCACAGCGTGCTGTTTCATAGAGAGAGGGGAAGCTGCAGGTGCACCTCAGTCTGAAAACAACCCAACTGGCTCACTTTAACATGTACTGAGAAACTAAGGGTACATTCACACTACAGTTAGTGAAGTCTGTTGCTATTATTCCTCATAGGATCAGAGCAACAGACTTAAATGGATGAAAGCAATAGATGATAGAGTGACTGATATAGACAGAGCCCCCTCTGTCTGTGTTAAAACAAGAGGGAAGCTTTCTTGTTTCACGTTTGTTTACTTTTCTACAGAAAAGAAAGTTGTACCTGCAGGTGCGGACTTAACTAATTAGTTATTCAACGGCTTTATACACCACATAGGATAACAAATATAATCACAGTTTAATTTGTCAGTTCTGTTTCCATCCATCTTCCTTATGTTACCCCCTAAGCAGCTACAGCGCAGCACAGAGCCCTGGCAATCAGATTGGTAGAAGATACAGCACCTACAGTTGAAACCTGAAGTTTACATACACTATATAAAAAGACACATATGATGTTTTTCTCACTATCTGACATGAAATCAGAATAAACCTTTCCTGTTTTAGGTCAATTAGGTTTACCAAAATTATTTATATTTGCCAAATGCCAGAATAATGATAGAGAGAATTTTTAAGGCATTTTTATTACTTTCTGCAAAGTCAAAAGTTTGCATAAATTTCATTAGTATTTAGTACCATTGCCCTTAAACTGTATGACTTGGGTCACACCTTCTTGGATATCCTTCCACACGCTTCTCACAATAGTGGGTAGGAATTTATACCCATTCCTCCTGGCAGAACTGGTGTCACTGAGCCATGTTGGTAGGCTGCCTTGCTCGCACCTGCCTTTTCAGGTTTGCCCATAAATTTTCAATAGGATTGAGATCAGGGCTTTGTGTTGGCCACTCCAAAACATTGACTTTGTTATCCTTAAGCCACTTTGTAACCAGTTTGGCAGTATGCTTCGGGCCATTGTCCATTTGCAAGACCCATATGCACCAGTCCCTCCTGCAGCAAAACAACCCCACAACATGATGCTGCCACCCCCGTGTGTCACAGTTGGGATGGTGTTCTCTGGCTTGCAAGCTTCTCCCTTTTTCCTCCAAATGTAACAATGGTCATTATGGCCAAGCCTGTTACAAAGTGGCTTAAAGATAACAAAGTCAATGTTTTGTCTTTGGTGTGTCTTGATGACAGGGGGCGTTTCTTATGCTTTAAAAGGCTGGCTCCACTACTCCTCCTTAGTGCCGAGGGGGAGCGGGGGGAAACTATAGCTCTCTGTATACAGACTTATATCGGAGTAACTTTACACCTCTGATGACGGGATAGCGGTTAGCGCTATCCTAGAAAAGCATCAGGTGTTTTATGGAGGCATTTTGATAGTGTCCATGTCAATATTGGCACTAAATTATTCCTACTTCTCAGAAGTGGTTTTTTTTGTTTTTTTTTTGTTTGCCTAGGACTAGTCTGTCAGCCATTGAACAGCATTGTCAATATTCTGCTGGGGGTCGGCTTTCCTATTTTGAGAAAATTTCAGTTACTATCATGCACTTCTGAGAAAGGGGAGAGATTGTCTTATGACTAGGGGTGACATATTATATGTGTTACACACGTTCAAGTCCCCTGGCCATGCACGACTTTACTTGCTCTTAAATTTTCTATCATGAGAGATTATTGTGACTCATTATCTTTTAGATTATATTAATAAAGATAGTACTTGGTAATCCTAATTCTCCTAAAACAGGAAAGGTTTATTCTGATTTCATGTCATATAGTGAGAAAAATATCATATGTGTCTTTTTATATAGTGGATGTAAATTTCTGGTTTCAGCTGTTTGTTTGCCTATACTAAAACATATTACAAGTTTTCCCGGCTTCACATGTACTACTGATTTATACAAAAATATATAAAATACTACTTACGCTTTGGAAGCCAGCAACTTACTTTTTAACAGGAATTTTCCCTTCTTGATTGACTTGCAGCCTCAGCTTGGTGTACCTGAGAGATTGCAGACGATAATATTTCCATTATTTGTTGCAGTGATAAAAGTCTTGAATGTCTTATTTACAAAATAAAAATCACAAATTCAGTACGATTTGCTTTCTCGGGATGATCTCTTTGCATTATTATGTTGTATAGTAGAGGAATTGTCAGGGCCAAGACTAACTGAGAAGAAACCTGAAACATCATACTCAAAAGTCATCTTATAAGGTGAACAAACATCAGGGCTCAATTGCATTGAATTACGCAAAGCATAAAAGAACTGTAAATGTCAAGCGTGGCTCTCTCACAATTGTATGGCCCCTTCCAGATGTTATTGCATAGATTTTACACCGGATGGTTTCTGATCCACTTTTAGCAGCTTCCTATAATTTATTAGCATCTTTCACATCACTGGTTAAGAATTTTAGCCCGTTCAGCTTTAGTTCAGACAATGGAAGAATTTTGTGCATAATGGCTTATTCCTGCAGCAAAATCTCTATAAGTTAGGACTATAACTAGGACAATGCCAAACTTTTAGTCTTTTATTCTGATGATTCAGATATAGTGTTGCTGTATAACCCAATTATACTAGAGCTTCAGCTTGACCTTATGGATGGATTCTGGTATTCTAGTTCAGCGTAGAATTCATAGTTTCTTCTGTAATGACAAATCCATGTCCTAAGGGCTCATGTGAGTCTTGTGTACAGAGCTTGTCCAAGTCCTTAGTGCACAGTTCTACATTCTCCATGTAAAGTACTATTACTAGGTATTACAGTGTTATGCTCTTATTGTTATGGAATTACCATATGAGCAATTCCCTGATATTCTGCAGAGGGCAAGTAAATAAGCCACCAATAATCCAGTACTGTTCTGGTTTGGAGAGTCTAAGGTCACCACATTGTACACGCCTGTATGCACCTGAATCCCTCTTACAACGTCAGAACACGCCACAAGGCATGAATGTGGTTGTTCGGGACTCAAGTTGCAACCCTTGAAAGAGGTGCCAGAATATAGGTGTGCTTGAAGAGCAAGGACCAAACCAGAAACCCTATAACGACCATAGAGAGTAATAACCAACCTAAGGTCAAAACTAGGAGGGTATGGGAATTGCCAAAATGAAGGCAGAGATATGTCAGGGTCCAAGCCATGGTCAAATCTAGGAGGTCACAAATACGGTCAAATCAAAACCAGTAGTGTAAATCAGGAATTCTGCAAACAACATGGTGAGACACGGGGACCGCACACCGATCTGCTGATTTGGCTGCAGGAAGCCATATACAAGTTATATGGTTTGCAGGTGAGAAGAGTTGCAGTTCCCTGGCACCACCACAGTTGTGTTTGTGGTTTGTGAATTCACTACCAACAGACTGGGAAAGAGGAAAGCAGGATTCAGCATGCTGGATTTCTACATGATCCATTGTACTCATGGGAGAGAAGTGGCCCTTAGAGATATCTAGTAGCAGCTTTTCCACTTCCATCATTGTAGTTAATAACACTGCATTACAGAAATTTGTGTTCTGTGATAAGATATGTTCTGCTGCAGCAAGTTGTCAGTGTCAAATTAAAGTTTGCTATATTTGTGTGTGTACTATAGGGAAGGGGGGATAAGATATCGACATATTTAGATGTTTAGATATTGATGGTTCATGTCTACCTTAAAACTCTGTGCTGATGTTGCCAATTAATACTGAATTTATTTTGCTTACTTATATAGCGCCATCATATTCCGCAGCGCTTTATAGACATTGACAGTCACTGTCCCATATAGGGCTCACAATCTACATTCCCTATCAGGATGTCTTTGGAGTGTGGGAGGAAACCGGAGTACCCGGAGGAAACCCACCAAACACAGGGAGAACATACAAACTCCTTGCAGATGTTGGATTTGGTTGGATTCGAACCTAGGACTCACTAATACAGCTTTCACATGATTGACACCAAGCTTTCCTAGAGTCCTGAACAAAAAAAAAAAACCTGCCCTATAGTGCTGTGTTGTCATCTGTCCCAGTTAGACAGTCTTATCATACCAGTGTAAGTAGAATGGTTGGGCATGTTTGTTAACAACAGGTATGGCGTGGCTATGATATTGGCTGACCTGTTCGCACTATCCATTATAAGACCTAGTTATGTAGTTAACCCACACGGGAACAGTCAGTCTGTCACATACAGAGAGCAACATCAAACACTAGTCTCATTAGCTGCTAGGAACGAATGGTCAGATCACTTGGTTAACTGCAGCTTGGACAGTGGCCAGAGAATATGTGCACACAAAGCAGCAGGTGCTGTCAATAAGTCGTCTCCAAACTGGTTTCACATCCAATAACAATCCTCTAGAACAGATGATAATGAACCACATAGATGTATGCTTAGCTTAATAAGGCGGGTCTGTCCGCAGGCCCTTTGCTATATATTATTTATTTTGCATCCAGAGTTTTATGGATTCTATAGAACTTTAGTTTTCTAATATATATTGTGCATACTGATGAACGGTATTTGCTGCATAGTAACCACAAAAGGCTATGTGCACGCAGTGGAAAATGAAGAGGATTTCCTCTTCATTTTCCGCCGCCAGCATTTTCGTCTGCGGTTGGCTGCGACCGGATGCTGATGCAGGGCATCGGTATTCCGTCGCAGCTTCCTACTGCTGTTTAGGCCCGGATGAATGAGCATAACCAGCAGGGAGTCTCAAGCTGTGGACTTTGTGCCTGAATCAGCCGTAGAATCTGTGGGCAAGATTGAGCAGAACGCTTCTTGGGAGGCAGATTCTGGGTGTAATCTGTCCCGGATTCCAGGACGAAATCCGCCCCCATATCCGCGGCAAATTCCGCCGTGTGAACATACCCTAAGACTGACTGTATTAGCATCCAGCTGAGGTTATTACCAGTCTAAGGTAGAGAAGGGCGACCGAGATAATTAGAGGAATGGGTGAATTGGAGAACAGAGACAGATGAACAAACTTGGGTTATTCAGTTATAAAAAAAAGACATCTATGGAGAGAACTAATAACAATGTACAAATACATGAGGAGAGAACATTTCTCCAGCAACATAGACAGGGATTCTTTACTGTAAGAGCAGCGAGGCTATGGAGGTCACTGCCACAGGATGTGGTGATGGGGGATTCATTGTGCATGTTCAAAAGTGCCTGGTTGTCTAAATGAAAATACAAGTTATGGGATTTGGATTTTTGGAGTTGATCCATGGTTTTATATTTATTGGCGAATTTGGAGTCAGAAACTGATTTTTTTTTCCTTGACATGGGGCAATTGGCATCAGCCTCATATTTTTTTTTTCCTTAATCTGGATCTACTCTGCAGGGTATCTATGATGTTACTATCCTTCACTGTTAATACAGAGGAAGGCAAAAAAACACCAAGACATGCAGTATAAGCCAATTTCCTAAATGCCTTTTCAACTCCAAATATGGCAATTTGAGTTAGTTTCTGGATTAACAACCAAGGCCAGCACACATACTGTACATGTACAAGGGCTAGAAGGACGCTACTGCCCAGGATCAGGTATATCTGAACTATGGCTTTCATTTTTGCCCATTAATTCCTGTCCCAGATCAAGTGCTCACCTGAACATTTACCATAATTCCACTCAATACCAGATTCTTCAATGCTTCTTTTTTTGTACAAAGAAATGACAGTCTATTCTAGAGTGTTTAAAGGGGTTATCCAGATTTCAAAAATTGATGGCTCAATACTTAAGATAGTGGTAGCGGTCTGACTATCAGAACCACTGCAAATCGTCTGTTTCCAGGGGTGTGAGTGTCCGGCACATAAACAATGGTGGGCACTGCTTGTGGGACGCCGCTGCAGTACCAATATCCACCACTACTAAAGTATCAATGCCTGGGGCGCTGCAGACACCTGGAAACAGCTGATCTTAAGGACTGGCCGCAAATTTTTAAAAGCTGGATAAACCCTTTAAATTTACAAAACAGTCATTCTTTCCAAAAAAAATTATACTGTACATTCTCTACTTAGTCCTTCTACACAACATGTTTTGGTTGTTAGGGAGGAAAAGTAATATCACTCTCCTCATCTAGCCCTGTCAGTCACATATTTCATAAGTAAAAATATTTAGAGACACACAAGATTGGTCCTTATATGTTTCTTCTCCAGGGTCCTTGGATCTGACAATGCACAAATTGCACATAATGACTTTCTGCATACAAGGCTCAGGCTGTATACCCAGGAGTGCCAGGCTCCGGCAGATGACTGCGTCTGTAATTACAGTAGGCATCTCCATTGTAGATTTCTCTGGTTGTAATGGGACAGCCTCTCCATTCTTGTTTAATCTCTTCTTGATATATTGTTTGTGAGCTGAGAATCCCTATCTCCTCCTAAAGCATCTGCAAACCTAATGATTCTGGCTGCAATTCAGCCAAGACTGGCATGGCGCGCTGAAGGATAAAGCAGATAACTTGCTATATAATGCAAATATTTCTATACCGTATCATGCAAATATTTCCATACATTTGTGTAAAATATGGAGGGGGATAGTCTAATTTATGGGAATTTATGGAAATTAATAATAAAATGTTGAATTACATTAGCATTTCTTTATGCCTTTTTACATCTTCTTTCCATTTTCGCTAATGTTCTTTCATGCTAATATTTTACAAGGCCACTTTGAACACAGTATCATATCACAGATGTGTCCATCCATATCCTTACCCTTCCTCTTGGCTTGCCATATCCCAAAATTTGGGGTGCAAGATGACTAGCTTTTAAAAACCACATGATTTAGTCAGGAATTTTTTTTATGTGTCTACAGAAGTAGCAACGTTTAGATTGACACTGATAACTTGCTGCAGTTTTATAACTTATCACCTGACACAACAAACATCATTGAGAAGATACTGATAGTGTTGCTTAGTTAACACATTAATAGTCAAGTTATATTTTATTACTTATATGTTGTCACCTAGCGATAGGGATGAGCGAACTGATTTGGATCAAACAGGATCCGACACGAATTTTCCAGAAGTTTAAGGCTTGACCTGAACCTAAACTTTTGGGATTTGTCACCCAACACTATTATACTTTGGGGTCTCCAAAAAGGTAAGTAAAAATAACAAACAGTTATACTCACCTCTCCTGGACATTTGGTGACCTCTAACATCCTCTTCAGGCATCTGAAAGAGGTCACATGCCCTGTGGCCCAATCACAGACCTCAGCGGTCACATGGGGTGCTCCAACACTTTGCCTGTGATTAGGCCTCAGAGTGACCCTGGGGCACGTGACATCGACCAGAGACCAAAAAAGGTTTGAAGAGGACATGGGGGACCACCGGATGCAGCAAGGTTGCCTAGGAAAGGTGAGGCAAAGGGTCTATAACTGTTATTTTTACTCACCTCCCCTGGGTCTCCACTTATTATATACTTTGGGGTCTGATTAGACTCCAGAGTATAATAATAACACTTCTTGTATTTACTGCGAGAAACATGTCAGAAAAGCCAGTAATGGTCAAAACCACTAAAAGGTAAATGTTATACTTGCTAATTTACTATTGTGAACCATTATATCACTGAAATGCCAAAAAATATATGCCAGATTTTAGTTGCAGTAATTCTTTATGTTCCTACAGTTGGAGCTGAAATTGTTATTTAACTGTTTACAAGCATGTAAACTCCAGTTCTTAGCATTAGTAGGTGCCGTTCCACTGATTTCAGCACAGTTGGAATGTTTTATCCTCCACCATTTCCAAGAAAACAGTGCGGTTACTTTTGGTGAAATGCTATTTAGGCTCTGTACTATCAGGTGAACAGTGTCAGACAGGGGGCGTGACTCAGAGCTCCAATCAGAGACAGCCAGTGTCAGAGCTCAGAATCACACCCCTCGTCTGCTCCTGCCTGACACCGCCCTCCTGACAGTACAGAGTCTAAATAGTATATCAGGCACCAAAACTAACAGCAGTGATTGCTCGGGAATGGTGGGGACTACAGAAAAAAATCCAACTGCATCGGAATCAGTGGAGCAGCTATTAAAGGATTTAAAGAGCTAGATTTGGCAGAGGTGGTCCTCTTTAACCACTTCGGTACCTCCCATAGACTATATATGTCCTAGGGGTGGTTGCCTTGTTCTTCAAGGACGTACTGGTACATCCAAGCAGAACTCAGCAGCTGCACGAAATCATGTAGTTGCTGAAATGGGGAGCCGGCTGTAAGTTCAGTGATCCGCCGGGATCAGTGTCTGTAAGAGCTGCTGGGTCTGTAGTAACGTGCAGGAGGCTGTATTCCTCCTGTAACTGGGGCTAAATGTACCAGCCCCAGTTACAGGGAAAATCAGCCCCCCCACAAAAAAAGGTAATCAGATGTCCCCAAAGGTCTATTATGAATCGAAAAGTAAAAAAAAAATGTAAATAAAATAAATAAAAAATAAATAAAATAATACGCCAATAACACGCCCTTATTACAGGTCATAGCCCCACCCCCGACGACACCATAAAAAAATTAAAATTACTGTAATGGAGAGTAAAAACAATTTTATCATGTTTTTTAGTAGCACTTTGTATTTTTAAATTAAAAAAAAAAAATGAAAAGTGAAAAGCAGACTCGTTTTCCCTCCTCTTTTGTTTATATTTTCCTGGATATAAAAAAAAAAAAAAAAACACATCCAAAAATAAAAATAAAGCTCTACGTGTCACCGAAAAAAAGACGCAGAAATTAGGTGAATAATGCAAATGATAAAAATGTTACAGCCCTCAAAACCGCACATACAAAAAAACCCGAAAATGTGTCTGGTCCTGGTCCAGAAATTGGCCCGGTACTGAAGTGGTTAAAGAAAGCTTTAGTAACCGGATAACATGGCATGTGGTGCCAAATGGCAAACTCAGCTCTGATAAAGTAGCAGTGCTCCATGTGTTGAAGGGCACTTTCTGATAGTTTCTGTAACCTGCTGGCTGTGCCATCTATATCCTGTTCTGTATAAGTGACCTTTTAATCACTTAGTGAAAGTAGGGCAGGGTATGTGTTATGTCATTGTAGCGGGGATATAGTTGAGTCATACTCGGAATGTCACGAAAGCACAAAGCTGCCAGTGTCGGATGCCAGCTTACATTTCACATTCATGTCATCCTTCAATTCAAGCCTTACTTGATACAATATCGCTGTGTAATTATTCTGCTCCTCCGAGAAGCCGGCAACTCCTTACAGTGTTACAGTCGCAGACATAAGTTTACATACACATTTATTAAATGCAGTTTTTCACAATTCTTGACATTTACTCCTAGCACACCTTCCCTATCTTCGGTCAGTTGGGATCACTACTGTAACTCAAGTATGTGAAATGTCAGAATAATACTAGATGCAAAGATTTATTCAGCTTTAATTTCTTTCATCGCATTCCCACTGGCTCAGACATTTACATACATGTGCTTATCACTTGGTAGCATCGCCTTTACATTGTCTATCTTGGATCAAACATTTTGGGTAGCCTTCTACAAGTTTCTGAAATTTTGGCCCCTGACAGTAACCGTGTTAGGATTACAGGCTTTCTTGCTTGCACAGGGGCATAACTATAGGGGCTGCAGTGTTAGGAATTGCTACCAGGCCCAGGTACCTCAGTGGGACCAAAGACCTCTCTGTAATATATGAAGACACTAGTATTATAGATAGCACATGATAAATGAGGGCCCCATTACAGGTTTTACATTAGGGTCAAGGATTTTCTTGCTACACTTCTGCTTGCTTTTCAGTTCTGTCTTTATGATGGCCTTCAATCAAGGACTCACATTCCATGAGGCGACCTGAGGCAATAGCCTCAGGCGGCGCCTCATGGAATAAACTGGGGGGGCGCCATTATCTTTTCAGCTGCTACTTATTGTATTATTGCAATAGCTTGCGGCTGATACCTTTTACTCGCCCATCCATGCTTCTTTAGGAGGCGCACTTACATCACGAGGCGGAAGGACGGCGGCAGCAGAGCCGGCCTGCACAGGAGCGTGGATGGGTGAATAAAAAGCTGCTAACTATTGCAATAATAGGTATCAGCTGAAACTTGGTGGGGTGGCATAAAAAAGGGGGGTGATATACTGTAAGTGGTCATAAGAAAAGAGGGTCATGTAATTGGGGGGCATAAAAGGAGGTGATCATATACTGTGGGGGGGGCAAAACATTTTAATTAGGGGGGCCCCACCACGCAATGAAAGATTTCTGGGTTGGGCATCTTTTTTTTTTTTTTGGGGGGGAGCCTTTCTATAGTTCACCTCACGCAGCAGAGAGGTTAGGTTCGTCCCTGCCTTCAATGTGCTGTCCTTAAAAGGATTGTATCACTAATTTTACTTTTTAAAACCAGATCTGAAATGTATCACTATTATATTTATCACTATACTAATCTATTTTTATTTTCTGATGGTACATTGTTTATTCCACTTTCTGTACATTATTATGTGGGCAGATTCTCCTCTGCATTTAGTAATATGCGTTACATAGGCAGTAATAGTCTGAAGCCGACTCATTGAGATATAGGGGAGAGTGTCCTAGACATGCTCTGTGCAGGGAGGGGGAATAGATAAGCTATGTTAGTAGTGGATACAATGATGGGTGTTATCTTCTTTTATAACCCTGTCTGTGATATAAATGAGGTGACTGCTGCAATGAAAATCCCTACAGAATTGGCAAGTGTCAGTCTATTATTAGGATTCGTGGCCAGAGTGAAAATTGCAGGATATAGTATGTTCACAATTCATTTAAAAATATGGTTAACATAAAAACTTTGGCGACGTTGTCCATTTTAAAGACTAATTTGCACCCTAACTTCCTGACTGATATCTTGGGATATGAAATAAGACCTCATTGGTGAAAAAGAGGAACTCGCTGTAGCCCCACCTCAACTTCTCCAAAAGGAAGAGGTTGTCATCCACAGACAGCTGTTTTGAAGTTGTTGCCTTTTATCGGCGCTGGTTCAGAGTAGGGTACTGGCTGGTTGTGTGAGAGGTCTAGGTGTTGGTCAGAAGGGGCAATGTACATCACTAGCGAGAGACTGGTAAGGGACTTATTAGACCATGCATGGCCTGCTAAGAATTCTGGGTGGTGCTAGGAGCAAGTTCCCCTTTTCCACCAATGAGGTCTTATTTGCATCTTCGCTACCCAGAATCACATTAAGGTATAGAATGTTATTGCTACAGATGAGTAAAGGAGTGGCACTGGAGCACTGGATCAATGAGGAAATAAACAGGTTAGTATGGGGGGGGGGGTACATTTTATCAAACTTTCTGTTTCTTAGCAATTTTTACAAAATTCCAATGAACCCAACTACTGCCCTTATTCTGCAGGTGGGCACTAGCTTTAGGCATCGATACTGTAGCCTAACTCTTGGTTCTATGGCTTTCCATAACTAGTTAATATCATGACTCACAAACAAAGCAGTTAAATGACAATTTCAGCTCTACTACAGCATCAACCTGTCGTTAAAGGGGTATTCCGATCTCCAGGATCATATTCAAGCTTGTCGCTTAAGCTAACTGAAGTGTTTCACCCAAAACTTTGCTTTATCTATCTTGCTCTGTTTGCCAGATCCTGCTCATTACGCTTCCTTAGTATTCGCAGCTTGTTTCCTGGGTTACAGGCCACCTCTCTGTTTGGGCTGATGACGTCATTCCGTGTTCCCAGCCACCTATATTCTCTTCTCTTTCTCTTTAGCTACAATTTGCTTTCACAGCATTTTATGGAATACATCAAGCACATGTGGAGCAACATTTACTAAAAGACCAAAGAGGACATGTTCCAGATTGAGTCTGTGCTATATAAGGTGACTAATACGCTTTTCGGAGAATTATACTTGTATTATTTCCCAATGAGATTTTCCATTTCCTTTGGCAGAATATTCCAAAAGACCTTTCAGCCTTTCCCAATTTTATTCTAAGAACCTGTAGGCCTTTCTGTACACAAACAGCTAAAATGGCCTTAGTTACTTGGCAAAGTCAAATCCAGAGCAGGATCTTCTCTGGCTGAAGGCTTGATATTACCCAAATTTGTGTCGCTTTCATGTCATGTGCACTTTGTGAATATTTAGGAGCCTTGCTGATTATTTATTATTAAAGGCACAGGTTATACTCTATAAATATTGGAAGGATTTATTTCTGGAAACTGTTGATAATATGTCTTTGCTGCTGTCTACTCTGAGTTAAGAACTTTGTGTAGAGCCTTTCCTGAGAAGTCCCATTATAGAAATTGAGGACTTTGCTTTGAATTATACCTTCATATGATCACACCTTATAAAGAAGTAGTGATACCAAAAGCCTATTAAGGGGGTCATATTTTCACAACCTACTTTTAACTGTGTTATGCTTGTATACCAAGGCCTCATAAAAGCAATAGCAGAAGATTGGCTGATAACTGCGAGCAGTAGAGACAGCTATTTAAAACTAGCACACTTCATTCACAAGACAGATCCCCATATGCTTTCACCATAGCTCACCGCGAGGCAAGGTGGACTTGCTCTGAATCCTGGTATTTGAATTGTCACCAAACAGATAGATGTACCAAGAATAAACACACTGCTGCAGAAACCAAAACAAATACCACTAAAACTTACACAGTGGAGTTGAGGCAAGAGAAGTCATACAAGCAAGGGTCAATATCAGAAGAGAACGCCAGAGACCAAATCAGAAGACAAACATGAAAACCAGGAAACAAGCCAAGGGTCACAAATCCAAATGGGCACGTCACAAGCAGAATCAGGTTGCAAAGGGAAATCCAAGAACAAACCAAGGGGTCAGTTTGAAGCAAATAGTCACAACAGGTAATGAAGCCAAACCAGGAGTAGTAAACAATTAGTCGGCACCTAAATCTAGAAGGAGTGGTCTTATAAAGGCCTCCTCAGCTGCTAATTAGCCAAAGCAGAGAACTTCTGAACCCCCAGAACGGCAACCTTGAAAAAGTAGCAGCTGAAGTGACACTCATGACTGCATATGGAGCTAATACTATAACTCCAAATGTTGGCCATATGGCCACTCCAAAGTTGGCCATAACTTGGAAAGGACATGTATCTGTAACGTCTCTGCCTGTTCAGGTCTCTGCGCCACCCTCCGCTCGCACACTGCGGCGAAGGAGGCGTGTTCAGTTTGGTTCCTTGTGTAGGTTTCTTGTTGCTCAGTCTGAACATGGTCCTAGACAATGTAATGGATTTACAGCCACACCCGTGTTCTGAGCATTTCTCTCTGGACAGCTAATAGTTAATCTCAGTCTTGCCTGTGTGATTGACAGCATGTCCACCAATCCAGTCTCGGGCTGGCCCAGACTTTCTATAAACAGGTTGTCAGCCCTCACATGGTCGCCGGTTATTGCTCTGACTTTGCCTGCTCTCTTTGTGCCCTTGTTATTTACTGTGCTATTTCTCTGATCTTTGGCTTGCCTTGTGACTATTCTCTTGGATTGTGATTTTGTGCTGCATTGCTCGTTTGTTACCGACCCCTTGGCTTGCTCACTCTGCTTCTGTGTTGTGTTGTTTTGTCTTGTCCTGTTCTGTGTGTCACTTACTCAGTATAGGGCTCGTCTTCAGGTTGTCCTTTTACCGTTTAGGGTAACTGAGGCAATAGGAAGGGACAGTGGCTGGGGTGAGATTAGGGCTCACTTGTCTCTCTCCTTCCTCCCAGACCCCTGCAGTAGTGTAGGGTATTGCTACATCTGGCAAGACCCTAACAGTATCATTAGCCATTTTTTTATTCTAAACATATTTTTGTTCTGTTATTATTTTATGACAAAGTCCATATAACTAAAAAGTCCTGAAATACTTCATTTTTCATGCTGGCAACTAAAACACACACAAAAGGCTGACATTTTCTGTATTCTGCAGCTTAATTGCCATCTTTACCATGTAGTCTGGGACAGGGTAGCAAAGTCAGGTCAGGTCTACCCCTCAAGCTCTATTGTGCTGCTTGAGGGGTAGACAAGGGAGATATATAGATAAAGCTCTCTCTATATAAATGTCCTGTCACCCCCTTGTCTCTTGAGAAGGGGCAATATTCACTTTTTTTTAGTTTGTTTTAGTCAACTGATCCTTTTTTTTTTTTAAAGTAAATCAATTAGCATTTTGTTACTTCTGACTGGACAGGCTAACTATCATAATTTATGATGCTGCCAATAATAAATGTATGGTAGCAATGTAATTCCAACTCACATTGAGAACACATGCACCCTCAGCTGAACTGACCATGCCTACATATGGTGGAGGGGTGGAAAGAATAACTGTTGGCTGAACCATGTACATTCACACTTGGCCCACACGTTCCCTCTCATGTCACATGTACAGATCCAGCACTGGATAGTGAAAAGGGTGAGGAAAGCAATCTGCACCATTAACCGTTTCTAGTGACCATGGCACCTAAGAGATTTGACAGTTGTATATCACTAATATGGACCACCTCCAATTGAATCAATGTTCCAATGGGTTCTGATGACAACTGGTGACCCAACAATGGCCTGAGGGTCTGCCATCTCCAGTTATAATACTCTGCAATGCAGTGGTTGCCGCACACTGCTGCTTTATGTTAATGGTTGGTGCTGAATTATAGGTGAAAATGGGAGCTGCGGCCACTGGCTGGGTGTGCTGAACAGCTCATTTGGATTCGGATTACTGCTCCATTCATTTCAATGAGTCTGATGGACATAACTGATGTATAGCGTTTGACTATCTCCCATTGATATAATGGCTGCCACATCACTGTTCCATTCAGAACTGGAGACTAAACTTCCCCATTCTCCTAATTGGCAGGGGTCTGAGCGGTTGGACCTCTACCAATCTGCAACTTATCCCCTATCCTAAAATGGGCTGGTCACTAAATAAGAGGTTGAGCTATCACCTGTAGACACTTAATACTCCATACTCTTCTTGATAAAGACAGCACTGACCATGTCCTGAGCTTCTTGACTCCATACATCCAGCGACTTCCACGTCTATGTCCACAACAACATGAGTGTAGTATCTCTATGTTCTTTGATTAGTAACTATATCCAATTCCTTAGAAAAGTTCAGTTTCTCAGACTACATTCTGTCTCTCTGCTTGTCTGTAACGTCTCCTACTCTCAGATACCTCCAGGAGGAAAAGTGATGTTTATAAAAGTGACATCTTATTTAAGGATAAACAATAGAACTTAAAATGTCTCACATAAGAACAAGGAAATTAGCTTGGAAAGTAGCAGCACTGCGTGCAATAAATATTCAAGCTACTTACGCTTTTTCCAGAAATGCATCCCGGGACATGTTCTGTGCCAGCAAATTTGTTGCCAGACTGAAAATCTCATCTGTCCACTCCTAAGTAGAAATAAAATAAACATGCTTTAGCTGAAGTACAAGCGCCATAAGATGTTTAGTTTGATCTGTTTTTGTAGCCAACCAAATATTTTTATGTTGCATGGGAAGGAGAAAACATTGATGTAAACATGATGTCGGGATGCCGCTCTTACCTATGAGACGGTGCAAACAATCACGTCTTAAAGATGTTACAGAAATTCCTGCGACTGTCTTATTCATCTGAATGGGGTTTGCAGAAATCTATATATATCCTACTGAAACAATCCCCTTTCTATATAGAATTCATATTTTAAGCTGCAAAAATTTTTGCAATAAACCTGCCATGTGTGAACTAATCAATATTGGTTAGATGCAAAATATCTTAGATAAAATTCAATCAGTTAAACCATTGATAATATTTCTCTAAGCACTTAAGCACTATCATAAAGTTCTTTTTTGCATAATATATACAAAAAAAACCAAACATATAACACATTTTACCCAATGTGTGTGTGTGTGGGGGGGGGGGACACTATGATATAATTCAGAGAAAACAATATACTGTCCACATAGTAGCCTCTCAAAGGAAAGGACAGAACTCCCAAGTGTTGCATCTCTGACTGCAAGTTTATTGGCTGTGAGCGTGACACTGCAATACAATTTTCTGGCTCATATAGTAACACATCACATTTACAGAGGAAATGTTCAGGTTCACTTGTCCTTCTTCAGGCACCCTTTAGTAGATAGGAAAAAGAGAACTCAGTTGATCTCTTTCTATTAAGCTAGCCATATACATTAGATAAACATTTGCCAAAATCACTGATTTTGATGGAACCAGTCGCCATGTATTTTGTATGGGGGTGTTCTGACTCTCCTACAACAACACATGCCTGAAGAGAGAAGGATTGGGCAGTTGGGTATCAACAGATCCGATCCTTTTGCTTTTTGCTGAGATGAACATCAGAGGCCTCTCACAGCAGCTTAAAGGGAGTCTACTACCTCCTCCAAGTGTATTCACCTGTCACCACCATGCTAAAGAACACATTACAGTGATAAGCAAAAGACCTTTGGCATGAATGAGGTAGTTGGTGCATTGGGGCGGGCCTTCGGCTCCCTGGGGCACTGCTCTTACCATTCAGACCCCTACAATCTTCTGCCTGTGCCAGTGAAAGTTGGTCCTCCATCTACTATGACATCACCCAACCTACTTGAGCAGCAAAAGCAGTGCTCTGAGTGCTGAAGGCCCGCCCACAATGCACCAACCACCTTAGGCCCAGTTCACATCTGCGTTCGGTTTCTGTTCGAGGAGTCCACTTGGGGACCCCCCTGAACGGAAACCTATATGCATAGAAAAGTGGTTTACCTAAGGAAATCAGCGGACCCCATAGACTATAATGGGGTCTGTGTGGTTTCCACTCGGTTTCCGCAAGCGAACTCCCCGAATGGAAACCGAATGCAGATGTGAACCGGCCCTGATTTACATTATACTTCAAAGTTATTTTTATCACTGTAATGTGCTCCATAATACGATGGTGCCAGATGAATATGGAGGAGGTGGTAGACGCTCTTTAATCCAAACTCCCCATACAAAACACATGCATGCTTGGCCTACAGTAGCTGAACAGGCATGTGCCTAAGCATCCAGTCAACAGCCCTGTAATGTCTATGACTAGCACAGTAACAGAGGGGAGACAAGTACATTTAATAATTTAATATGCTCAATACACATTACTGATACATGTAAAGCATGTTTAGGCTCGGGTTGATTTTGGGTTTCTATTTCAGATAAACAAAAATTAGTCATTATAAAACAGCAAACATTTACCTTGTAAAAATTGGATGCAACATAGTAAAAAAAAAGTAGTACTAATGATAATAAAAAGACCATAGGTCCAAAAAGTTTAACCTATAATCTTACAGTGTTTCCAGAGGAGGAAAAACAATACTCATTAGATGGAAGCCAGTATGCTTCACCTTAGAAAAAGAGAAATCCTTTTCCTGACTCCAAATACAATAATAAACGCCAGCCTAAATCCCTGGATCAGCTACCCATATCCAATAACAACATGAAATATTATTTCTTTCAAGAAAAGTATTGACACACTTTATAGAATCTTATATTGATCTAAACATAACTAACATCCCGTGCCTGAGCGTTCCATAGTGTCGCTGCTCTTACAGTAAAGAATCCTGACAATAATGATATAGAGACCTAACCAGGATCCTGCCTTGTTATACATACAGTCTTGGATATTGATCTAACCATAACTAACATCCCGTGCCTGAGCGTTCCATAGTGTCCCTGCTCTTACAGTAAAGAATCCTGACAATAATGATATGGAGACCTTCTTTCTAGATGCAGTGGATCCTGCCTTGTTATACATATGGTCTTGGATATTGATCATTGTACAGCTCTCTGTACTGACCAGTATCTATACATTGTGACTGGGACGCATCTTAAAGTGTCTGTTAATTTTAATAATCTATTTGGTAATTTGAATCCACACACAGTCGTCATGACAACAAGGGTCAAAGATCAAGAAATGTTATCATGAAAATCTTAGTTTGTGAGCCTTAAAGGGGTATTGCCACAAACATAACTGTTTTTGAATTCGTAGATAATTAAAAGTTAAATACTTTAGCAAATATAAGTAGTTAAACACAGAGTTTGCAGAGTTTTAAAGATTTTCTCTAAATATCTTGTGATCACAAGTTGTTGTCTTGATCGGTTGCTAATGGATACGACCATGAATGCAGGACCTTTCTAAGGTCAGAAAATTGCCATGATTTGCTTATTGTTGCCAATATATCTTCTGATACATGTAGTGGTCCTGCCTGATAACCCGGCTACAATAAGAAAATCATGGCTGGGTTCCTGTCAAATCCCAGACCATAGAAAGTTTCTGCATTCATGGTCGTATCCATTGGCAACCAATCAAGACAACAGGCTGTCACCACTAAGATAGCTAGAGAAAATCTTAAACTCTGCAGAATTTTCAACTACTTAGATTTGCAAAAATGTTTAAATTTTAATTATCTTCAAATATAGATATAATTATGTTCATGGGAATACCCCTTTAAATTCTAAAAGGATTCCAGAAATGGATCTGGTGGAGAAGTTTTCAGAGGAACCTGCCAATGCAGTCTTAAATGTCGGACTTTACTTACAGTAGCTCTCTATGAAATACATGGATAAGTCGGGTCTGCTCATGCCATAGCCTATCATTCTCTGTGGTTCTTCATTCTGGCTACTTCGGTAAGGGTTCCATGTCGGGGACCGCCTCTGTGATGTCCATATGTCTCAGTGTTACATATGAAAATTCAATCCATTCAATGTTTTTGGCATTATTGTTTAACATGTCAATAAATTTTTATTCACTTTTTGATTAATCTATAATACAGAAGGACGTTGCAATATCCTTCACTTTTACTTCTGATCTGAGTGAGTCTGGTCCGGACTCCATATACAAATGGTGTTAGTTTCTAATTAGGTCTATGAAGAAAGGAGGGAGAGGAGGAGAAGGAGGGACACAGAGAAGTCTACAGTATTAAATAAGTCATTTCTATCAGGAAAAGGATAGTAATTCCTGATAACCCAGCTGTGTTGTGAAAGAGAACTGTCTCTCTATAGTGAAGATGTCTCCTGTTCCTCCGCTCTCCATAGACTTCTATTGTACAGATTTGATCAGTGGCAGATGGAGGCAAATAATACATTAAAATGATATATTACAAAGTTTTCTATTTTCACCTTCACTATGGTCATCTTTCTTTAGATTCTAATTCACAGTTCTTTCATGGTTTACGGTTATACAGTACATAGACGGGTATAGTATTATTGAGTTAGGGTGGCCATTCACCTTTCATAGCTATTGGCCAAAAGTTTGTCCTTGCAGTAGATTGCTTATCCTAGGGTTATGGGAATAGCCCCTTGTGATAGATTGAACACTGGCAAAACGTAGCACATTGCAAGATTAAAGTGACCAACTAAATTCAACTACATCTCAGCCAGTCAGTTCTACTACATCTGTATATATAGTAATGGTAAACTGTAAAAAAAAAAAAAGACTGTTCACAAAGTGTAATTCACATGTTGGTAAAAGTAAAGTAATCCAGGAAACTAGACATGTACTGTACTGGTTTCAGACTTGAGTCTGAGCAGAATCTGCTCTTTTAATCTGGGTGTAAGAACTGGGAAGTAACTGCATGTGATACATTGTTGATAGATATATTAGCGCAGCTGCCATGCACCATGCTATTGTGCATATAAACTAATCTCAATTGAAAGGAAAAGCTGGGGATTTATGACACCAAACTATAGCTCACATTTCCAACAGGAATATTTCTCACCCTGTTTATTAGACTTTCCATCTTCCAGCCTGGAAATGCAATTCCAAGAAAGCAAAGTCATTTTATTAATGAGAAAGCCACAAATTATGTCTCCATTTTCCTCTAACTGGTTCAGTAACTCAAATTTATGTCCTCCTCAATAGGGGCTGTCGTAAAGACTGCAGACAGCTAGAGTCCTAATAACAGGAGCCCTGAGAAGACAGTCAGGTACAGTAGAACAGAAGCCGCGCTGTCATGCAGGAAGACATTAATCATCACGAAAAGACTTTAGCACAAGAGTTTCAATTTCCTACACGGGCAATTGAGAAACTAAATAGCAAACATTTACCATAACAAATATGCGAAATTCACAGAGTAAACAGGGGTAATGAATTGGATAATCAGCTGAAAACTTGGCACAATGACTGAGTCTTCATTAATGATTGTTGGCGTACAAGGAAGTTATTATCAGCCCTTTCCAGAGTAGTTCATGTTATCAAGCCCAAAATAGACATTTAAAGGGATACTAAGCTTAGAAAACAATGGGGAAGAAACAAAAACAAATATCTATTGTATTTAGATTTTCTGCAAGAAACAAACACTGGAATCTTGTTGGAAAGATAAAACAGGGCTCTATACCCTTCTGCTTGTGTCTGTGTTGAATGGGGTGGGACTTAGCTTAAGGGGTGGTTCTTAGCTAGCCTGGTCTTTACTGCAGAAAGACCCATAGAGGAAGGTTACTGCTGAACCAAGATACCTCCCAGATAAAGACAAAGCAGTCTAAGGCCGGATTCACACTAGCGTTGGAGTCTCCGTAGGAATCTGCTTAAAATCTGCAAGAAGGACTTTTCTCTCCGCCGTTTTAGTATAAAATCGGAGGAAAACCGGCAGACCCCATTATAGCCTATGGGGTCCATCAGTTTCTGCAAATAACTGCTTTTTAAGCAGACAGGGTTTCCGTCTTTCAGGTCCCCATGCGGACCTAAAGGACAAACTCAAAGTTTTCTTTAGTGTTTTAACATGCACTAAGACTGGAAAATTTAGAAGGATATGGACTCCAGACACATAGGTTATTTTCTCATTGTTGATCTTTAAACAAGTACTACACTTTTTTTGCCCCCCTTATCTCAACAGAGGTGGTTGAAAGGGGTACTGTGAGGGTTAAAGCTACTTGTTGACTTTTCCAACAGATACAGAGCTTGATCTTGCTCCACGTGACCTGCCTCTGAGTTACTGGAGGTCACTGTCTTTTTATAGACTTCTATGGGAGAGTAACACCTACACTTGCTGGTGCAGTTTGTATGACAAATGAACAGCATGGCTCCTGAAGTGTAAACAATACTGGGAGCTGCGTTGTCTTGGTACAGATGACGGGGATCCCCACAGATCTAATACTGTTGGCGTATCCTAAGAATAGACCATCAATATTAGAAACTGATAACCCCTTTAAGTGTGCATTAAAGTTATTGCATTACTCAATGTAAAGGGGAAATGGGAAGTGCCCTTTAAATGGCCATATAAGAAATGTAGCTGCCCATCCCCCTCATCCTACAATAATGCCAAGAAGTGAGTCTAATGTGGTTGACCCAACCTACAAAATCCCATGTGTGTTATCCATTTTACGAGAAGACCGATTATTCTCCCCAGTTGTACATACAGACACAAAGACCTGATAGAAGGAACTATTAAGAATCACAGGTCAGTGGCTATTATTGGAATGGGGGGGGGGGCTGGCATACTTCAGCTTTTATCAAGCTTAGATACAGTATTATCAGATCTAATGTGATCTGACCATAGATATAATAGCCAATACTTCAATGTCTTCTTGTCTTACGGATGCCGGTACATAACTATTACCCATATGATGAATAATGTTTATCGGGGCTGCCCAGAATTCCCCAAACACTCCACTTATATACTGAGAGGACAACTAATGTCCCATGAGACTGACCCTAATGTTTATGTCTGAAATAGGTAAACTAGACTGTCAGCCCCATTGGGTAACGGTGAACTTTTCTGTAGACCACTGCAGAATGTATTGTCCTATATAACTGCAATGTCCCCCAAAAGGACTACTACTGAGGGCAATTACTTGCATTGTTTCTTACTGGCTATTTCTACTTTCCAGCTTTAGGCTGGGGCTGAAAGAGTTAATTTGCCATTTCTGTGTGGCTGAGCAGGCAGGTGTGATTTATGCTCTAGGTTTCTTAGAAGGAGGGAGGATCTTAGTGGTTGTCTAGGAAGTAATTTCCTCTCCATCTCAGACAATGAGTTTAGCTTCTCACAGAGCACCTTCAGTTTTGTACGTTAGCAAGCAGCATATAGGGTTAATAGGCAGTCCCTTGTCACCAAACCCAAGGCTCACAGAACTGAGACTTCATAACTCTGCAGGTTATTGAACATCTCCACCACTGACCAGTGCAGAAACTTAAAGGGATTGTCCCTTTATGGACAGTTATTCCCTGTCCACAGGGCAGTGTCCGTTTGCGGGGAAACCGTTCACCAGGTCCCCCAGTGATCAGGAGAACGGGGGACTGAAAGTCCCCTTAAGGCCTCCTTGTGAATGGAGTGCCAGTGTGCATGTGTGACCGATGCTCCATCCACTTCCATGGGGCTGCTGGGAATGGAGTCTTCAGCAACCCCCACAGACCCTAGAAATGAATGGTGCCCTAGAGCTGTGCCTGCGGCATTATTTACAGGTCACAGCTTAATCCCTCAGATGGTGTAATCAATGGCAATCATGGAATCCAGGTGGTTCGGGGGCAAGATCATCCCGTCTTGCGGACAACAAGAGTTTCCATAGCAGCTAAGAGGCCAAGCAACGCCCTTCTGATTGCCTTTCGCTATTGCACATAGGCAGCCTATGTGCAATGTACTGCAATAGAATACAATGTACTGCAGTACATTGCTCTGGGGATCAACAAATCCCAGGTTCAAGTCCCCTTGTACTTTAAAAATAAAGTGCAACAAAAAGTTATAAAAAAAAAAAAAAACACCTTTTAACTTAAAAACCACATAATGTAAACAAAACAAAATAAATAAACATGTTAGGGTTCCCCATGTGCGAAGAAGTCCGCACTATCCAAAAATAGCATTATTTATCCCATACAGTGAATGCCAAAAAAAAAAAAAAAAAAATACTGCAAAGTGCACATTAAAATATTTTGGTCAACTCACTTCATACATCCATCAACAAAAAGTTTGTCAGAATACGGTGACCCCCTGCGAAATCATTCATATTCGAAAAATGACGTTTTATTAGTAAACGCGGTAAAACATAATAAAGCCAATATAAATATGGTAATTGACGCAATTGTAATGACCCACAAGACAAAGTAGCCGTGTTATTTTTAATGCAGAGTTAACACTGTAAAAACAAAATGCAAAAAATAATGATAAAATTGGGAGTTTTTTCTCACAAACCCCCAAAAATGTTAATAAAGGACTAAGTCCCTGGATCGCCATGGTCGAAAGGGTTAGCGGACTGAGGAAGGGGTGAAAAGCATAACCACTCCTGTCTGTGTATGTAAAGACAGATCTGTCCCTCATGCTCAGCTCCTAATGTACACCAATCTGTAAAAATCTGCATCTAAAAATTGTGGAACAATTTTAGAAAAATGTTTCTCAATTGTAAAATTGTTTGCCCCTATCCACACAGCATCTCTATCAGGGAAGGTCTTGCATATTTCAGTAAGACAATGCTAAACCACCTATGGCATCCATCACAACAACATGGCTTCAGAGAGAAAGAGTCCTGCACACAGTCCAGACCTTTCACCAACAGGAAACATTATGGAATAAAAAAATCCACCAAAGAAGACCTAGGACTGCTGAGCAGAAAGGTTACAGGTGAGCTATGGTCACACCTGCTTTTGGTGACCATTCAGAGATCTCCTCCCCCATTCCGCTTGAAAAATGCAGAGAGAAAAGCCCTGAAATGGGGTCCTGGCGGAATCGAGGTGGACCACATTATAGTCTATGGGGTCCACAGGTTTCCACAGGTAAGTGGATTGGGTTTCTGTTTTTCGGGTCCTCAAGCGGACCTGAAGAAAGGAAACCCCAACACAGGTGTGAACCTAGCATCAGAAAAGAATGGGGTAACATTACTCTCCCAAAACTCCAACCATTGGTCTCCTCCCTTCCCAGATGTGTGCAGATTGTTGTAAAAAGAAGAGAGGATGCTATACAATGGTAGACATGGCCCTGTCCCAACTTTTTTGAGATGTGTTGCTGTCATCAATTTCTAAACGTTCAACTTCTATCATGTGTTCTGTGTTCTATTGTGATTAAAATTAAGATCTCCAAATCATTGCATTCTTGTTTTCTTTACATTTTACACATTGTCCCAATTTTTTCCCCACAATTCTCAGATGTTATATAACCCCAAAAGTTCTATAATAACATTAAAATGTAAAAGAACCTTCCACGGATACAGTATATTCATATAACTTTGTAAATGCAGGAAAAGCTCAAAATACAGCATCATGGTAAAAATACCCCGCACTATATACAAGTCTACTGAGATAAATGTATTTTTTTTCCTGCAATTTTCTTGGGAAAAAAAAATCGCTGACTATAATTTCAAGCCACGCTTATCCATTACTCTTACATTTCAAGTCCTTAGGAGCTGAGCATGAGGGACAGATCTGTCTATTCAACACTTACAACAATTTGATGAGTAACTGGAATCTTCCCTCCTAATGTCAGACACTGATCTTAATCATTTGTGATGGAGTGTGTCACACTAGCAGACGTCAGGTTCAACAACATGACATCCTGATGATGGGAGCGGCAGAATATCAAGCTGTCCTAGAAATCTCTTAGAACTCCCTGTTCATTGAGGTTTAGTAATAAATTATAATACAGACAGAACTTACACTTTATTACATAGAAGTATAAGAAAATTACCATTCAGTTAAAAAGTTATATGGAACTATAAAAAAGTTCTGACAAGTGAAAACTTACATTATATAAGGCAATGTCATCTTGTAGTGAAATACAAAGTAACATGTAGGTAAGGTCATACTATTTGTATTACCCTGTATGAGGTGATATAGGGTGTCGCACTCTTGTTAGTTTTTTATCATTAGCTCTTTTGAACGGATCTTTTCACCACCTCCTCCAGCTCCAACTTTTTGCATCCTTCAATAGTCGCCACTCCACTGATTTTGGCAAAGTTGGAATTTTTTCTGTAGCCCCCCACCATTACTGAGCATTCTGTAGCCCCCACCATTACTGAGCATATGTTGGTTTAAGGACCCAATATACTAATTAGTCTCTCTAATGTCAGGTGGACGGTTACAGAATAGACAGCGTCAATTAGTATATTGGGTGCTGAAACTGGCAGAAATGATTGCTCAGGAGTGGTGGGGACCAGAGAAACAATTCTAGCTGCTGCAGAATCTGTAAAGCAGAAGGGGTGCAAAGAGATGGAGGTGGTGAGAGGTCTCCTTTACAGCAAGTCAGGTCTTAAAGGGGTTTTCCAGGATTTTTATTTTTTGATGGCCTATAGGCTATCTATGTCTGTGGGGGCTGACACCTGTTTGGGACGCTTGTCAGGCCTGATACATTACAATGCATGGCTCCATACATTGAATAATGGCTGTGCGGAGCTAGTGCAGATCTTTTCCCATTGAGTAGGAGTTGAACTGTAATAGCATGGCTCAGTCACTATACAAGGTTCAGTGCTCTCTACTTCAGGCACAGCAGCGGGTCCCAAACAGAAGACCGGTGCAGAAATTGATGGCGTATCCTAATAAAAAGGCCACCAAAAAATACTGGATAACTCCTTTAAAGACAATTGGGGGAATTCATTATTGTTTTATGCCAGTTTTTTGGTGTAAAATAGCCACAGCTTGCAATTATGCAATGTCACTTACAACTAAGATAGTTTTTGCACCAGCCTTGTTAATTTTCAGAAAATGGGCAGGGCCAGGGTGGGCATGGGTGGGGCCATCAGCCGCTCCACATTCATCATCATATATATCACCTTTGTGGTATAAATAATAGCAAACTCTATACCGGCAGGACCTGGCGGTGTTGATTTTCACCTAGACTCCAAGATCCTCATCCAGGAGGATGCATCTCATCATGGATTAAACGCATCCTCCACTAGAGCCAGGACTTAAAGACCAGTGTACAGTATGTCAGTGTTTATGAATCTCCTTAATGTATTGGAAGCAGGAAAAATAGGGAAGCATATGGATCTGAACAACTCTGACATGGGTCAAATTCTAATGGCTAGATTACTGGGTCAGACCATCTCAGAAACACTTATGGGTCTTATGGGTTGCTCCCAGTATGCACTGATACCTAGTATCTCAAAAATCTGTCTAAGGAAACAAAACCAGTGAACTTGTGACAAGGTCATTGATGCTAAAGGTGCTAAAGACCCTCTGTCTGGTCTGTTTTGTCTAGTCCCACGGAAAAGCCACTGTAGCACAAATTGCTGAAAAAATGGCGGGTCTTACAGCCTAGTATCATCGCTGGGCTGTGAGGAATGCGCCCCATCACAGTGCTATTCCATAGTCTTGTACTGACAGAGGGGGTGTCAGGGGTGTGGAAACTAATGGCATCAAAATCTCCAGCACCCGAGTGTATACTGCCAATCTGAGAGGACATGAAAGGTTTTCTTTAAGTATATTTTGATTTAAATGATATAAAAAATTTTTATATATAAATATTTTTAATGGAATTTCTCATATGGTGTTATGGAACTGTGGAATTAAAATGCCCTTCTAATACAGTAGTATTGTATCATGTGAGGGACATTTACTGTATAAGATGCCCATAAAGGACTAAACTGGATGGTGTTCTTAGCTCATATATACCATACCGTGAAGTCAAATTCATGTATTTCTATATAGTACATATATTTCTATAGTATATAGAAATAGCAAGTGAAGGTCTGCAGGCCATTTTATCAAATTTGCATCAAGGTTCCAAAGCTTCCCGTTGGATCCCTATGGACAATCTTTGTTACAGACAAGGTAACTGGACAGTGACATTGAGCACTTACTGTATGTTTTCACACTAGATGCTAGGACAGTGGACACTACACTGTATTTATACCTCTATATACATAGATAGCATACAAATATACTACGGGTTACATTGTGCGCAGAATTGTTTTTCCGAAAATCCAATGTAAACATAAGGCCGAGCGTCTGCTCTGCTGTTCATAAACATGTATTGCGGATTCCCATAAGCCTGATATTCCTTGACAAACTTAATTACTATAAATCTGCATGTCACCATAGGGAAAAAGCCATCAAGAAAGACGTAAATGTCAGACTAAGTCACTCAGGATTATAGCTTGATTAATAAATCAGACATCATACGGTAAGACAAACAGTGGATACCACACAGGTGTTCATATCCCAGAACATACAGAAATACCAAACTGACTTCCAAATTCTAAATGATATGTGCTTATAAAATATGTCTGAACATGGCTCAATATGTAATATAGAAAAATGTATATAGGAAATACAGGCAAGCCTACTAAAACATACAGTGGATCTCCTGGGTCCAGTAGCAGTTACTTAAGTATTGTACCTTTACCTTTATTAGTAAGGAAGCTAGAGTAGTGAAATCCCATTTCTATATTGTATACAAAAATGTGTAATATATATATATATATATATATATATATATATATATATATATTTATATATGTACCGGTATATATGACAAGTGAGAATAATAATAATACAACCTACCTTCGCAATTTCTTCTTGAAATGCAACTAAATTCAGATATGAAATGTTAACCAGATCTGGTCCGTACACAATGGTAAACATCCGATATTCTAATCGACCTCCAAAGTTTCCAACTTCCAGCTGCTCTTTCAGCTTCGGGTCCTGTAAACACAAAATATAATAGTTGATTTTTAATTTCCATGAAATGAGTATTTTATAATATAGTATCAATGAAAAAAAAAGTTACAGATAAGTTTACCCACAAATGACATTTATGGCATATACACAGGATATGCCAAATATCTAAGAGACGGGGACTTTCACCTATCTTATAATGAACTCCCAGCCCCAGCCACCATGCCCTGCTACTTACCCGGCCATGACCTCACTGTGAAGACTTTCAGCTATGGTCGGGCTTTATGGAAACAGCGTTGCCCTGAGCCACCCTGTTTCCATGACTCCCATTGAAAAAAATGGGAGTTACAGAAATAACATACAGTGCTGGCCAAAAGTATTGGCCCCCCTGCAATTCTGTCAGATAATACTCAATTTCTTCCAGAAAATGATTGCAATCACAAATGCTTTGGTAATAAAATCTTCATTTAATTTGTCTTCAATGGAAAACCACAAAAAGAATTGTCAAAAAGCCAAATTGGATATAATTCCACACCAAACATAAAAAAGGGGGTGGACAAAAGTATTGGCACCCTTTGAAAAATCAGGTGATGCTTCTCTAATTTGTGCAATTAACAGCACCTGTTACTTACCTGTGGCACATAACAGGTGGTGGCAATAACTAAATCACACTTGCAGCCAGTTGAAATGGATTAAAGTTGACTCAACCTCTGTCCTGTGTCCTTGTGTGTACCACATTGAGCATGGAGAAAAGAAAGAAGACCAAAGAACTGTCTGAGGACTTGAGAAGCAAAATTGTGAGGAAGCATGAGCAATCTCAAGGCTACAAGTCCATCTCCAAAGACCTGAATGTTCCTGTGTCTACCGTGCGCAGTGTCATCAAGAAGTTTAAAGCCCATGGCACTGTGGCTAACCTCCCTAGATGTGGACGGAAAAGAAAAATTGACGAGAGATTTCAACGAAAGATTGTGCGGATGGTGGCTAAAGAACCTCGACTAACATCCAAACAAGTTCTAGCTGCCCAGCAGTCCGAGGGTACAACAGTGTCAACCCGTACTATCCGTCGGCGTCTGAATGAAAAGGGACTCTATAGTAGGATACCCAGGAAGACTCCACTTCTGACCCAGAGACATAAAAAAGCCAGGCTGGAGTTTGCCAAAACTTACCTGAGAAAGCCAAAAACTTTTTGGAAGAATGTTCTCTGGTCAGATGACACAAAAGTAGAGCTTTTTGGGAAAAGGCATCAACATAGAGTTTACAGGAAAAAAAAGAGGCCTTCAAAGAAAAGAACACGGTCCCTACAGTCAAACATGGCGGAGGTTCCCTGATGTTTTGGGGTTGCTTTGCTGCCTCTGGCACTGGACTGCTTGACCGTGTGCATGGCATTATGAAGTCTGAAGACTACCAACAAATTTTGCAGCATAATGTAGGGCCCAGTGTGAGAAAGCTGGGTCTCCCTCAGAGGTCATGGGTCTTCCAGCAGGACAACACTTCAAAAAGCACTAGAAAATGGTTTGAGAGAAAGCACTGGAGACTTCTAAAGTGGCCAGCAATGAGTCCAGACCTGAATCCCATAGAACACCTGTGGAGAGATCTCAAAATGGCAGTTTGGAGAAGGCACCCTTCAAATCTCAGGGACCTGGAGAAATTTGCCAAAGAAGAATGGTCTAAAATTCCAGCAGAGCATTGTAAGAAACTCATTGATGGTTACCGGAAGCGGTTGTTCGCAGTTATTTTGTCTAAAGGTTGTGCTACCAAGTATTAGGCTGAGGGTGCCAATACTTTTGTCCGGCCCATTTTTGGAGTTTTGTGTAAAATAATCAATGATTTGACTTTTTTTTCATTCTCTTTTGTGTTTTTTCATTGCAAGCAAAATAAATGAAGATATTATTACCAAAACATTTGTGATTGCAATCATTTTCTGGAAGAAATTGAGTATTATCTGACAGAATTGCAGGGGTGCCAATACTTTTGGCCAGCACTGTAGCTCGTTGTTCTGTTGTACACTATTTCTGTAACTATTATTCACTTGTATGGGAGTTATGGAAGCAGCGTAGCTCAGAGCTAAGCTGTTTCCATAAAGCCCCACCATAGCTGAAAGTGTTCACAGTCAGGTCACTGTCAGGTGAGTAGCAGGGCACAGAGGTTGGGGGGTTCATTTAAGAGGTAGGTGCGGGTACCAGAGATGGTACCCTCATCTATCAGACATTTATGGCATCTCCTGTAGTACCAAAGGTGTAAAGATGAGTCCTCGAGCTTGAGTTTATAAGTTTAAATGTACAAAATAATTGCTCAAAAAATTTCATTGGTAGACACTTTGATAAAGTACAATTGGAAGTTTAGAGCCTTTTTTCTACTAAAAGGAAATAAAAGAGATTGATAAAGTATATTACAAAACTGTTCAGATGGATCTAACCATTGCAATGGGCCAGGACCTCACTAACAGCCCCAAGCACTATTACAGAACTGAGAATCTAAGGTTGGTGAAGGGGCAATTTACCTTTTCTCCTTAAATCCACAGGAATATAAAGGTAGAACTAAGTCAGTAATTGTAGGACAGCCCCGTATACCTCTCACCAGGGACTCCAGACAGTGTCTATATAGGCGACTGATAGAGTTGTCTCTCAAGTGCAAAGGATAGGGGTTGGGAACCTTTACTGTAGAGAGCCCTGGGCACATCATAGTTAGGAGCTGCCCAGAGGATATTTTCAATAGGGGTGCAAACTGGATTAAAACTTCTTTTCTTAGTCTTACGACTAGTATGTCCATCTACATGTGTATGTTTTACAGAGGGCCTTTCACCTCCTTCGCCAACTTGAGCTGTTTTTGTTCCTTAACAGGCATTGCTCCACTGATCCCATTTCTCTCTAGCCCCCACCATTTCTGAGCAATCAGTGTAGTTAGTTTTGGTGCCTTATATGCTAACTCTCTAATGTCAAGTGGGTAGTGTCAGACAGGAACCAACAAGCGGGCGTGACTATGAGCTCTGATACTGTGCGTCTCTGATTGGGGGTCTGAGTTACACTTTCCTGCTCCTGCCTGATACCACCCACTTGACATTGGAGAGTCTAGTTATCTTCTCAGACACCAAAATTTACTGCACTGATTGCTCGGAAAGGTGGGGACTAGAGAAAAAATTCCAATTGTGCTGGGGTCATAGTTGAGGATGAACTTAAAGGGGGTTATCCAGTTCTCCTTAACTTCATCCGTTAAAATCTGCTGACAGATTCTGCCTAATAAGTTAATATGCCGTCATAACAAACACTTGGATTTTATCTCCGCTTTTGCATGGTAATAGACTAGTAAAGCCGCCATAATTAGCAATATTTTCTTTTTTTGTTTTGCTCTTCGGGATAAACGTATTACTGTCAAGCTGCATCTTGTTACCCGCAGACTGAGGCAAAACATACGGCATGACAGAAGACATCAAATTACATCAGGAATGGTGCAGCCGCACAGTCGAAACGGCCCGGCTAGGCAATTAACAATCTGATTCTATTTCACCGCATACCAATTAAAATAGCATTACCTTCATACTGTACGTTCACTATGTCAAGCAAAAAGCGGAGGCATTGCAAGGGGCGGTTATACAGCTAGTTATATCTATAATGCTCAGTCATGTGATCCGCAATGGTATTATCCGCACACCAGGTTATACAGTCCGATAAATACTGGAGGTGTAATATTCCATTACATAACACATCTACTAATTTATTACCCCCTGAATCATACAGGTAATGGGGGAAGGTCTCGCTTTACAAAAACTCACATATTTCTGACGCCATTTCACTTTATCAGAGATCTCTGCCCTTTGGCTACATGACCCAATCCTGACACCATAACACATATAATCTATCAAAATCGAGACTTATAATTCATCACCGAGAAAAATAATGTGGCCTCCTGTAACGCAAGATGACAGACCAATCTTATGTGAAGACAAGGTTCACTGGTCCCAAATAGGTTCACCAAGGAGTAATACATTTAGATAGTATACCAATATAGAAAAATCGTCATATACACTGAGACTATAACTGTTTACTGGCTTAACTGTATAAAGTTAGTCTCATAAAAATCTGTCTTTTATGTTTTTGGCGCTTCTTAGGTATATCGGACCTCTTAGGTACCATACAGTTTATACAGTATACTTTGGGTATGGTTGATTTAAAGAGCACCCGTCCCCTCTCCTGACATGTCTGTCTTACTAAATATTTGTATTCCCTGTAAATATTTCTGGAGCATCTTTTGTTACGCTACATTGTTACTCTTACTAGAAAGAAACTGAAAACTGGGTGTTACCAATTGGGGGGGTGTCGCTGAATAGTCGGGCACAGTCCAATCAGAACTGATAGCGCTAGACTGACAAGGGATACATGATTATGACAAGAGGAATGGTAACACCTAGTTGTCAATCTATATATAACTTTTTAGGATGAATAATAGAGGAACAGCACAAGATGCTGATTTGCAAGATTAAATTCAATGATTTTCTGCAAAAATAAATGTTAGTCTTTTAAGAGAGGATCTGTCGGCTGTTCTAACATGTTGAACTTTTGCATTACAGATTATTTTACAATGCCTGATAAATAGAAATGAATTCTGGAATATTTCAGCTCTGAAGCGACAGAATTGTACATTAGGTTATAATATGCAGCACGGTGGCTCAGTGGTTAGTGCTGCAGTCCTGGGTTCAAATTCTGCCAAGGACATCTGCAAGGAGTTTGTATGTTCTCCCCGTGTTTGCGTGGGTTTCCTCCGGTTTCCTCCCACACTCCAAAGACATACTGATAGGGAATGTAGATTGTGAGCCCTATATGGGACAGCGACTGACAATGTCTGTAAAGCGCTGCGGAATATGATGGCGCTATACAAGTAAGCATAATAAATATAGACTATATGTACAGATGCTGAAAAATGTAACAGAAGAGTTAAACAAACAGGGCAAAACTCTTTTCAAAGTTTGGTAAATAAGCACATAAAGAGGACCTTTCATCACTTCTACCAACTCTTTCCATCCTTAAATAGGCACCACTCCACTGATTCCAGGACATATGATTTTTTTTTCTCTAGCTCCCACATTTTCTGGGTAACCAGTGCTGTAAGTTTCAGCATCCAGTATGTTACGTTTCACTCTCTACTGTCAGGTGGGCGGTCTCAGACTATCTGTTTCACTCTGAGACTGCCCACTTGACAGTAGAGAGCCTAATTAGCATAATGGGTGGTGAAACTCACTGCACTAATTGCTCAGGAATGGTGGGGGCTAAAGAAAAAATTCTAATTGCAGTGGAATCAGTGGAGCGGCGCCTATCTAAGAGTTAGAGTTGATGGAGGTGGTGAAAGATCTTCATTAAATAATAACTCAAATAAGAAGAGTGCTAAGGTTTTTTCAGTATTTGATGAAACTTCTGGGTCTGAAATATACTTTAACATTGTTAGAATGATGTCTTGAGTCTTATGTTATACTAAATGTACTTCATCTCTGTACTTGTCTTACAAATTACTTGACAATGTAAGTCAAAACACAGCAACAACAACTCCCCAGACCCAAACCTCAATACGTCTGAGATCTCAAGAAGTCACAACATCTAATCAACATTTTAGAAAGAACCAGTCCTCAAGAAAAACTAACATCACCGCTAGTAATAAAACTGGTTGAGAGGAAACAAAGCCGCAAATAACAGTTGTGTGTATAACATTCCTCTGATTTACACATGGAAAATAGGATGTCTGATGTAACAATACTACGTACAACACCAGGCAAAAAATAATCCTCCACTGGGAACATATGCTTCGGATTTTGTCCAGATGCTAACAATCAGATCTACAAGTTGTTACAGGAGAGTCAAGCAACTATGTTGCCACAGATGTAGCCAAGTTTAACATGACTTTTAACACATAAAGTAAACAGTTGCTAATCACTTTTAGGCTGGGGCCCTACGTTGCGAAAACGCTGCAGTGGTTTACAGTACCTGCAAAGTGGATGGGATTCTGGCTAATCCCATCAACACATTGCAGAAAAATATCTGCAGTAGACATGCTACGATTTCAAAAACCAATAAATCGCAGCATGTCAATTATACCTCCGGAAATGCTGACGTTTTCCATATAGGTATAATAGGGACAGAAAGTCCGCAGAGGAAAATGATTGTGTGTCCTACTGAACCAGACTGAGGGACCATTTAAAGGCTTAGGAAACCTTGGCAGGTGACACTCAATTTACAATACTGAACTGAATTTACAATATTCTAATTTTCTTAGATTTTGGTTTTCATTACCTGTAATCCATAATCAACATTTACAGAAATAAAACACTTGAAATAGAAGACTCTGTGTGTAAATAATCTAGAAAATATAGGAGGTCACTTTTTTAATTTAATTACTGAAAGAAATAAACGTTTCAAAGATATTCTAATTTATTGAGATGCAGCTGTATAAGAAGCTTCTTATTCTTCTCCCTTCTACTCAATCCACTCATGGCTTTGGTTCAAAAAATCGCAGCAAAATCTGCACCAAAAAAACTGCGTTTCTGCAATGTGGGGCCTCAGCCTTAACTTGTACTATTCATTTCTCATAGTTGATTATAACTGGAGGTATGCTTTAAAGCAGGGTTTCCCAACCTTTACAGATTCAGGGCACCCCTGTAAAAAAAAAAAAAAAAAAAAAATTCTTTGGAGCGCACCTATAAATTTTTACCAAAAGACAAAAAAAAACATTCAGGACGCATATAATGTTGCATGAAGGCATGTGATCATCTTCCCAACCAGAATGTTGCAGCCATCAACTCCTGTGTGCTATAACTTCTAGACTCAAAAAAGTTGAGCAATATTCGACTTGAAGTTGTAGTCGGGGCACACTGGAGGTTCTCAGTGTTACTCCATTCACTTACATTAGAGGAATCAAAGGGTGACCCAATGATCTTTGGTCGCGTGTAGAGAGTTGTGGACAAAATAGTAGTGTAGCCCTAGCCTTAAAATACTGTGTGTAGTTTTATATTATTTTTTTACTATTTGGTTCATTTTATATTATTTTATATTCATAATGAATATTTGTATTGAAACTGCTAAATAAACGTTTGCCACTACGGAATATCAGCACACATATCTATGTCAAATGTTTTATCTTCTGGAAATTGCATGGTAATTCTGAGTGTCAAAGAGTAGCTTAATGGTATTTCTTGAAGGTTTACTATGCTTTCAATTTTCTCCAATACTAATATGAAGCACTAGCTGAAATATTCTACCTGTCACATATCATCAGCCAGTATAAGGCTACAGGCTTACAATCAAAAGACTGTGAAACCCGTCTCTCCAAGAAATCAATATATTTTGCTTCTCTTTGCCTTAATAACAATGGAAAGTGTATCTGAGCTTCATTTGTTTGTAATCCCTTTTATATAAACTGAAATAAAAAAGAGAATAATTACCCACAATGCCGGATAAAAGGATTTTCTGTGTATTTCATTAATATGAAGGACGATTTGTAGCAAAGACTTTAGCTCAGAAATATTCCCCAGCCTAAAACAAAAGCTTTCCTAGAAATGTTATACTGTGACGAAAATAACAAAAAGTAGATGCATAAAATTGTCATAAAGACAGGGTTTGTTCACATGAGAGCGCAGTTTTTCATGGACCTAACAGTGGTTTTAAAACGACCTCCTCTCCATTGTTCAAGTCCTCCAACGGACCTGAACGCTGGAGAGCCAGCACTAGTGTGTGCCTAGAGTCAGCAGTGACTGACACAGCTTACGCTAGGTTCACACTAGCGTTTGGGTCTCCATCGTTCAGGTCTGCATGGGGACCCGAAAGACGGGAACCCTGGCCTCTTAAAAAGCAGTTACCCACAGAAACCCACAGACCCCTTAGACTATAATGGGGTCTGCACGGTTTCCACTGGTTTTATACTGAAACCAGTAGAGAGAAAAGTCATAAGAAGACTCCAACACAGATGTAGCGTTCTCCTCCTGAATACATCAGACTCATAAATTAAGTGTCCTGTTCTCTATTCTTCCTGTGCTTCGAGTAGCCATATGACATAACATACTTTATGTTTCATTTTGGCTATAAGGAATGCAGACCAGAAGTTATAATATACTGTCCTTACTGGGACAACATAGTCATCCAGAGGAAAAACACCTTTCTGTAGCTGATATCTCCATTCTGAACCTCCTCTGTTACATCAGAATAAGGTATTTCTCATCGATTGTAAGCCCTGGCGGGCAGGGCCCTCTATCCCACTGTCCTAGTTGGTCACTCTTAGTATTATATTTGTTTTGTATATTTTGTGTACCGTATGTAAACCCTCAAATGTACAGCACCATGGAATTAATATAATAATGTAAAGCACCATGGAATTAATATAATAATGTAAAGTACCATGGAATTAATATAATAATGTACAGCACCATGGAATTAATATAATAATGAACAGCACCATGGAATTAATATAATAATGTACAGCACCATGGAATTAATATAATAATGTAAAGTACCATGGAATTAATATAATAATGTAAACCACCATGGAGTTAATATAATAATGTACAGCACCATGGGATTAATATAATAATGAACAGCACCATGGAATTAATATAATAATGAACAGCACCATGGAATTAATATAATAATGAACAGCACCATGGAATTAATATAATAATGTACAGTACTATGGAATTAATATAATAATGTAAAGTACCATGGAATTAATATAATAATGTAAAGTACCATGGAATTAATGGTGCTATATAAATAAACAATAATAATAACAATAATAATAATAATATTTCATTGTGGATTTTCTGAGCTATACAGCCCCCATAACTATCATATTGAAACCACAGTTTTATTATAAACATTGTGTAGGAAGACGCTCAGACTCCAAAATAATTTATTTTCTTCTAAAATGCTGAAATATATTCCGCTTCTTATTCTGGAAGACTAATTAACTCCTCCTCCGCATGTTTGCTAACTCTGCTGTGAACCAGACCACAAAATGTACAGTTTTGCATGTTATAACAGCTCTGGTGGTGTTCTCTGGCTGAACAAAGCAGGGTATACAAATGATCCACTAATAAGATTGATATATCGGGGTAATGTTGGAAGAGTCCAGTTTGTGAAAAAATGGTATAGTTTATACCTAATGTTTTATAGCCATAATAATAGGGGTCGGAGCTCAGTGTCTCCACGGCAACAGACTACAAACAAATGTGTAGTCACATCCTGCATTTACAGATACTGCAAAGCTTAACTCAACTGCGGAAAACTTTAACTTGACTGTTTCAATGGCTTTAATTGTGAGTTATCAGATTCAAGTTAAACATTGCTACATCTATATAAGTCAGTCCCTTCCATCTGTCCACTCTTCTTCTGTTTATAGGTAAGAATGAAGATGGGGCAGAGTGAAGTGTCATGACTGCAGCACTGGCCTATATACAAAGCAGCTATAACAATGGAAACAAATAGGATCTGCATAGGAACTATGTACACTAAACTGATTTTTGGAAAAACGGTATACACAGTATACAGAGTATATAGAATATACAGTTAAATAATGTAATCATATACAGTGTCTCCATATAAATCACTTTCCTCCATTCTAAGATCTACCATCTATTTTGCTCCCTTGTTCAGTTGTTTTCAAAGGAACTTTTTGGCAATAAAGGGAAAAACACATTTCATACTACTTTTACTCGACTCTCTATGGAAAAAAAGTTTGCCTTAGTTTTTAAGGCAAACGAAATGTCAACTGAAAAACTTTGCAGCCCTATTAGATGTGAAATATATGTGGTGAATTCAATGCGATCTCAGACACTGCTTGTCATTTCTTTTATTTCAGAAAGCTTCTTATACCTGAGCTTCAAAGACTTCAGTTCAGAAAAGGTGCTCTATGTGCAAGTGAACTTAGTAAAGACATGGTAACTCAGCAACAGCTTCTACATTCAGTCTTCTGGCTTTGAATTAAAAGTTACCCTTTGTTAGTAACACAGTAAACTATATGGCCATATCATGGCCGTTCACCGACAAAAACATTTAGATCAAATAAAAAATTGATGATCAAGACTATTAATTTCATTGTTTTCAAAGGCTGAAATGGAAAAAGTAACAATGTACATAGAGAACATAGACAAGGAAAAAGTGATACAACGGTCTCAAAAAGTTATCCTAATCTATACACATCTATCATTATAAATATATCCATATTGCAGTGATTGTCCCTGTCCCTCAGTTCCATTTCTCATCATCAGCAAAATATATGTCCCACCTTTCTGCAAATTTGGTTAAGGTCTCTAGTTTCTTACAATCAAATTCAATATAAAATAGTCATATGCTACAGATGGGTGAACCTCTCAAGATTCTTTTCATTTCAGGTTTGGGTGGTTCAGGACCAAGAATTGATTTGGGGGTTAAACAAGTTCAGTAAAAACTACGCCTTAAATTGGCTTAAAACATAGAACACTGTCAGGGCTCCTAGGAACCTATCTATAAAACATAGCGTAAAATACTGTCAGGACTCCTAGGAACCTATCTATAAAACATAGTGTAGAACACTGTCAGGGCTCCTAGGAACCTATCTATAAAACATAGTGTAGATCACTGTCAGGGCTCCTAGGAACCTATCTATAAAACATAGTGTAGAACACTGTCAGGGCTCCTAGGAACCTACCTATAAAACATAGTGTATAACACTGTCAGGGCTCCTAGGAACCTATCTATAAAACATAGTGTAGAACACTGTCAGGACTCCTAGGAATCATTCTATAAAACATAGTGTATAACACTGTCAGGGCTCCTAGGAACCTATCTATAAAATATAGTGTAGAACACTGTCAGGGCTCCTAGGAACCTATCTATAAAACATAGTGTAGAACACTGTCAGGGCTCCTAGGAACCTATCTATAAGACATAGTGTATAACACTGTCAGGGCTCCTAGGAACCTATCTATAAAACATAGTGTAGAACACTGTCAGGACTCCTAGGAACCTATCTATAAAACATAGTGTAGCGCACTGTCAGGACTCCTAGGAACCTATCTATAAAACAGTGTAGAACACTGTCAGGGCTCCTAGGAACCTATCTATAAAGCATAGTGTAGAACACTGTCAGGGCTCCTAGGAACCTATCTATAAAACAGCGTAGAACACTGTCAGGGCTCCTAGGAACCTATCTATAAAACATAGTGTAGAACACTGTCAGGACTCCTAGGAATCTATCTATAAAACATAGTGTATAACACTGTCAGGGCTCCTAGGAACCTATCTATAAAATATAGTGTAGAACACTGTCAGGGCTCCTAGGAACCTATCTATAAAACATAGTGTAGAACACTGTCAGGGCTCCTAGGAACCTATCTATAAGACATAGTGTATAACACTGTCAGGGCTCCTAGGAACCTATCTATAAAACATAGTGTAGAACACTGTCAGGACTCCTAGGAACCTATCTATAAAACATAGTGTAGCGCACTGTCAGGACTCCTAGGAACCTATCTATAAAACATAGTGTAGCGCACTGTCAGGACTCCTAGGAACCTATCTATAAAACAGTGTAGAACACTGTCAGGGCTCCTAGGAACCTATCTATAAAGCATAGTGTAGAACACTGTCAGGGCTCCTAGGAACCTATCTATAAAACAGCGTAGAACACTGTCAGGGCTCCTAGGAACCTATCTATAAAACATAGTGTAGAACACTGTCAGGACTCCTAGGAATCTATCTATAAAACATAGTGTATAACACTGTCAGGGCTCCTAGGAACCTATCTATAAAACATAGTGTACAACACTGTCAGGGCTCCTAGGAACCTATCTATAAAACAGCGTAGAACACTGTCAGGGCTCCTAGGAACCTATCTATAAAACATAGTGTAGAACACTGTCAGGACTCCTAGGAATCTATCTATAAAACATAGTGTATAACACTGTCAGGGCTCCTAGGAACCTATCTATAAAACATAGTGTAGAATACTGTCAGGACTCCTAGGAACCTATCTATAAAACATAGTGTAGAACACTGTCAGGACTCCTAGGAACCTATCTATAAAACATAGTGTAGAACAATGTCAGGGCTCCTAGGAATCTATCTATAAAACATAGTGTATAACACTGTCAGGGATCCTAGGAACCTATCTATAAAACATAGTGTATAACACTGTCAGGGCTCCTAGGAACCTATATATAAAACATAGTGTAGAACACTGTCAGGGCTCCTAGGAATCTATCTATAAAACATAGTGTAGAACATTGTCAGGGCTCCTAGGAACCTATCTATAAAACATAGAGTAGAACACTCTTAGGACTCTGAGTAACCTATCTATAAAACATAGTTTAGAACATTGGTAGGCAGGGGCGTAACTTGAGGGGGTGCAGAGGGTACAGTCACACCGGGGCCCAGGAGCCTTAGGGGGCCCATAAGCACTGGCATCAGTATTGAGATTGCAGTTTCCATCTGGCCCATAAGCCAAGGAGATCCTCAGATTACTCTAACCACACTAAGGTTGATTAAACTTCTTAGCTTCTGTAACCATCACTATCAAGAATACACAGTAGGGATGAGGTAGGGGGCCCCGGACAAAAGATTGCACCGGGGCTCACAAAACTTTAGTTACGCCACTGCTGGTAGGGCTCCTAGGAACCTATCTATCCGATTTCTAGCTCTATAAGGCAAACTCAACCAGCCTGCCCTTCACATATGACTGTACCTTCACGGATAGGTGTTAGATCACATGACACAGTGAAGGGGAGAAGACGCACAGATACAACTTTTTGTTACCCTGTATCATCTTGCATGTTTTAGTCTCCGGTGTCTCCAGTGCCTTTTGCAGCTCCTCATCCCTGGTAGACATGGAACTGCTCCCCCCTCCCTTCTCCTCACTCACCATCCATTGCCCTTAAAGAACTCATACATCACTCACAGCCAACACAGATATGGATCGGACATCATGCCAGAAGTAAATTGATTCTAATTAATCTCCGCACACTGAGTAGGTGTGATGTATACATTTTATTAGCCCACCGCGCTATAGACTGGTGTCTGCGAAATAAAAGTGCCACCTGTCCGATATCAAAGGCGATGACAATCCATTTAAGTTTTATTGTATCCATGGAAACAATAGCAACAGATGTGAATAATGAAGAATGGGAAAGCGAGATGTTAAGGTCCCAATCAGGTTTTTTATTTTTTTTTTTTTCACTCTGCTGCGCAACTGGGGAAATCTGGACACATTCATTTTTAACAAGGCCTTTAATTGCTTGCATTCCATGTTCGGAAATTATGTTATCCACCAGCGAGCTGTATGAGGCTGTAATTACTAAGAAAGCCCTTGATGAATCGCTGAAAAGTTATACAGTCATATGAAAAAGTTTGGGCACCCCTATTAATCTTAATCATTTTTAGTTCTAAATATTTGGGTGTTTGCAACAGCCATTTCAATTTGATATATCTAATAACTGATGGACACAGTAATATTTCAGGATTGAAATGAGGTTTATTGTACTAACAGAAAATGTGCAATATGCATTAAACCAAAATTTGACCGGTGCAAAAGTATGGGCACCTCAACAGAAAAGTGACATTAATATTTAGTAGATCCTCCGTTTGCAAAAATAACAGCCTCTAGTCGCTTCCTGTAGCTTTTAATCAGTTCCTGGATCCTGGATGAAGGTATTTTTGACCATTCCTCTTTACAAAACAATTCCAGTTCAGTTAAGTTTGATGGTCGCCGAGCATGGACAGCCCGCTTCAAATTATCCCACAGATGTTCAATGATATTCAGGTCTGGGGACTGGGATGGCCATTCCAGAACATTGTAATTGTTCCTCTGCATGAATGCCTGAGTAGATTTGGAGCTGTGTTTTGGATCATTGTCTTGCTGAAATATCCATCCCCGGCGTAACTTCAAATTCGTCACTGATTCTTGTACATTATTCTCAAGAATCTGCTGATACTGAGTTGAATCCATGCGACCCTCAACTTTAACAAGATTCCCGGTGCCGGCATTGGCCACACAGCCCCAAAGCATGATGGAAGCTCCACCAAATTTTACAGTGGGTAGCAAGTGTTTTTCTTGGAATGCTGTGTTTTTTTGACGCCATGCATAACGCCTTTTTGTATGACCAAACAACTCAATCTTTGTTTCATCAGTCCACAGGACCTTCTTCCAAAATGAAGCTGGCTTGTCCAAATGTGCTTTTGCATACCTCAGGCGACTCTGTTTGTGGCGTGCTTTCAGAAACGTCTTCTTTCACATCACTCTCCCATACAGCTTCTCCTTGTGCAAAGTGTGCTGTATTGTTGACCGATGCACAGTGACACCATCTGCAGCAAGATGATGCTGCAGCTCTTTGGAGGTGGTCTGTGGGTTGTCCTTGACCGTTCTCACCATTCTTCTTCTCTGCCTTTCTGATATTTTTCTTGGCCTGCCACTTCTGGGCTTAACAAGAACTGTCCCTGTGGTCTTCCATTTCCTTACTATGTTCCTCACAGTGGAAACTGACAGGTTAAATCTCTGAGACAACTTTTTGTATCTTTCCCCTGAACAACTATGTTGAACAATCTTTGTTTTCAGATCATTTGAGAGTTGTTTTGAGGAGCCCATGATGCCACTCTTCAGAGGAGATTCAAATAGGAGAACAACTTGCAATTGGCCACCTTAAATACCTTTTCTCATGATTGGATACACCTGGCTATGAAGTTCAAAGCTCAGTGAGGTTACAAAACCAATTTTGTGCTTCAGTAAGTCAGTAAAAAGTAGTTAGGAGTATTCAAATCAATAAAATGATAAGGGTACCCAAATTTTTGCACTGGTCAAATTTTGGTTTAATGCATATTGCACATTTTCTGTTAGTACAATAAACCTCATTTCAATCCTGAAATATTACTGTGTCCATCAGTTATTAGATATATCAAATTGAAATGGCTGTTGCAAACACCCAAATATTTAGAACTAAAAATGATTAAGATTAATAGGGGTGCCCAAACTTTTTCATATGACTGTATCAACCATGAAAAGTATGTTTATATCCAAATGCACTGGGTTTTCATTAGAAGCTTTTAGACCACTGTATTATATGGGAGCTAAATAAAAGGAGGCGTCCTGGGATAATAAACCATAGACTTGCAGGCTGAATGAGAGACTGACGCTGTCTCTGCTAGCGGTCATGAAGTACAATACAACTCTGGGTTCACATCTGCATTGGTGTCTCCGCATGGGATCTGACGAAAGATTATAAAAACTCATTAGAACGGGTTGTTTAAAAAAGCCCATTCATTTCAATGGGTTTGAAAACCATCCGCTGCTGAGCGTTTGGAGTATTTCCGCCATGTACACACTCTTTTGACTCTTTTGGACGGAGATACAGTAAGAGTCAAACTTGCAACACTTTTGCTCCATTTAAAGGATACACGATGGACAGCAACAAATTCGTTTTTTTTTACATTGAGATCTATGGAAAGCGAACATAAACGGATTACCAACGGATAGTAATCTGATTGTGTCCTTTTTGCAATCCGTTTTTCCCTCTTCATTCTTCTTTGCTCATGTTCAGAATGAAGATGAGGCGAAAATGCAATTCCGCAGCTAAAATTAAAATGCTGCGTTTTTTTTTTAAATACTGGTGTTTTTGAAAAAGTAGCTTTTTTTCCGCAACATGTAAATGAGATGAACCAAAGTCTCATTCACTTTCCTGGTACTGTAAAACGCAGCGTTTCCACAACATGGGGCCTTAGCCTTAAAGGGGTTTTCCTGTGAACATAACCATGCTTATTTGTAGACAGTCGAAAGCTACTTCATGATTTTGTAGAGTTTTAAAGCTTTTTTCTAACCATCTTAGTAGTGACAATTCTTTTGTCTTGATCAGTTGCCCATGGATATGACCATGAATGCAGGAACTTTCTATGGTCTGGGACTTGTCATAAACCCAGCCATGATGTCCTTATTGTGGACAGGTTATCAGGAGGGGACACTACATGTATGCAAAGATAACCCAGACACAAGGAAATCATAGTTGGATTTCTAACCATAGATAGTTCCTGCTTTCATGGTCATATCCATTGGCAACTGATCAAGATAAAAGACTGTCAACACTCCAACAAGATGGTTAGAGGAAATCTTTAAAACGTTGCGAAAATTTTAATTTACAAAAATATTTAACTTTAAAATGTCTACAAATTGAGATATGTTCATGTTCATGAGAAAACGTGTTCATTCTGTGCTCAGGGGTCCAGTGGGATGTCCTAGTCACTGGCTGACAGTTATTTTTGTATGCATAGGGAGTTGTCAATCACTAAGTAGAACCACCCACTGGACTCTTAAATGGGGTATTCCCATCTCAAGGATCATATTCAGACTTGTAACTTAAGCTAATTGAAGTGTTTCGCCCAATACATTGCTTTATCTATCCTGCCCTGGTTGCCAGATATAACTAAGTATCTCTCCTCAGTGTTTACAGCTGGTTGCCTAGGTCACAGTCCTATTATAGGTCAGAATGATGATTCAGTGTCTGCTTCTGGTTGTCTATATTCTCTCTCTCTCTCATTGCATATGGCTTTCAGATTTTGAGCCGTGATAAGTTTCTTTAGCAGTGTCTGTTATCTGTGTATGTAAATCCAGAGATAACTGTGCCATTTACAACAAGCAGGAGCTTCGGGCTAGAATGAGCTGAAGAACAGGAAGTGGAGGGGAAAATAATAAATGAATAATTGACAAATTATACTGAAACATTTCTAATAAAGATAACAATCTGCTCATCTCCTCCCGCCTACAGACTTTACACATTTTCAATTTGGCAGGTTCCCTTTAAGTAATGAAGGTCCTCATGTATTCTGTAGTGGAGTTTCCAACCATTTTCAAAGGCTCTGTTGCTGTCAATAAATGGTTATGTCCAAGCTAGGGTAAGTTCTCATAGAGTTTTTGGAACAGTTTCTGAGGATTTTTTTGCCTCAAAATCTACTCCAGAAAAAACCTGCCCTTCATTCATATGAATAGGAGATAGTAGCAGTACATTTAGTTAGCTGAAAAAAAATCATCATTGTATTCTGTGCTGAAAATCCGATTGATATGAAGACAATACTAGATTTGTTAACTACTCATGATCAACACACATTGTGTCTCTAGCAAAAAAAAAACTGGTACAAAAATACGAAATATACAGTGATCCCTAAAACTATGATGGCCTGAGGTTACCATATTTTTAACATACAATGGTCTTTCTTGGGTAATTGAAACTTAAAACAACACAAAACATACAATGTCACAGGCAGTCCAGATCTGCAACATGCAATTGGTGGGAAAAATCCAGCCAATCACCATTGACATTTAACTGGTAAAGCCCCTGTATGATGCTAGGTTCACACATGCACTCCGGTTTATGTTCTTTGAGTCCACTTGGGGACCAGAAAAACACAAACCTAATGCGCTTAAAAAGAAGTTGCCTGCGGAATCCCGCGAAACCCATAGACTATAATGGGGTCCACCAGCTTCCTCCCAGTTTCCACCTGAAAAATGCTTGCAGGACATTTCTCTCCGCATTTTTCAAGTGGAATGGGGGACGGAATCCCCAAACGATCCCCGAGCACAGTTGTAAACCCAGCCTTAGTAACGTTCATGCACTACCTGACTAGTAGTAACCTCTCTCTACAGTATAGTACAGTAACACAGGGTAAATTTTATTATTATACAGTGTGTACAGTACAGGACCCCGGAGGAGCTCCTGTCCTATACACTAAAAAAGTCATCTACAGTTCCAACAGCCATTCCTTACTATAATATATAAAGACTCCGGACACCAGAAAGTTACTCCAGTCCCTGACTGGTATAGATTTATTTTCTGGCACATGGGACCTCTTCATAGCTGGAGCCTCTTAAAGCGTGCCTTCAGTTATAAACCACCAAATGGATAGTGCTTTTGAATATAAAAAGAAACTTTGTAATATATCTTATTAAGGAGATCTGTTTCCTTTTCCATTTATAAGGAGCTGTTCTCCTGCTCCTTATAATCAATCTAGCTGCTTGTTTATATGATATTCATCTCCGTGTTCAGCCTTACACATAGGAGGATTCTCCAGAAGGCTGGTTAATTGATTTATGGCCTCATTCTGTGCACTTGTAGCCTCTTATCTACAAACCTAGCAGTGTTAAAAGTGTAGAACAGCAATTTTGTTTCTTTTCTATCCTCCCTACCCTTTTCATAGACATATATATAAAATAACTACCTGAAAAGTGGAAGATATGTTACAAAGTTTCTTACATTCACTTGTACTATTCATTTATGTAAAGTTATTTATAACTGGAGGTACACTTTAATAATTCTGGTGCACCTTCCACCAATGCATATATGGATGACTGGTGCACAAATTGTCAAATTTAATAAATCAGCCCCATTGTTTGTTTGTTTGGGATTTTTTTTGTTTTTTAAAACCAACCCTATCATGGCTGTGACACAATACTGGACATCAATTATTAACAGAAAAGTTATTATTTTATATCAGTGATCAATTCTGTAGAGCTGCCATGGTAGCAAATAAAGGAGATCAGCGGCGACCACCCTGCCGTATCAAACAGCCCCCTATATCTCAGACCCCTGTAAATGGGACATGGAGGAGAAAGAGTGAGGATAATGGAGTATATGATTCATAACCAGTTTATTTTCCAGTATGATACTATAATATCTGAATTATTCTCCATACTTTATAAATAGGCATAAAAATGTTACAGTTAAAAATACCATAAAGACAAAGTAAAATTCATTCAAGTGCCTGCGAGAAGTCTGAGCCCTGGATTGTACAATGAAAAGACTGGTGCTATGGAAACAGACCTGACTTTGTTCAGCTGCTTTGAACCAAAATCTTAAAAGAGACGCTCACAATTTCTAAAAAATCATCAGAGATTCCTAGTGTGATTGGCAGTGCGAACAGGTACTAAAGGACAGGTCATTCATTAAAATAGTAACCCTGCTATTAATAGTCATGAAGCAGAGATGTAGCAGAGCTGAGATTGTCCTTGTGCACAAAAGACCATGAAATTAAAACTTTCCCTAACACTGCACAAAGCCCCAGCCACCCTATGAACTCTACCCCAGACAACTTCTGTTGCTCCAGCCCCTTCCTTTACAGGGTCTGTGATGAACAGACCCTCAGTTACATATCTGTCTTTGAAATGTATCATTCCTGATTCATAGTAGTCATACCTACTTTAAGGAATGCCGTGTTTAAGTTGTGTTTACATGGGGGATGGTCTCTCTATCCAGCCAGGTTTTATTAACCCTGGACAGCAGATGCATGGGGGAGGGAGGGCAAGCGACCCCCCCCCCCCCCGCAGCTCAACCCCAGACACACATCTTTCTCTAGCTAGGCAAACATCGCCCTTTTCTTAGGTCCTGCAGGGTGTGGTGATAAAAGGGGGCTGCCTGGGAAGGTGTGGATGGATACTCGGTATACACTCAAAGGAGAGGCGAGGCTTTTTGTCTCCTGACTCTGGCTAGCATGTAGGAGAGACATGCTTTTGTAACTTGCTGAAGAAAGGACCCTGAGGTCTACTACATGGGCTCAGAGAAACTGACTACAAACCTGTGCCAGTATTTTTCTGTTATTTCCTTTTTATTTGATGTGCTGTATTTTACTTTTATCCGTATTTTGCTTGGTAATTGATATACAGTCATATGAAAAAGTTTGGGCACCCCTATTAATCTTAATCATTTTTAGTTCTAAATATTTGGGTGTTTGCAACAGCCATTTCAATTTGATATATCTAATAACTGATGGACACAGTAATATTTCAGGATTGAAATGAGGTTTATTGTACTAACAGAAAATGTGCAATATGCATTAAACCAAAATTTGACCGGTGCAAAAGTATGGGCACCTCAACAGAAAAGTGACATTAATATTTAGTAGATCCTCCTTTTGCAAAAATAACAGCCTCTAGTCGCTTCCTGTAGCTTTTAATCAGTTCCTGGATCCTGGATGAAGGTATTTTTGACCATTCCTCTTTACAAAACAATTCCAGTTCAGTTAAGTTTGATGGTCGCCGAGCATGGACAGCCCGCTTCAAATTATCCCACAGATGTTCAATGATATTCAGGTCTGGGGACTGGGATGGCCATTCCAGAACATTGTAATTGTTCCTCTGCATGAATGCCTGAGTAGATTTGGAGCTGTGTTTTGGATCATTGTCTTGCTGAAATATCCATCCCCGGCGTAACTTCAAATTCGTCACTGATTCTTGTACATTATTCTCAAGAATCTGCTGATACTGAGTTGAATCCATGCGACCCTCAACTTTAACAAGATTCCCGGTGCCGGCATTGGCCACACAGCCCCAAAGCATGATGGAACCTCCACCAAATTTTACAGTGGGTAGCAAGTGTTTTTCTTGGAATGCTGTGTTTTTTGGACGCCATGCATAACGCCTTTTTGTATGACCAAACAACTCAATCTTTGTTTCATCAGTCCACAGGACCTTCTTCCAAAATGAAGCTGGCTTGTCCAAATGTGCTTTTGCATACCTCAGGCGACTCTGTTTGTGGCGTGCTTTCAGAAACGGCTTCTTTCGCATCACTCTCCCATACAGCTTCTCCTTGTGCAAAGTGTGCTGTATTGTTGACCGATGCACAGTGACACCATCTGCAGCAAGATGATGCTGCAGCTCTTTGGAGGTGGTCTGTGGATTGTCCTTGACTGTTCTCACCATTCTTCTTCTCTGCCTTTCTGATATTTTTCTTGGCCTGCCACTTCTGGGCTTAACAAGAACTGTCCCTGTGGTCTTCCATTTCCTTACTATGTTCCTCACAGTGGAAACTGACAGGTTAAATCTCTGAGACAACTTTTTGTATCCTTCCCCTGAACAACTATGTTGAACAATCTTTGTTTTCAGATCATTTGAGAGTTGTTTTGAGGAGCCCATGATGCCACTCTTCAGAGGAGATTCAAATAGGAGAACAACTTGCAATTGGCCACCTTAAATACCTTTTCTCATGATTGGATACACCTGGCTATGAAGTTCAAAGCTCAGTGAGGTTACAAAACAAATTTTGTGCTTCAGTAAGTCAGTAAAAAGTAGTTAGGAGTATTCAAATCAATAAAATGATAAGGGTACCCAAATTTTTGCACCAGTCAAATTTTGGTTTAATGCATATTGCACATTTTCTGTTAGTACAATAAACCTCATTTCAATCCTGAAATATTACTGTGTCCATCAGTTATTAGATATATCAAATTGAAATGGCTGTTGCAAACACCCAAATATTTAGAACTAAAAATGATTAAGATTAATAGGGGTGCCCAAACTTTTTCATATGACTGTATATTCCTGTATATGTTAATGCTTAGTACCGACCCACTTGGGGTAATAAATATATAAAATTTAAAAAGCTCATTTCGTATTATCCTATGATCCAGTCCGCTCACGGTGTGGGAGTGGGAGGTAAAGAAGGTTGGTCATAGGTGTGCCAAGTGGCTTGGCAAGGCGAGATCCTTCACAGGGTCGCTACCACTTTTTCCAGTCCACTCTATCCCTTTACCCTGTTTTCTCTCTTTCCAGCTTGCAGGACTTTTTTTTCTCCACCTATTTTAAGGGGAATGAGGGAAGGAGTCTCCAAATGCTAGTGTGAACCTAGTCTAAAACATTCATTTACAGTAAATGGTCCTAACATGACAGTGACAGATGCTGGGTAAGCAGATGGTCATCCACAGTATTGTATCAATATGTACAGGTGTAGCAACACCTAAAGTTACAATTATCAAGCTAAATAAAGTGTTGCAGCAGACTTTATCTTGACTTTTCTCAATGGCTTATGTGTGTGATATCATTCAGCAGAAAGACATCTAGATCTTTATATGCTTGTGTCCCCTATCCATCGATTGATCAGCAGTGAGGAGATGTTTGTGCTTGTGACCTTTTCCATGTTCCAGGTCTATGGGAGTTACAGAGTTATAATTTTTATAGACCCCCTATCGATTGCAGTCCATAGAAAGTGTTTTTTCCAGGATTGCTTCATCTTATACAGCACATTCACCAGTATTCATATACAGTCATGGTAACAGCAGTGTAAACACAGTGACACGTCACTGGTGGTGCAAGTTATTGCAGCTTCATTCCATTCAAGTGAACAACACCAACATGCAATACCCTGCACTGCCAACACTATGTAGATGGACAGACTGAGATAAGCACTGACCGTCATCTTCATTCCGGAAAGCCTTGTAAAGGATTATTACTTCTCTATATTGAAATGTCACCTGGTAGATGCTATATCAGACTCCATCTGTGTGGTTCCCTTGTGTGGTTTGTACAGGACAATGGAAGAAAGACCTACTTCCCCATCCTGGAAGGTTGTGCCCCACTTATCATGTTCAGGAAGGCCTTCGCCAATACCACATATTCCAAGTTATGGACATGAATTTCATTTTGTTGCTCCAGTTCAGGCAGTGTCTGATTTTTAGTGTTCAGGTACCCCAACGATTAAAGGGGTTTCCTGAATTTATAAGATTGATGACCTTTCCTTTGGACAGGTCATCAATTGAAGATTATTTGGAGTCTGACACCCAGGACTCCTGACGATCAGCCGTTTGAAGATTCTAAAGTGTTGGGACAAGGGCAGTGGCTTCTTCACCGAAAACCAAGCATGACACCATACACTGTACAGTGGCTATGCTTGGTATTGCAGCTTAGTTCCATCCCCTTGAATTGTTGGTACATCGCACATCTTCTTTTGGACCATAAAGTGGCTGCTGGTTCAGCCCATGTGTATCTATTCTGAGAATGAGTATAGTCAGTTAGAGGACCTGATGTATTGCAGGGGTCCAGATGGTCCTACAATCATATCCAGCAGTAAAGTGCAATATACCACACACTTCTGTTTATTCCTCTACTTTAACTCTTGCACAGCTGACACCTGGTATGGCGTCAGGTGAAGTGATTTAGTATATGTCAGCATGTTGTTCTGCTGATGTGTGACAGATGTCCAAACACATATTGTCTATTTTTATCCTTGTTGTTGTCTATCTAAGTCCCGATAAGCATTTTTCTGTACAAACCACACAATGTTTTTCATGACCCACTCTGTATACACTCTGTACTGGCTTTCGGAATATGTGTTATTGTCCCCATGGTCGTAAGAACAGGAGATTCATGAACTAGCTATTAAGCTCCCTGTATAAAAAATAGACATAAAGGTAATGTAGAGTATAAAAGGGAGCTCACATATTAAAAAAAACAGCTCCTAGTAATCTCTACACCAACTAACAGAACACAAGTAGACATAAATTATTGTGCTAAATTTTGGTCCTTGAGGGATTAAAGATGTTTCCTTGAAGCTGTAAGCAAATGCAAAATGGACAAAAACCACGAGCCCTGGTCTACTTTCATACTACAGTGAATACGGTAAATGGAGCCATAGACCCCCATTCACCCAACAGTTAGAAAATGTATACTGTGCTGCATATATGTGTAATAACAGTGCCAGGGGGAGACAGGAGTCACTACTGTATCCAGAGAAGTTAAAGTGTATCTCCAGTTATAAAAGAACTTTTCATAAATGAATAATGCAGGTCAATATAAGATACGATAATATATCCAATTAAAGAAATCTGTTTCCTTCTCCACTTATTAGGCTGCTCTCCTCCTCCATATCTTCATGCAGACTGTTTATTTACAGAGGATCCATCTCTATACTCAGGCTTACACAGAGGAGTCTATGGAGAGGGGAGGGGGAGGCTGGTCATTGATTTGTAGTCTCATTCTCTGCAGTTTTAGACTCTTATCCTGAAGACATAGCATTGGTAAAAAAGCAGTGTAGCAGAGCTTTGCAACTGCAGTTATTTGTGTCTTTTTCAACATCCTCCTCCTCCCACTCCCCTCTCCATTGACTTCAATGTAAAAAGCAACTCAGCCTAAAAAAATGGACACTAAATATTTCTTTAAAAAGATATAATGTAATGAAACATTAGACTCACATCCACTATTCTTTTGAATGAAGAGTTATTATAGAATTTGAGGAACACGTTAAACTATGCTCATCCATGTAAAAAAAACCTAAAAACTTTACATTACCTAGGGATGAGTCCAATAAGTATCACTATACAAGTGCTGGAGTGACAGCGCATGCGCACTGAAGACATGGTGTCCTCCTGTGGCTTCTGTAAAGATCGACACAGGTGTGAGCAGTACAGCAGCTTCATTGCACAAGTACCAGAGGTATAGCGCATGCGCACTAAGGACAAGGTGTACTCCTCTGGCTTCAGTAAAGAACTGCGCTGGCGCAAGGAGTACAGCGGCAGGGTGAGTATAAAGCTTTTTTATTTTTATTGCGGGCACATATGGCTTTATAACACAGCCATTTGGGACACTAAACTCCCAGTCCATAAGGACCTGTTGGTGGTTTAGTGTCCCAAATTGCCCTGACAGATTCCCTTTAAGGCAAGCAATTTGATTATTGGCGAAAATTCTAAATTCTAAATTCTCAGTCTGCTCCATTACTGATACCGCAGGTAGATGCTGCTCAACAAATCAGTGGTCATTTTGATAAGTGGCCATTACTCCTAAAGAATTTATTCACAAACAAGATTTTATTTTAATTACCTTATTCTTGGAATGTGGGGCCCTTGAACATACAAGGGCCACATGGGATGACACTGAAATGTTATCCCAATATGTGGTACTCTCTATCAGTGTAAACACTATGGCTCCATCTGATGTCTACACAAACATGTCAATCTTTCTAAACGTTCCCCAGGGATCGGCATTTATTTTTATTTCTTCAGCATTGATTTATCTTGGTATGTAAATGATATTTAGAATATTTTGAATAAAACATCTAAAAGCATTGCTAATCAAAATGTGCTTTTATCAAAACTTGCTTTCATATGCAAAATTATGGCCCCAGCGTATGGGGGATTCGGAAAAAAATCAAGATAGGCACATAGCTGAGATAAGCACATGCAGTGCTGCGAGGCAATATCAGTCTTCAGATATGTACATCATCTGATTCATCTCAGGTCAATTTATAGCAGGTTGTTTGCCTTTCTAGGACGACGACTTCTTTACATTTATTTATTTCATTTTACAAATGTTACTGCCTGAGGATATATACCATTTAGAATCTAAGCAACTATCTCCATATGTTTCTACATGAAAGACTTGAAGCATAAGAGTGACTCTCCACATCCGAACCCTACAGTATCTAAGCCCTGGGAGAAACATAAACCCAACTGTCCATTGTTTCCAGCTCCTTATATATTCTCTATGAAGCTGCTGGATGAGTTTTTAAGAAAGAATTCCAGTACAATTGGACGCACCATAGGCAGACTGGAATTTAAAATTAAAAATTAAAAAATTTATAAATTGGCCATGATTTACTATTAACCTTCAGGACCCAGCGATTTTCCATTTTTGAGCATTCGCTTTTTACTTCTCACCTTCCAAAAGCCATCAATTTTTTTATTTTTCCATTCATATGGGATAATTTTTTGTGGGACAAATTGTACTTCATAATGGTCCCATTTATTATTGTGTACAAAGTATTGGGAAGCTTAAAAGAAAATCACAATGAGGTGGAATAGAAAAAATACAACTGTGCCATTTTCTTACAGGTTTAATATTTTAAATTATTATTTTATTATTACTTTATTTAACACAGTGATATTTATATAGTTTTTTTTATGTTTGAGTGTTTTTACAAAAATTCTAAATTTCCACTATTACCCAGTGAGAACTACAGAACTCTATAAAAAAAAAAGGTAAAGGATAATATTAACTCCTTCCCGACACAGGCAATTTTCCATTTTCGTTTTTGACTCCCAACCTTCCAAACTCCATTTTTCCATTCAAAAGACCATATGAGGGCTTATTTTTTGTGGGGCAAATTGTTCTTCGTAGTGGTATCATTTCATATTCCATACAATGTACTGGGAAGCTGGAAAAAAAATTAGAATGGGGTGGGACTGGAAAAAAAAAATTCTTTTGTGTGAGTTTGCTTTGTTTTTACGGCGTTCACTGTGCAGCCAAAATGACATGTCACCTGTATTGTAGGAGAAGGTACAATTTCAGGGATACCAAATTTATATAGTTTTATTATGTTTTAACACCTTTCAAAAATCCAAAACTTTGGGAAAGAAATTTATTGGAGTCGTCATATACAGAACTTTTTATATTTCAATGTATGGGGATACATAAGGTGTCTTTTTTTAATTTTAATATGTGTTCTAGGGAAAGGGGGGTGATTTTTCTTTTTTTTTTTTTTTTTACTGTAATTATAATTATTAGACCTTCTAGGATTGCAAATTGACAGCACTTCTATTACAGGTTGCATAGAGCCAGCTTTGACCAAGGCTCAGGTGCCTTAATGCCTGCGGGTACTGATTGCAGACATTAGAGCTGGGTCTCCAATTTACATGCAGTGAATCTGAGGACAAACTACATTTCCCATGATTCATCTCCCTTCTCTAACTCCCTTTTCTGCTTTTACTTGCTATAAATTTACAGGTAATAAATAACTCCCACATCCAAGGTCATATGCTGCTGTGATATTTCATTTGCAAGCTCACTCCATCCCCCCACTGTTAGCAGCAAATGCAAAGAGTAAGAAGGCAGATGAATCATGGGAAAAGTAGTTTGTCCACAGATTCACTGCATGTAAATAACAGTAATACAAGGAGCAGCAAGTAAAATAAAACCATGCAAAGGGTGCAGTGAGGATTTAGCACTTCTGTGGATGTATTTGCAGATCATTTTTGGAAGCTGAAAAATCCCTTTAAGGCTGCTACATCTGTAATTCCTAATTTCTAAAAAATTGACTGATAACAGTTTTGTACATTCTGCGTCGTGTCTATTTTCACGTCATCAAATGCTATCATTGAAATAACCCTTCAAATTGTATTCATTCTTACTATTGTCAGCACTCCGGCTGTAGAATAATTCGGGAAACTCTTCAATGTGTTTGAACTATTTTCTATTTCACAGAAAGCATAGAGAAATAGCAATCGTTACACTCCACTAATCTCACTTTACATGAGGTCAGACAGGAGTTCAGAACAAATCTCACAATAGAATAGGCTGAAGTACCTGGGCTAGAGAGAATGGCTCTCTATTAGACTAATGTTAAAAAAGTATTAATGACTTCAACAGCGCAGAGACAGGAAACATATCCCAAGAATATGGAGCTGTTAGCTATCATCTGCTTAGAGCAGGAGGTAAAAAGGCAGAAATATATGGATGATATGTAGAATAAAAGGCTGATATTGTAAAAGATCAGGATACAATGTGATCAGAACAAAGCCATGAGGATGTGTAAATGAGGATACTTCAATATATCATCTGCCCAAAATTTAGCACTAGCACCTCTCAACTCTGCTGTTGTCATTACAGGGAGACTTTTACCAGAACCCAGAATAAAAACTGAGCCCTACAGATAGATAGGTTAGTGTCACCAGAATCAGCATATCACCCCAGCCCTGCAGATAGATAGGTTAGTGTCACCAGAATCAGCATATCACCCCAGCCCTACAGATAGATAGGTTAGTGTCACCAGAACCAGCATATCACCCCAACCCTGCAGATAGATAGGTTAGTGTCACCAGAACCAGCATATCACCCCAGCCCCGCAGATAGATAGGTTAGTGTCACCAGAACCAGCATATCACCCCAGCCCTGAAGATAGATAGGTTAGTGTGACCAGAACCAGCATATCACCCCAACCCTGCAGATAGATAGGTTAGTGTCACCAGAACCTGCATATCACCCCAGCCCTGCAGATAGGTTAGTGTCACCAGAACAGCATATCACCCCAGCCCTATAGCTAGATATGTTAGGGTCACCTGAATCAAACAGTCTTTTCCCATTGTGAATCGCTGTCTCCATTGCCGAGATATCGCTGTTTCTCTCAATATACAAATTAGCTCTTTGGAGCAATGAGGGAGTTGCCACTTACCACTTTGGAGCAATGACAACATGCAGGTTGCTCCAAAGGGGTTATTTGCATATTGATAAAAACAATGATATCTCAGCAACGGAGGCAGCGATTCTCAATGGGAAAAGACTGTTGGGTTCTGGTGACACTAACCTATCTATCTGCAGGGCTGGGGTGATATGCTGGGGTCAGGTGACACTAACCTATCTATCTGCAGGGCTGGGGTGATATGCTGGTTTTGGTGACACTAACCTATCTATCTGCAGGGCTGGGGTGATATGCTGGTTCTGGTGACACTAACCTATCTATCTGCAGGGCTGGGGTGATATGCTGGTTCTGGTGACGATAACATATCTATCTGCAAGGCTGGGTGATATGCTGGTTCTGGTGACACTATCCTATCTATCTGCAGGGCTGGGGTGATATGCTGGTTCTGGTGACACTATCCTATCTATCTGCAGGGCTGGGGTGATATGCTGGTTCTGGTGACGATAACCTATCTATCTGCAGGGCTGGGTTGTTATGCTGAGTTCTGGTGACACTAACCTATCTATCTGCACGGCTGGGGTGAAATGATGGTTCTGGTGATACTAACCTATCTATCTGCAGGACTGGGGTGATATGCTGGTTCTGGTGACACTAACCTATCTATCTGCAGGGCTGGAGTGATATGCTGGTTCTGGTGACACTGACCTATCTATCTGCAGGGCTGGGGTGATATGCTGGGGTCTGGTGACACTAACCTATCTATCTGCAGGGCTGGGGTGATATGCTGGTTCTGGTGACACTAACCTATCTATCTGCAGGGCTGGGGTGATATGCTGGTTCTGGTGACACTAACCTAGCTATCTGCAGGTCTGGGGTGATATGCTGGTTCTGGTGACACTAACCTATCTATCTGCAGGGCTGGGGTGATATGCTGTTTCTGGTGACACTAACCTATCTATCTGCAGGGCTGGGTGATATGCTGGGGTATAGGGACACTTACCTATCTATCTGCAGGGCTGGGGTGATATGCTGGTTCTGGTGACACTAACCTATCTATCTGCAGGGCTGGGGTGATATGCTGGTTCTGGTGACATTAACCTATCTATCTGCAGGGCTGGGTGATATGCTGGGTTCTGGTGACCCTAACCAGTCTGTCGGGCTAGGATGATATGCTGGGTTCTGGTGACAGACTCTCTTTATGGAATCCTTTGGGACTGAAATAGTGATATCTTTTCCTAGGATAGTCCTCAATGTTTGGTTGGTGGCAATGTTCCCGCTATGATGCAAGTTCTGGGAAGGAAAGAATTAAAATAACATACTCATAAGGACAACATACTCAACAAGCCCATCAACAGATCTAAGAGGCTGCAGAAGTTGTAATTTTTAATTCTATAATTCTATCATTTCCAGACTGAATAGTTTTGAGGGAACAGTGGCCAGTGGGGAACCAAACTTTGAACATCTCACCACTAAACAGCAAAACACAAGGGCACATAGGTACAATGGCTCATCCATATAGGGGACTGTGTCTGATACTACATCTTGCCCTATTCATTCCCATGCAAATGAACTGGACAAGTTGCAATGTCAGGCACAGTCTGTATTGGTATGATACTGTGCATAAACAATGAGCAGTCCCATTCATTAAGCTGATCGCTGGACCCCAACCATCCAACCATAATAACTGAATGGTCTATCCTAGTGATACGTCTCAATGAAACTCTTCAGCTGTCCTATGCCTATATTGCTGCACAACCATAAATGATTGATTTGTATTTCAGGAGCCTAAAAGTTTATTCACATGACGATTTTTCGAAAATCTGCATCTTGTGCATGTGAACAGGTTTCCATAACCAGAAGTTTGCTATATTGATTTTTACTGCGTGAATTTGTGGTGCCCCCACTGTAAAAAAAATAAATAAAAAAAAATAAATATATATATATATATATATATATATATCAGCCACTGAAAAAAATGTACTCCTGAAAAAAAAATGAAATTGCATTTTTAATTAAATTCATTAAAAAAAAGCTTTCCAAGATTTCCAAGTCAAAGGTAAGTTGTTTTGAATGACAATGGAGCTAATCCTTTTTCTGCGGAAAACACACTTGGATTTGAATCCATCATGTGAACGGGTCCTTGGATACTCATTAACAATGTGAGCTCAGTAATAGTGTCGATATTGGTTGTCACCAGCTTTTCCAGAATCCTCTTTTATCTCCTCTTAGTCACTATATAACACCCCATGCATAGAAACTCATTTTTATTACGAGCTATTTTGATTTTCTTTGTAATTTTATGAAAAAGGTCTAAGAATTGTAAACTCATATTTTAAGCTGACAGGAAAATACTGAAGCATTGTCTCTTCAGACGCTTCCTCTGACATTGTGATTACATGGCTGACTTTCCTTCTGACAGCCCAAATTTATCACTTGACATCTTCAGATTTTACCTACAGATAGCTTACGGAGCAGAAGAAGGCTGCATGAAGCTTGCAAACATTTCAAGTGGGACCATGAAGAAAAGAAATAGCAATTCTGTATCCTGACTATTACTCCTTGATAACATGCTAAGAGCAATGGAATTACGGTACATAGAGTAAAAACTAGAAAATGGCGCCTGTAAAGATTTGGTCTAATCCAGAAATATTGTATAAGACATGCCTCACCCCACATTGGCATTAGTTTAGTTGTGCCTCATCCTGCATTGGCTTCAATTCACGTTTACTGTGGTCAGAAATTGCCAAATAATGTAAAAAAAAAACAAAACATGTTAATGATAATTGAGCAGACAGACAGGCTGGTGGATTTGCTAATGAACATAACTCTGCAGCCTGCAATGTAATATAATACATGCAAGATAAGAAGTCAAAGAATGCAACATTTTTAATAAAAAAAAATATAAAAAAATTAATGGGACACATTTATTTGCAGTGTCTTAAATTAGATAGAGCTTAAAACTAGACCAGGTAAGCAGAAGATTTGGTGATAAATTAGATGTATCTTTGTAGACATGTTATACACATTTCTCTTCTTTACGACATCTGTTACCTTAATATAGGCCAATACTTGTGTCAAGTTTGTGGCACGCTTTTATCACAATTTGGGGTGTTTTCAGTCTTATTTCAGAACAATTCCCTTTTCAAGGCATTTTAGATCGGTTTAGTTAGGAGCAAAAAGAGTCAAAAACACAAATGTACACAAGTTTTTTGGTGCAAATTGAGACAGAATTTTGGCACATTTAGCTTTATAAATCTCTATCATTATGTATAGTTGGTCACAGTGACTGACTGTTAGAGGTGTTATCCAGCTTCCAAAAGTTATCTGTACATACAGTATATCCACAACAGTGCTAATTCCTCACTGTTCCCTTGTGCACCCTTTTTTTTCTCTTTATTTTACGCGAGACTTCTTGTATCACTGTTATTTACATGCAATGAATCTGTGAATAAACTACATTTCCCATGATGCATCTGCCTGCCCCCCCTCCAAACACAGGTAATAAATCACTCCTACATCTGAGGTCACATGATGCTGTGATGTTTTGTTTGGAAGCTCACTCCCCCCTCCCCCCTGTGAGCAGCAAACACAGAGAGTGAGAGCAGGCAGATGAATCATGGGAAATGTAGTTTTCCCACATATTCCCAACATGTAAATAACAATAATACAAGGAGCAGCAAGTAAAATAAAGCCAAGCAAAGGCTGCACAAGGGAGCAGTGAGGATTTAGCACTCCTGTGGGTGTATTTGCAGATATTTTTTAGAAACTGGATAACCCTTTAATGAAGTTGTTTGGTGTGCCAACCAAAAATTGTTTAGGGTATTTTAAGTCCCGACCAGTACTGAAGTCCCATAAAACAAAGAAGTCCCCATATATGCTGTGATGGGGATGCTCCTCTATTTTTAATTTTTTTTTCAAAAATCAGTACGCCCCTCTATTTTTAAACTGCATTATAAGGAAAATGACCGCATACCCAACATTACCCCAAACTCATGAGAACGAAAAAAAAAAGACATTTGTCGCAGTTTGTTGGCCTGAAAATGGAGCATCTTTTATGATTATATACAGTGTGTGTACAGTATCTCTTCAATTATACACCTACGCTTTCTGACATTTTTGATGTTTGTCACAGCAGATACCATGTGCAAAATGTAGTTGATTATGTTTTCTTCAGAATTACAAATCACCATAAGAAATAATTAGAAAGCTCCATGAGCCACGTGACTGCTGTATCTAATCTCTGCCCTTATTAATTAGCAGAAAATCTTGTCTTTCTGAAAACAAAAATGTTAGCAGGTTTTTACTAAATCACAGTCATTAAAATCTCTCCCATCAAACATAAAAAGATAAAATATAAAAAGGTAGGGAATTGTTTGAAAAACTTCACAGAACCAGAAGATAGCCATGAAAGCTACAGGAGCTTCAAAGGGTGATACCGAAACAATCCATGCGTCCCTTGGCATGTCCTTCATAGGAATCCATCTGAGCTTCAAGCAATAACTATTACCTCTTCATAACCTTACTTCTTATGCAACATTTTTGCATTCTGCAATTCGAAGCCCGGAGATGAGGGATGAGACAATAGTTCATACATGCGAACAATATTTCCGTATATGGTACAGATATAGCAAAGTTTAACTTGACGCTATAGTATGTGATATATATGTATAAGTGCTTAAAGAGGGCCTTTCACATCCTCTGACATCTGCAGTATTATATACCGCTAGAAAGCTGACAGTGCGCTGAATTCAGTGCACTGTCAGCTTTGACGGTACGCGGCCCGATCCCGATATCTCTTTATTCCTGAATTCAGCGCACTGTCAGCTTTCTACCGGTATATAATAGCACTGGTGCCAGAGGACGTGAAAGGTCCTATTTAAGTGGTCACCCACATAAAATTTGCATAGGTTAATAACAGAAGCAAATATAAGAAACTTTCTTATATATCTTAACAGAGAAAAATCCTTCTTTCTCCATTTACCAGGCACTTTTTCTCTTGGTCTCCCTAGATGGACCACCAACTCACTGAAGCATCAAATTATAGCTACCCATAGAAGTCTATGGAGAGGGAAGGGAAGAGTGAGAGGAAAGCAGAAACGCAGAAAGACAATGGTGACTGCATCTAATAATAAGTTTCTATCTCGCCCCAGGTGCTTTATTTACATCAGTACTTCTCTACAATGTGAGTGAGCGAGAAAGTTAATGAGTAGAATCACCAGTTTTCGTTATGTGATGTCTATGGAAGATATTATAGCTGGTATTCTTCAACCCCAATTTAGGAACAACTGCTAAAAAATTCAGAATACGAGGCGCACAATGGTCAGATATAGTGTTATCCCTATGGTTGGCTCCATACTGATCAGACACTTATTACCTATTCTATGGATAGGCTGAAAACTGTAAACTTAACACAACCCCTTTAAGTTCATAGGCTGCTATAACAGCACACTAGGAAAAGTGAAGGATGGAATAGGGGCAAAATACAAAATTTCTAAACCCCAAATAGGTCCATCTAAATATATGTCACTTGTCATTCATCCATATAACAAGATAATATGTATAATTATACATCTCATGTCATCGTTGTATACTATTGATCATTTTCTAGGTTAGTTCCTTCCTGGTACAGGGATTCTGTTTTTTAATTGCAGGGACACTGGATCAAGAATCATAGCAGGAAGTTCATCGAATATCACAAATGTTCTTCATTACTTTCTGCCACTTTCCCTGTGCGTTCGCTAGGCAGATGGCTGGCAATCTGTGCTCAGCCGAATACAGGAAGCTGAGAATATCACATGTGTTACCCTTACAGCTTCAATATTGGCGAGGGATAAACAGCAAGGCTGTAAAGGAAGGTCACATGTCCAGGTTGGTAGAATCAAAGGAGATTGAAGATCTTAGGCTTATAGTGTTTTATCAAGCATAACAGGGAAAATTATATATCTAAATGGATCCTGCCTTAGCTCAAATTAGGTTAAAGATTCCAATTTTGTTTTAAACCAGTTCAATACAATGTAACAACATATGAGAAATACCCTAGACAGACTACAACTAAAAACCAGGGGCATGACTAGCAAAGACTGGGCCCCATAGCAAACCCCCCACCCCCACACGGCATAGCTCCCCCTTGCCTAGCCCCCACACGGTATAAGACCCCATTTACACACACTATAATGTCCCAAAATGGCCTTCAGACAATATAATGACCCATAGCAGCCCCTTCACACAGTATAATGTCCCACAGCATCCCCTGCACACAGTATAATGTCCTATATTGGTCCCTTCACACAGTATAATGTTCCACAGTGGTCCCTATGGTGCAAATACACCCATAAACTGTTACTATACTCTGTGATCTCTTCAGACCCCAGAGTATAAGTATTGGAGGCCCAGGGAAGGTGGCAAACATAAAAACCAGTGTTACTTACCTCTCCTGGACTCTGGCGAGACTCTCTGCTGTCTGTGGCCCTCTTCAATGACGTCACAGACGTGGCCTGACCAATGTAATGACTGACATCACTAAAGAGGCCGGAAGACAGCAGGGAGTAGTGTCAGCAATGTCCTGTTGCTGCTCAGCATCAGCGACTTGATATGGGACGCATGGGACCCCTTGGAGGGCAGAAAGGAAAGCATAGGCTGCCATAAGCAAAAGCAAGGATCAGTAAATAAATAGGGCCCGTTACCTGCTGGGGTTACTCTAGCACATAATGGCCTCTTTAAAAAAAAAAAAAAAGCATCAGGGGCCCACCATGCCCCTTAAGGTCAAGGATCTCCGACCACTACGAGCCACTATGGTAGTTATGGTAGTTATGCCACTGCTCACAACACAACCACTGGATGGCGCACTGATAGGATAGAAATCGAGTTATTATAGCAGAATCATGTATTTTAAAGACTTGGTCATCTTGTTAGTATATATACTACTAAGAAAAAGTAAATCCCATCCTTATTTGGTGTGACCTTTGCCCTTTGCCTTCCATCAGTTCTTCTCGGTACTTGCAGACAGTTTTTGGCAGAACTGGGCAGGGAGGTTGTTCCCGCCGCCATCTTGGAGAACTAAGTATAGATCTTCTGTGGATGTAGGCTTGCTCCAATCCTTCTGTCTCTTCATGTCATCCCAGACAGACTGGATGATGATGAGATCAGGGCTATATCTGTGGGGGCCGTATCATCACTTCCAGGACTCCTCCTCCAAAGGGCAAAGGTCACACCAAATATTGATGGGATTTACATTTCTATTTTGTTTATTCGCTTCATTTTGTTCATTAACAGAAATAAAATATTAACACTTCTGTTTTGGAAAGCATTCTGCGCCTGCCTAAAACTTTAGTGAATATTGTAACAAATATTTTTTTAATTTGTAATAATAATAAAATACAGCTGCATTCTGTTTACATAAACCTCATTTTTATCCCTTTAGTGTCTATTTCAGGATATTTTTACAGAATCCATGTCTATAAAAAGAAATAGTTATCATTTCAGGAAAGATAAGTCATTGTATTTATAGACACATTATTAGGATAATACTTCTTTGCAATTATTTATAAGATTATGTCACTTTATCATCTGTTCATTTTAATTACTTTTAATTAAGGACTAATTCAGGGTAAAGTAAGCCTTTGATTAAGTATGCAAACTCCCAACAGACTTACAGACCTGAGCAATATAATAGCATATAAGTATAACTAAGTATATAGTATATATGACAGTGGAACCAGAGTCAATCAAACTGTAGCATTTGGTAGTGTAGCTATGGGGGCTGCAGCAGTCACAACTGTAGCGCATAGGAACCCCCTATTGAAAATAAAATATACTGGACTGTACAGATGTGTCCATACTTACATTTCCTCTTGCTTGGATATGCCCAGATGTGCATTCTATAGGGATTGGTTTAAAGAAAAATGGAGTCTTCAACCAAATATAAGCTAAGGTAATGGTAAACCTATAAATAGGTTACAGACGCAAGAACAAAAGTTGCATGGGAAAGGGTGTTACGAATTGTGGCTGGTTTCAGTATTAACTTGGCTTTGACGGCTGCCTACTAGCTGATAGTGTCTTTACTGGAGAAGGAGAAGCAGTAACAGGAAAGATCTCCTGACCTGTGAACTTTGGTTGTTAAGTATAGAAAGAAAATAATATTTTAATTACATATTTAATGTTACCAGTCACAGGTTTACATTATCTAATATATTTCTAGGCTTTGTTCATACCTGCATCGGATTCTCCCAAATGACAAATACTACAGTCAGTGGGGTAGCTCGGGATCCTTTGCTATCCATCATTAGATGGACCATTTTTCCATTTTTTTGGTCCTGCAACAGACCAGAGGAATGGAGATAACGGTGCAGATGTGAACGTGGCCTAAGGAATGGAACATAATGGGATAGTGATGGTTCAGTGCCCATTAATCTTCATATGTGCCATGGGTTGTAACTACAAAACTGTTACTATCCCATTATGTACCTGATACTATCATTATAATATAAGCTGCCATGACTTTGAAGGCTTATCTATAAATGCACTATGGCACTATGGAGTTAAAAGGGTGTCCCACAAAGAACATTTATCACCTATCCTGGGCAATACATGTCCAATTGCTGGGGGACCTACTAATAGGACCACCACAAATCACTAAAATATGCTGCAATTCACATCACAGCCACTGGGTGACCACACATAACCAAAATACATTTGTGATAGAGTATTGCAAAATCATGTTTTTAAAAAAGCTGGTTATCTCACCACTCATATGTTGATATATATTGATCCTAGAGGGAGGGTAAGGAAGACGCTCCTGTAGTGTATCTAGCACCTACTACTTCACTGTTATTAGGGCATTTCATGGAAGCCCTGATCTAAATGATCCTGTTTAGTCCTTTTTCATAATAAATGATTAGAAAACACTAAACCAAAAAAAATGTAAACCACAACAGCTACATTAGAAGATAAAAGCTACAATGCAATTAGTAGAATATCCTTTAATGGTTACTTACTGCACAATGTAACATGAAGCATTATTCCAGACAGTATACAGGAAATACATGTATATAAGCCCTAATCCTTTAAAACGTGCCATTGTGTTTAATTGATGCATTGTATAATGTGCTTTGTTTCTCCATAACTTCTAATTGCTTTTCTGGCAATTTACAATCCAAATTGCTTTATGTCTGATTGTTTCGCCTTCACTTGAATACATTTGGAGCCAACAGAAAAACAACTCCGACACCTTCGTAGGAAACATTTTCCCAGAGAAACAATTAATGGAGTGATGTGTACTCTTACGCTGTCCTAGCCCACATACTAGGGATTCTGCTAACATAAGATAACCGAGGATTCGGCATATGGGGTCTGTGCGGATTAAACTGGCAGGAGAACAGAATGTTTGACATTTATGGGCTCGCAGAATATGATCTTCTCAGGTTGCAACTTTTATCACCACGTTCTCCGTGTGGCACAAACACATCGTATGACAAAGAAAGGGTCAGCACAGTATGACAGCATGGCATGGAAGCCAATGAGCTTAGTGTCCTAGGGTGTGAGACTGGTATCATCTTTCCATAATTCTTATCTTTTAGCTTATTGTTCTGTGAAGGACCTGCATATGGTTCTCATGGGTATCTTTCTGTTATTAGGGGTGTGATGATTCTGCTGAAATATGGCTATAACTCAAAGCTGTATTTTGCTCTCTGGGTAGCGTATCTCTTTACTCATAAGGTGCGCAGCTATAATCCTAGGTGTATATTGGCAGTAGTGGCAACACTGGAACAATAGGGCTTTGTATCCATCCCAGCAGGGCTCCATTGAATTCATATACAGTCCTGAGTGATCAAAGAAACATGCATTGCACTGGTAGATCAGATATGGTTGATAACATTGTATCATTCCACTTGGTCTCAGCTCAATACAAAGAATCTGGACTTGAGTGCATTATTCAATCAGACTTGCTGCCACCGGTGACCTCATTCTGGGAGGTGGCATAATGGTTACAAAAGATGAGGTAAGAGGCAATGGGAGGAGATTTGTGCTGGGACTACAAGGGAACACTATGAGGAGTTTTTACAGACAGACTACAAGAGTTTACTGAGAGTTGGTGCTGAGACTACAGGATATTACAGACAGACCACTGTAAAGAGCATGCAGGCTGGATTATTGTATTGATGCCACATGCTGAGAAGCCTCCACTGGTTATTCACACATGAAAGAGCATGTGTGAGTGTTGGAATATAGAGCCACATCAAGGAGATGCGTGGTAAAGTAATTATTTCAATTTTAGTCCCTTTTATTTCATTGCACTGTATCTTGTAACTAGTAACTGTTAATGCTTGTATATATCTACATATCTGTTCTGAACTGCATGTGTTAGATGTTAATACCAACCCATTTAGGGGTTAATAAATATATAAAATTTAGAAAGCTTGTCTTGTATTTATCTTGTGAACCCGGCACTCACTGGCGGTGAGTGTGGTTTTATATGAAAGAAGACTCAGGTGTGGGCCACAGCGGTGTTGGCGCACTGAGGATCTTTCACATTGGTGGCAGCGTGGTGGGATCTTAGGATAAACGGCGTGTGTTGGTGACCTTTATCACTCACATGCTGGGGATTATGGTAATCCTATGAGACAAGCTTGGTATTAAAGCAAGCATTAAGATACAGTGAAAGTTTGATACAGTGCTGTTCCCCTCCCTTACTCTTTGTATTCTATCCTATCTTTTATTTGGCAAATACCAGTGGACGGCTAGTGGGCTCAGAAGCAGAGCTCCAGAACTGCTGAACCAGGCTTTTGGAGATCCTGAGCGTATGGCTGAAATGGAGGCAGCCACAGCCATGCAGAGAATCGAGCAGAGTCCTGATTTTGGGGCTCTGCCAGGAAGTGCGGCAAGAAGCCCGGTCCCAAGGATTACTTCACCAGGAGGGACCAGTAACCCCAGCCCTTCTGGGGGAATGACTTCATACTGGCAAATGGCCCTGCAGCAAGTAGGCACCAGTGACCTTAACACATACCTGCAGGTGTTGTACCGTTTTCAGGAAGCTGTAGAACAAGAATGGCAGGCAGCAGAACGGCAGGCTGATCGTGAGGCAGCAGAACGAGAACGGCAGTATCAGCTTGAGCTCAAAAGGATGGAGCTCTCCCAGCAGGCGCAAACTCCAACAACCCTGCACAGACCCTCAAGTTGGAAGGAGAAGCCAGGCCGGAGGTCACCACAGCCGTCTGTCGTCAGGTCGGGTGAGACAAACTATGCCCCGGGCGGTCCCTCCCCTGTCCCAAGAACTCTGGGCACCCTAGTGACCTTCCCCAAACCCCAAGGGGAGGTGCGGCGGGGCCATGCCTGTAACCAGACAGGACATTTCAAGGAGGAGTGCCCCAACCGCCCTGAAAACTTCCCTGCTTCCCAAGCCACAGTAGGTGGCCCATCTGTGTATCTGGACTGGGGTGCAGAAAAAGGAATGCGGACTGTGGGACTATTGACTGATTTGCCTGCTAATGTACTGTTGGGAACTGATTTAGGACCTATGATGTCCCAATATGGGGTGGGGAGCACCCCAATTTACTGTGATAAACTGTCTATGATTAATGCTGATAATGTGTCTGTCATATCTGCAGAGAGGGCCCGTAACCCCCCCTCTGAGATACTTCCCATGGCAGTAAGTGTAAATGCTAATGAGTTGCCTTCAGCTGAGAGCAGGGAAGATGCCAATGAGCTTCCTGCAACCCAGCTCAGCAAAAATGTTATTGATGCTTTGTTCACTCCCGTGCTAGGAGCCAGTGAGACTTTGTCTGTAGACACACCCACAACTGCGGGGCGTCTCCCTCCCAGCTTGTTAATATGTCTACTGCAGATCTCATTGAGGCCCGGTGTGAATTAACAATTGCTAATGAAGGTACTGTCAATGTAATTGCCAATGCTTGTGAAAGTGTACAGGGTAGCTCTTCTGAGTCACTGGAAGCGACTTCTACTATTTCGCCCAGTGCATCCGATAAGCACCCAACTGCTGACCATGTACCAGGTGGTCAGGTAGGCTATGTGGATCTCATGGCCGATCCAGGTGAGGGACGGACTGCTGGTAGTGCGGTGTTAGCCCGCAGCCAGAGTGCTACAAGGGTGGAGGGCGAGCCGACCCTTGAACCGTTGCCTACACCACCTGGAGTCGGTGCTGAGACCGCCATGACTAGCCTCACTCCCTTGAAGCCGGAGGAGTCCGGCCGGTATGAGACATACACGTCTCTTCTGTCCAGTTCTATTCCAGGAGTGCCCATGGCCCAAGTGCAGATGGCATGGGGTACTGAAGGTATGATCCAAGAAGGGGGTATGTCCAATGTATTACCTGTCAATGTATTGTGGGGGGATGTTTTGGGGAAGCATGATCTCAGTCATTTGCCCAAGGTATCGCCATCACCCACCCAAGTAGAGGAGGGACAGGATGTAGGCTTGGAAGCAAAGGGGGAGGTGCAGAATCCCCTAGAACTCTCCCAACTAGCGGCTAGTGTGAGAGAGACCCTGAGAGACCGCCGGGATGGGGTCTCTAAACTGGTATCCCAAAGACCTGGGGTCATGAGTGTAAAGCTACGGGATGCCCACACTCAGAAAACGGACTCAGAACAGGCAGGAGGTAGCCAAGTGTACGTGGCTCAGAGCCTGGGCCTTAGAAGCATCCCTAGTCAGACTAGAGAGCCAGAAGTGTCCGGCAGCTATGTAACATGCACCTCTCTTTTGTCTCACTCCAGCCAAGCGTTCAGAGAGGCTGTCCGAGCTGACCCTAATCTGGACATATTGAAGGCGCGTGGCGCTCAACCACCCTCAGAGTCTGACAAGGCCCGAGTCTGCTGGGACCCCGGGGGGAGGTGAGGGAGCCTTGGGGCCAGAGCCTGAGAAGCTGGAGGCGGAGGTGCTTTCAGAAGAGGGGCGTAGGCCCCCACTTCCTGCAAGCCCCATCTAAAGGGGGAGGTGTGATGATTCTGCTGAAATATGGCTATAACTCAAAGCTGTATTTTGTTCTCTGGGTAGCGTATCTCTTTACTCATAAGGTGCGCAGCTGTAATCCTAGGTGTATATTGGCAGTAGTGTCAACACTGGAACAATAGGGCTTTGTATCCATCCCAGCAGGGCTCCATTGAATTCATATACAGTCCTGAGTGATCAAAGAAACATGCATTGCACTGGTAGATCAGATATGGTCGATAACATTGTATCATTCCACTTGGTCTCAGCTCAATACAAAGAATCTGGACTTGAGTGCATTATTCAATCAGACTTGCTGCCGCCGGTGACCTCATTCTGGGAGGTGGCATAATGGGTACAAAAGATGAGGTAAGAGGCAATGGGAGCAGATTTGTGCTGGGACTACAAGGGAACACTATGAGGACTTTTAACAGACAGACTACAAGAGTTTACTGAGAGTTGGTGCTGAGACTACAGGATATTACAGACAGACCACTGTAAAGAGCATGCAGGCTGGATTATTGTATTGATGCCACATGCTGAGAAGCCTCCACTGGTTATTCACACATGACAGAGCATGTGTGAGTGTTGGAATATAGAGCTACATCAAGGAGATGCGTGGTAAAGTAATTATTTCAATTTTATTCCCTTTTATTTCATTGCACTGTCTCTTGTAACTAGTAACTGTTAATGCTTGTATATATCTACATATCTGTTCTGAACTGCATGTGTTAGATGTTAATACTGACCCATTTAGGGGTTAATAAATATATAAAATTTAGAAAGCTTGTCTTGTATTTATCTTGTGGACCCAGCACTCACTGGCGGTGAGTGGTTTTTTTTTTTATGAAAGAAGACTCAGGTGTGAGCCAAAGCGGTGTTGGCGCACTGAGGATCTTTCACAAGGGGTATGGATAAAAGTTGTCATTGACAGATGTTCCCACCTTTACCATGGCTTTTGGTTTAGAACTTGAATCTTTCATGAAACCAACTCAATATTGCAACATGTAATAGGCTGCAACCTGTAACACCACCATACAGTAGCACCATATAAACACATATAGGATAGATAATCTATCATGTCTATCATAGATATGGCTTTGACTCAAATATTCCAAATTGTTATTTTTTTTTTTACAAAACTGAAGAAATGGAAATTTGTCTCTGGTGAACTCTCTTCAGACCCCAGAGCATACTAGGTGAAGTATCAGGGGAGGTGACAAAAATAAAAAAAACATTCATACTCACTTTCCCTCACCTCTTTTATGTCTCCTCGTGGCTTCCAGCACTCTCCTGATGATGTCATGCACCCAGGGTCATGGCTGAGGCCTGTGATTAGGCCACCAGGGGTCACATGGGCATGCAGAGTGTAATGACATCATGATGCTCAGGGTCTCATGTCACAGCTGAGACTCAATCACAGGCCTCAGCTGTGACCCCACAATCATGACATTATCGAGGAGAATTTATGAGGTTCTGATACCTGAGGCCCCTGTGGCTCAGGTATCTGAAGGCACTTTCTGAACCCATTCACTTGAATAGGACTGTTCTGTGATCAGGCCATATGATTGATGAATGTGACGTCATATGGCCTGATTGCAGCTCAGTCCTGTTGAAGTGAATTGGCTGATCTGCAATAATAAGCATGGCCACTGTGCAGCTCTGTGTTTCATAAGTACTGGAGCACTCACCTGGACGATCTTGTCTCTTCAAACAGCTGATCGGTGGGGGGCCTGGGTGTTGGACCCCTGCCAATCCTTAATAGATACCCTATCCTATGGAGTGGTCACCAATTATTTAGCCTAGAAACCCATGTAGTACATGGATGAGTCAGTTCCACCAAAGGAAGAGGTGTTCTTTGTGATTGTCTCTCTGCTATGGTATTAGTGTGATGTCCATATGTCTTAACACGACATAAAGAAATGCGTGGTCATAGCAGACTTTCCCTTTAAAGGTACAAAGATCTATATATTGATTTGTGTCATCTGATAACTGTAACACATCTAAAATTAGCACCAAAATGCAGAACTTACTTGAACTTAGAACTTAGTGAAAAATCTGATGGTAAAAATAGAAGGATACTTTATATTTCTGGCACGTCTCGTGACATTTTTAGGTACTGTATCTTGGCAAAACATAAGGACGGCGAAGGGTCAGAAAAAGTTGTGTTGATCTTACAGTAAATAATCATTTGCAGAGACAGATTTACATTGCTGGAACTTATGGGCGCACAAACATTCCTGCACATCTCCCGCACACAAGTATTGGGTTACTTTATAAAGCAGAATATAGAGTTACTCCACAAGTAAGGATCTATGGTGAGCGCTGACATTACAGGAGAGGTTATTCATACTCTAATCATAGGAAATTGGCTTTGTATATGGATTTATTACATATAGTATAACAGGCATATCAGCCACTATAGGGTCCAGCTGCTGACGGGGGAAGATACAAATTTAAAGGGTCCCCTGAGATGAGGTGAAAGTGAACCTGTCATCAGATTCTCAGTGCCTGAAGCAGAGGCAACATGAAATTCCTCCTGTTCAGGGAGCTACATTTTAACCCTTTAAGGGCACAGCCTAGTTTGGACATTAACTTGGACTCTGACTTCCAAAATTCCAAAATTAGTAACTGTTTATTTTTCTACCAACATAGTCATATGTTATTATTTGTGTGACAAGTTGTACTTTTAGATGCCATAATTTTGAGGTACATATAATGTTTTGATAAGTTTTCATTAACTTTTTGGGGGATAACGTGAAAAAAATGTACAATTTTGTCATAATTTTTTAAATTATTTTTGGTTTTTTTTTAGCATGGCATCTTTATATTTATAATACCATATTTACATTGGTTTCATTAAATTTTTTACCAATATTACTTAATAAATGCCATATTGCGAAAATATACAATTTGCTAGGGGGGCACCGTATTCTGACATCCATAACTTTTCAACTTTTTTATGTCAGGGCTATTTTGCGGGATAACTTGGTACTCCTTTTTGGGGGAGATGAGTTAACCGAAACATATTAGTTTGGGCATTACAGTATTTTTTTTTTTTTTTTTACGGCATTTACCGTAGAGGATAAATAACTTTATTTTTGGACTTACACACACGACAATATCATATATATATATATATATATATATATATATATATATATTTTTTTTTTTTTTTTTTTTTTTTTTTTTTACATTATTTATTTTACAAAAGGAAAAAAATTTTTCTTTAAATTTTTTTATTTATTTATTTAATTTGTATACTTATTTTCACTGTCCTTTTTATTTATTTACTGTCCTCCAAAGGGATTTGAACCTGGGATAACTTGATCCCCTCTACAATATACTGCAATACATTCCCTGCCTCAGAGCCCTGTGAACTCATCATGGGGGGCCATAGGGGTGAAAGAAGCAGCACCCCATCCCCAAACTACTCAGATTCCATGATCGCTATCACGGCACCTAAGGGGTTAATCTGCTGGAGCGTTTTCCGACCCCTGCAGTTAGACCCTGGTATTGGCTGTGGAGAAGGTAACAAAGTATTCATGCCTGCTGGGAGCAGCCCCAGTCTGTTCATCCAAGAAGCATTATGTATATTACAGCATTATTTCTGTTTTATCTTTATGCTCCAATAGAATTGAATTCTGAACTAAGTTAGAAGTCCATCATCATTTCATGAATACAAATATATACAAAGCCCTTATCATTGAGAAAGCAATTATAAAACATACCCAGGGGAATATGGGGTGAGATCCAGACCCGGCCCATCACATAACAAAGAAGATCTGCAGGCCAAATGGCATTCAATGACATGAAATATTATCCCACAAAGTTCTCTGACCACATATTCTATTCTGTAAAATGCAACGAAGCTAAGGTCACAGTTACAGAAACTCATCAGTCTTTACAGTGTTTACAGTGGTTTCAATAAGAAAATGTACCTTTCTTTGTACAGCACCAGGCAAAGTAACCTAAATGTCAATGCTGTATTATACTAACACATCCAATAGAACAATGGCGGCATTTACACAAGATCAATACTGGCTGTCAGTCACAACTTTCATAGCTTGCATGTAAGCCTTGGTGGTGACCTACGTGTATTACCTACAGCAGTCCTTTCCCTTATCTGTAATCTCCCAACCAAATACATAAAAAGATAAATATTTCTATACCTGTATATAGGTACACGCAAACTGGGTCGTAACAAGCCAGGATTGTTATGAATTTTCCAAAAATGTTAGGTTTTGCCTCTTAGACAACAGTGTTATGACCTCAGCGCAACCCAAGTGACCACTGAGGTCCAATCACAGGCTTCAGCACTCCCCCGGGGCTGATGACATCATTCAGGAGACAGGAAGAGGTACGAAGAGGATGGGGAAGGGCGCTAGAAGCCATGAAGGAGCCCAAGAGAAAAGACTAAGACTGTTACGTTTACTCCCCTGGGCCTCCATTTATTATACTTTATTATATAAATCTTACAAGGTTTGAGTAACACTACCGTTTACTCTTTTCCATCTCTACTTTCCCACCTACTGTCAAGGTGGAACACGGAGTTAAGGTTGGCCATGCACATGATATGGTTTGGTCAATAGCTGTCTCTCCCAATTGAATACAGTATGCTGTCCTAAGAAAGGGCGGCTCAGTATGTGGACAGGTCTGCTCTCCTATTAGCCCAAATGGCACAGAAAAATATTGTGCCATTTGGCTAGTAGTATCAATTAATGAATACATTAAACTTGTATGTTTCAGACTCCTGTATTAAGCTCCACTCTTGTTCTTGGGCTCTGGCTGGGACTGCAGATCAGCCACATTCAGGGAGTAGCTATAGTGGGTTTAGAGGTGGCAACTGCTACTGGGCGCTGGAAGGGGCCCAAAGGTCTCTCTTCAAAATAAGAATAGACCAGTATTATAGATAGTACATGATATGTGGGGCCCCAGTACAAATATTGCTCCAGAGCCCAGCTCCAGGAGAGCCACAATCACTTAACTGGTATCATATCAATGTAAATGCCAACAATGGAATATTGCGGAGCAGCAGTGACCTCTTATCCTTCCTAACCTTTCCTCTTGGTTGGATGTGTCCAGATAAGTGTGCAAAAAGAATATGCCTCTGTATAGGATTTTAATTAGTAAAAATATTATAGGTGATACATTGTGATACAGGTTGATACATTGGAATGATCATTAAATCACCCATTCTCTGCTCATTCTACCCCAGTATACACAGAAAAGTAGACAAGTGATCTGCAGAAAAGCCTGTTGTGCATGCTCTAGTGTTAAATATGAAAACTGAAATATTTCAGCATTTTTTAGATTAGTAGTTTCATTAAAAATCATAAAATGTTTATAAAAATAAATGTAGGATGAGAGCAACAGACATAAACAGTAGTAAAGTGACGTATGTAGATGGAGCCCCCTGTGTTTGTGTCCATTCCCATTTAAGATGATAGCCCCTATCTTCCATCACGTTTTATGGAACTTGATGGATGAATATGATGTAAGAAAGCTTTTGTCATGTTTTTTACATTAGGGTGAACGCAGACGACACCATGTGGAGGGGGCTCCGTCTACATCAGTCACTTATGCTGGATGAGAACAATAGACATTAACAAGGGTAGTGTGGACCTTCTCTGAGATTACATTTTTGATTTTTGTAAAGTCCGTTGCTCTCATCTGTCAAAAAACGAAATGAACAGAAATGATAGAATAGAGCTTTTGTCTTATTTTTACAACAATGTAGTAAATGCAGACAGTGGAGGTTTGTGTGCGTGTGTATGTGCGTGTGTATGTGTGTATGTGCGTGTGTATGTGTGTATGTGCGTGTGTATGTGCGTGTGTGTGTGTATGTGCGTGTGTATGTGTGTATGTGCGTGTGTATGTATGTGCGTGTGTATGTGCGTGTGTATGTATGTGCGTGTGTATGTGCATGTGTATGTATGTGCGTGTGTATGTGCGTGTGTATGTATGTGCGTGTGTATGTGTGTATCTGCGTGTGTATGTGTGTATGTGCGTGTGTATGTGTATGTGTGTGTGTGTATGTGCATGTGTATGTGCGTGTGTATGTATGTGCGTGTGTATGTGTGTATCTACGTGTGTATGTGTGTATGTGCGTGTGTATGTGCATGTGTATGTGTGTGTGTATGTGTGTATCTGCGTGTGTATGTGTGTATGTGCGTGTGTATGTGCGTGTGTATCTGCGTGTGTATGTGCGTGTGTATGTGCGTGTGTATGTGTGTATGTGCGTGTGGGGGGTCCGTCTGCATCTGTCATTCCAGTCCATTGCTTTCATCCTATGATGTATAAGAGCAACGGACTTTACAATCGGAAATAGGATATAGCATTCCCGGATATAGCATTCCCTCTACATATATTCCCTCTAACAAGCTGCATTTAGGGTTAGGGATGTTTTTTGCTATATTTCTTTATACAGTATGTTCCAGGTTGAGAGAGTAAAGTGACTGACTTCTCCAACCTTATCAGGAACATCCATAAAAGTTGACCTGCTTGTACTCTTTGAGGTCTCGCGTTTCGAGGAGTTCCAGATTTAATTTAGATTGCTGACTAAGTGAACACTTGATGATTTGAAACAAGTGAAGATGGTTGAATGAACTGATCGGTATAAAATGACAGGATGAGAAAGCGGCTGTTATCTAAACTAGATATGTGCGGAGAGCAGGAAGGTTAAGAGAAGGTGATAGTGCCCAAGGGGACACTTCTTGAATGAAGAAAGACAAACTGATAGTGCATAGTATGTAGCCCAGGAACCATTATCCTTCTTTCCTGCAGCTCATAAATGGACGGAGCAGCACGTCTGTATCATCCCTATTCCACATGACACTAGCCATGCAGGCGATACATGTTACTATCCATAGTATAGTGCGGGACTTTTTATTTCCACTTAACTGATGTACATCACTGCTGGGCAGCCTGCGCAGATGACTGATCTCATGATCAATGATTTATCTGTTACATGTAAAACGGTTTTACTCAATGAAAAGTATTGATCTCTTGAATGACAGCCTGTCATGATGGTTCAAGGAGTCTGAAGTCATTTTCTGCATCATTGCATGGTATAGAGTGGATAGTGCATCTAGTATGTGTTGGCTATTGGCCTAAGGCGGAACTTGAAGCTCCTGAGTCCAATGGAAAATATGCACAGCCCCCCCCCCCCCATAGCTACATCCCTGACATATCAACGTGGTAACCTGCAAACCATTCAGCTTTTCAAGATAACTACCGTATAACTGCCTAAAACAGCTCCACACCAGTCCCTGGAATTTGTATCCATTAAAGTGAATACAGGTGAACTGCAATACAACGCACAGCCCGCAGGCAAAAATGGTACTGATAGACGGAAACTTGTGGACGCCCTGCACAGGCGTAAAATAATAAAATACACATGTCCTGTGCTACAAGGCTAAAGATTAAAAACATGTTCAGCCCTATCTATCTATCTATCTATCTATCTATCTATCTATTATCTATCTCTTTATCTATACTATCTATCTATCTTATCTGTCTGTCTATCTATATTATCTATCTATCTATTATCTATTTATCTATCTATTATCTATCTCTCTATATATACTATCTATCTATCTAATCTATCTATCTATCTATTTATCTATCTATCTCTCTATCTATACTATCTATCTATCTATCTCTCTATATATACTATCTATCTATCTTATCTATCTCTCTGTCTCTCTATCTATACTAGCTATCTATCTATCTATCTATCTATCTATCTCATATCTATCTATCTTATCTGTCTGTCTATCTATATTATATATTTATCTATCTATCTATCTATCTCTCTATCTATTCTATCTATCTTTCTATACTGTCTATCTACCTATCTATCTATCCATCTATCTCCCTATCTATCTATTATCTGTCTATACTATCTATCTATCTATCTATCTATCTATCTATCTGTCTCTCTATCTATATTATCTATCTATCTATCTATCTATCTATCTATCTATCTATCTATCTACAGTATCTATTTATCTATCTATCTATCTATCTATCTATCTATCTATCTATCTATCAATCTATCTATCTATCTATCCATGTCCTGTGCTACAAGGCTAAAGATTAAAAACATGTTTAGCCCTATCTATCTATCTATCTATCTATCTATCTATCTATCATATTTATCTGTCTATCTATAGTATCTGTCTACCTATCTATTCTATCTATCTATCTATCTATCTATCTATCTATCTATCTATCTGTCTTTCTTTTTATCTATAGCATCTATCTATCTATCTATCTATCTATCTATCTATCTATCTATCTATATATCTATCTATCTATCCATGTTCTGTGCTACAAGTCTAAAGATTAAAAAAATGTTTAGCTCTATCTATCTATCTATCTATCTATCTATCTATCTATCTATCTATCTATCCATCCATCCATCATCCTATCTATCTATATATCTATATGGCCAGCACTCCAAATTAGTGAAAAAAAAAATCAGTTACTGTGGGTTAATTACATGCAACCTTTCGGTCCTAACAATAATGGACTTTTCTCCATTGTTAGGACTGAAATGTCGCATGGAATAAACCCACAGTAACTGATTTTTTTCACTAATTTGGAGTGCTGGCCATTTGTTCTTTTGTCTATGTGGATTGGGGTTCTATGCTGGACCCCTATGCCATCACCCTTTAAGGTCATGTATACATGGTGCTGCTCTTAAACTTCTTTTGGATTGTATCTATCTATCTATCTATCTATCTATCTATCTTAGATGTTGCACTTGTAACAGTTTTTCCTGGAGTGTTCCTTGAACTGCATGAAGTCATCTTTTTTGAATTGTTTTTCCTTCCACTACAACCTGTCAGACCAGCTGAATACAGCAAGCTGTAAATGCATAAGAAGCCTTTTACCGTATTTTTGCAAACCAGGATAAGAAACGTTGTAGAAGATCTCATTAATTCTTCTATCTATCCCTGACTACTAATTAAAAGCATAAATATCCAGCAGAAAACTTCAGCCTTGTGAGGACATTTACCGAAGCTTTCATGTAGTCAGCTGAGCGTGACTAATCCGTTTGGTGATCGGTGTGGGACCTGCACAGTTCTCGATATCACTTAACTTCTCATTTTTAAAAGCAATTTATCCCCAATCTTTCGCACTTTTCCTGCAGTCACCTCCAGCCCATCCTCTCTTATAATGTGCGGCATGTTGTTTGGAGCAGTCACCCCTGGTGACCCCACCAACATCCTATGTTGGGTGAAAGACTTAACAGTTACCTTGACTGAGGATGAACATTCCCAAGTATATCTCATGGCGTCCAAGCTGCCTGGGGCATGTGGGGCTGAAGAAAAAATTATAGGTTCCTTGCCCATTGGCAACAGTGTCCAGTACTTCTGCAAAGGCTCAATCCTTTGGTTCCTGAGGAATGATGGTGTTGTGTCACACAACAAATTGCTTTGCTGTCCATTCTCCATGGCCCCTATTAGTGATCAAAAAGGGTTGCCTTAGGTAATGTTTGGTAATGCACATCCAAACCCTCAACACCTCCTGCTGCCTCCAACTCAAGAACATCCATCGAATCTGCTCCTTTCTCACCTCTGAAACTACAAAGATGCTAGTCCATGCCCTCATAATCTCCCTTCTACATGGCCTCCCAGCTAACACCCTCGCCCCCCTCCAGTCCACCTTAAACTGTGCTGCTCGCTTAATACACCTCTACCCCATTCTTCATTGGTCGCTTCCCTCTGCCAATCCCTTCACTGGCTACCCGTTGCCCAGCGAATAGAGTTCAAAATACTAACGCTGACATGCAAAGCCATCCACAGCCTGTCCCCTCCATATATCTCCGACCTAATCTCCCTCTACCTGCCCACACATAACCTCCGATCCTCCAAAGACCTCCTACTCCGCTCTGCTCTTATCCGCTCTTCACACAATCGTCTCCAAGACTTCTCCCGGGCATCCCCCGTACTCTGGAACTCATTACCAAGACACATAAGACTGTCCCCCACAGTCACAAGCTTCAAGAAGGCCCTGAAGGCTCACCTGATAGCTTCTCTCCTCTATCATATAACTTATATATCACAGAGCTCAGCTCCTCTCCTCTATCATATAACCCTATATATCAGAGAGCTCAGCTTCTCTCCTCTATCATCTAACCTATATATCAGAGAGCTCAGCTTCTCTCCTCTATCATATAACTTATATATCACAGAGCTCAGCTTCTCTCCTCTATCATATAACCCTATATATCACAGAGCTCAGCTTCTCTCCTCTATCATATAACCCTATATATCACAGAGCTCAGCTTCTCTCCTCTATCATATAACCCTATATATCACAGAGCTCAGCTTCTCTCCTCTATCATATAACCCTATATATCACAGAGCTCAGCTTCTCTCCTCTATCATATAACCCTATATATCACAGTGCTCAGCTTCTCTCCTCTATCATATAACCCTATATATCACAGAGCTCAGCTTCTCTCCTCTATCATATAACCCTATATATCACAGTGCTCAACTTCTCTCCTCTATCATATAACCCTATATATCACAGAGCTCAGCTTCTCTCCTCTATCATATAACCCTATATATATCACAGAGCTCAGCTTCTCTCCTCTATCCCATAGCCCTATATATCACAGAGCTCAGCTTCTCTCCCTCTATCATATAACCCTATATATCACAGAGCTCAGCTTCTCTCCTCTATCATATAACTCTATATATCACAGAGCTCAGCTTCTCTCCTCTATCATATAACCCTATATATCACAGAGCTCAGCTTCTCTCCTCTATCATATAACCCTATATATCACACAGCTCAGCTTCTCTCCTCTATCATATAACCCTATATATCACAGAGCTCAGCTTCTCTCCCTCTATCATATAACCCTATATATCACAGAGCTCAGCTTCTCTCCTCTATCATATAACCTATATATCATAGAGCTCAGCTTCTCTCCTCTATCATATAACCCTATATATCATAGCTCAGCTTCTCTCCTCTATCATCTAACCTATATATCGCAGAGCTCAGCTTCTCTCCTCTATCATATAACCCTATATATCACAGAGCTCAGCTTCTCTCCTCTATCATATAACCCTATATATCACAGAGCTCAGCTTCTCTCCTCTATCATATTCTACTCTTTGTTAGGAAAGCAGAAATCCACTCACTGATTCAATGGTACCAATAATCTGTACACAATGTACATCTTCAGTACTGTGTATTACTTTCATCATCGTGTTTTCATTCCTCCTTATTTTCTATGTGAAATATTTCGTTCATGATGACAATGCCTTTCGACTTAATATGCATCATACACACCTGCAGTATGCCAGGAGCTCTAGTGAAATATATTATCTGCTGTAAATCATACAGGTGTTGGAAGCCATTACAAAGTTCTGTAATTGATAAAGTGTAAATGCACCTTAATATATCTTGTAGCGCAGAGACCTAACATTTTTTCATCTGTGTGAAGAGATGTATTCTAGTGCATTTCCCCTAAGGTTTCTACTAACATTACTAGAGATATCCTTAAAGGGGTATTCCAGGCAGAGAAAACTCTTCTCTCTTGAATATATATGTTATAGATAAGTGCTTACTGATATAGTTGAACGCTGAAGTGAGATTTTATTTCACTCTCTACTGACAGAATGTGGTGAAGCTTCTAATTTCCTCTTGGCCACCATGGTGTGAATGCTCCCCCTCCCTTCTGACACCAGGTCACTGTCTATAGTCTTCCCTCGGTCATGTCAGCAGTCACACTTGCATTCATGATCTCTCCGGATCTGAGGTCATGTGACCACTGACATGACCCAGAGGACAGGAGAGCTCAGTATAACTATTGGGTGTACATACAAGCTTGCTCTAAAATAAGCATACCATTGATTTATTGATATTGAGATAGTGTCCCTGACCCTTGGCTACCATGGAGTATAAAACCTATTTCATGGTAGCTAAGGCTTTTTAATAAAGTGTGTAATTCATAGGTCCAGCTATATATATTATTGAGCCGTTTCCAGTTCACGTATACAGTAATTGTCCCTACAGGATCCTTGTGTATTGGTTACATGTATTTGTCCACATAATGTAAAAAAGTCTGGAGACACTTTAATATATGAGGGTAATGTCTTTGTTAATATGATCTGGAAGTCCTTATGGCTAAAATACTTTGCAGTTCCAGTTCAGAATTATGAGGATCTATGTGAACAGAACATCAAAGGGATTTACTGGGATTACAATACTGATTGTCTCTCCATGGGACAGGTAATCAATATCAGATTGGTGGGGGTTCAACTATTGCTACTTCCACTTATCAGTGGCTTACAGTGACTGTGGCACTTAAAGTCAGACCCCCACGAATGTGGTCAGTGTGATTTGGGACACAAAACCATCTACAGGTATTTATGAACCAGAAGTTTAGGGTTCCAAAGAGCCCTGTTGTAAAAGCACCCATGCCCCCTTCAGATTTGCATCAGACTCATCTCTGGTGCTCCTGGCACCTGTTCATGTGTTCAGTGAAGCCAGGGAAGTATACCTTCCAAGCTCTGGCACATGCTCAGTGAAGTCAAGATGTACTTTACCTTACCTCACAGAAGAACTGTGCAAGTGTCAAGAGCGCAGACTCTAAACCACTGGTCCATAAGGATCTGTAGGTGGTTTATGGTTCTGAAATCATCCTGACAGGTTCCCTTTAATTGCCTTCCCATTAACTGACCATCAATATTGTGATCCTGGGAAACTCCTTTAGTTATAAACCCCATGCATGACCCCCAACCCTAGATAAAAAGGATTTTTATTTCATATTAGACTGGTAATGCTAAGAATTTTAAAACTTCATTGACCTTTAATGTAGCACTTTAGAGTTTGGGTCATCCAAGTAATATGGGGTAATTAAAGGAGACCAAAACTAGTAGCATTCATCTTTCTCTGTCTTTTGCTATTAAAGGGGTTGTCTGGACGAAGCTGTTGTAAAGGATCAAAACATCAAAAAAAGATAAGAAATGACCTCACTGGTGACCCGCTGCTCCTGCCTCTTCCTGAGCCCCCAGTGGTCTCTACTTCCTGGATGGTTTCAACATACAGGAAGTGACCGCTAAGCTAATGACTGTGTGTAGATCTAACTAAGATATTCCAGATATTCAGAGGGATGAGCAGTCATTTGAGAGGTAATAGGATGTAGAAACCATCTGGGAGTCAGGTATCGGTGAGATGACTATCACTTCCTTTTTTTTTTTTTTTTATAATTCTATTCTAGCTTTTTTTGAAATTCGCAGTCGGACAACCCCTTAAGCATCACACTCTGAAAAGGACAAACCATAGCAATTTTATAAAATCAGAATCGCTCAGAGCTCCATTTTCCTTTGTGACAATCTCCCTTTTTGCCTCCTTTGCCAACCATAAAACCTCCTTCTACCTGCTGCTTGTAGAAAGAGCCCAAGGTAAGTTAAACAGAAATTACAATCATTTTATTACATTCATCACAGCTCAGTTATAATTATAATTATGCAAAAATACTGAATTGCTCTCTCAAATCACCATTATGGAATGAATTCATTATTTTTCATGGTACAAATGCACAAGGTTAAGAATGAAAATTATACACAGTGAAGGGAAATTCATCTTTGTTGGCAATCCCCTTGATGCGCTCAATCACAAAAGGCTAATTATAAAATCCAATGTAATGTCATGAACGTATGCTTACCATAATGGAAGACTTTTTGGAAAAGGCAATGCAGATTTATAATGAAAAACAGCGATCGACATTTTCCAGGTCACATGTACATACTATATAGGATGGGACTGATAGCCCTGCTCTGGCTATGCTAATACATGACCTGGCTCACCTGCATTATCTAGTGGAATATGCCCCACATCATAAGAGGTGACTATATTGTGACCTCTGTCAGTGCCCTGGTAAGCCAATCATACAATGCTAATTCACAATCCAGAGATTTGGTCTGTTTTATCTAAATACAAGTCTTCATTTTCCTCAAATATAATCATTGCTTATTAGATGTTGAGTTTCAGCCTAATCTGAAGTGCAACAGAAGGAAAAGTCCATGATACTACAGCAATACATGAACAGTAACAATAGTTCTCTCATGAGCATGGTTAAGGTGGTCATACACCTTAGGTAACTGTCTGACCAACCCTATACACATGCACACTCGGATTGGACATGAACGGAGATGTTCTCAATGGGAAGACAGGCACCTCTGCGCCGGAGACCTCTTACCTCCTGTAAAAACAAAGGGTTGGGCATGTTGAAATCCTAAAATCTCGATCCTTCTTTCTCCTGACATCTGCTGTTGGAAGAGTGCAGTCAGGACGCTCCCATCAAGCTCCCCTTTAAGACTTAGCAGCTGTTGATCAGAGTGTTTATGGAGCTGGGCAATGTCCCTTTGTAGGTGGGCAAAATCGCCGCATGATTTTTGCAGGCCAAATGATTTTTGAAAGCCACAGGGGATGCTCCCCACTCATTTCTATGCTGTTCCCCCTTTTTGCTAATATAAAATAATGTCCTCTTATACCCCACACACAGAAAACCAGCCCCTTTATGCCCACTCACACAGTATAATGGTCCTTTTTTTCCATCAACAGTATATTGGTCCCATCAGTGCTCCCATACACAGTACATTGCCCCCCTCTGTGCACCTATACATAGTATATTGCCCCCTTTGTGCCCACATACACAGTATATTTCTCTCCTCTGTGTCCCCATACATCATAGCCAGAAGTAAAAGGTGAGCTGGATTCATTAATCACCATAGAAGCAAGGGAACACAATGGACCAAAAATGTCTGTTTTTATGATGAAAGTCTTTTTGGATTCAAATATTTTGGGTTGATCTTCCATTCACATGAAAGGGAATTAGCTGCGGTAAGCAGACATGGCCCTGACACGGCGTACTCTGCTCTGCGTGGCTGGTTCCAGGGTGCAATCATCTATTTGGTTGTTATGTTAGAAGTCAGACCCCGAACATTCTGATATTGATGATAGGTTATCAGTCTAGAAGTTGCAGAAAATTCCTTTACCATCCTCCAAATACTGTAAATATGGACACGATTCTAGACTGTATATTCCAGTGTGATCTCCTGCATCTAGACAGGTTCTCCTACTCTCTAAGTTGTGTTTCTTGTACGCACATCCACTTCCTCACTAATCAGAGAGACTTCCAATAAACACTGCTGATTAAGACAATTTGTCTCTCCGGGGAAGACACTTTGGATAAAACGTCTTCATATAAAGTGTCAATATTTGGAAACCCTCCAAATGTCAAAATGTTCTTTGCTGAAAAACACTTCAACATCAGGCCGCTAGTAGTTCTCTTGTGTGCTTGGCTTGTCAGATTTCTTCTAGTACACTCGACGCATTCCACTGCTCATTTTCACAACGTCAAAATGGAGAAGGAGGGGGAGATGAAATTGTCTTGTAGACAAGCTGGTGGGAGGTCTCCATAACCTCCAATTTGGCTGATATTAATAATAAGTTTCTGTCCCCAGATATGGTAGTAGCTCTGGAGAACAAACTTCTGCTCTAAAAAGGTCATATGTAAATGCCATTATTTGGACAAGAAGGTACATTAACGTGAAATTTCACCTCTTGTGTTAATATAATTTTAAGGTCCAAAATGATGTCCCAGTTAATTTCTTTATGCATCTTTATAACAGTTCAAGATCCGATGTTTTGCTATAGAGCCGAGGATCTTCCCACACCTCCAATAATCAGATGATTGAATGGTTTACAGCGCTCAGGACCTGGCACAGCTCCATAGACTGTGTAGTGGTTGTGAACGGTACTGCAGTTCACACAATCACTCAGCTTTAATCAGCAGACCAGTGGAAGTGCCAAAGATCAGACCCTGACCTTACATCCGATACTGAATGTCAGGATCAATATTAAATTCCTTTATATGATAAAATCCAACTACTTGCCGTCTCCACTGGTGGTAGCTGAAGGCTGTTATCATTTTAAGGGGTTAACTATTTTCTGAGGATCTGCTATAAATCGCACTACAGATTAAATACCAATATAGTCTCTCTAGCTGCTATGTGCCACAGTTCTCCTTTAAGAAATGCGGCCCCCTGTTATGTCAACAACACCCTACTGTGGTTATATCATGGCCGCTGATGGAGGGTTATGTGACCAGCTTATCCTTCAGTGGCCTCCATAGATCTACAGTGCACATGACCCTGCGCATGCGCTAGATTTGCATGTCATTTGCAATGTAAATCCATGGAGGCCTCTGAGGACAGGCTGGTCACATGACCTTCCATAAGTGGCCATTACAGAATCAGAGCATAATACAGTAAACAGCACATTGCAGCTGGGGACATTATATTGCTATGCATGTTTACATAGATCTTCAGAAAACCATTTACCATCTAGACAGGAGGTTTGGTGTTACCTAGAAGAAAAAATAGAAATCCAACTACTAAAAAAAATAAATTCTGAAATTAATCAATTCACAATTTTGGAACTTTTTTTTTTTTATTTTGTCCTCTCTCCTACTATTCCTTTTCAGTGTTGCCAAATAATGTAAAATATAATTTGCATAAGATTTCTACTTGTACCCATCGTTGTCTAGTATCACTTGTCAAGCTTCTCAAGATTTGCATTCAGGGAAGAAATGTCCTTTAACCAGGCTTGTGTAGTCATATTAGGCAGGAAGAACTAACGTTCCCAGAATGCTGTACAGATTAGAGCCATGGATTATGTGAGTGCTGCCATAATATAGCTTGGGGATATTATAGTATATTCAAAAGGCAAATTTGTTGTAGAAATCAATGGCAGATTATAATAGGAGGGCCTGAGACTCTTGTACATGGTGAGGTACATGGCGCCCATCATTTATTCTGCCACTGTGCAATTTATTTTGTATATCAACCTGTTAGACTAATCCAATGTATAATAGGCTGAGAAGATGCTGAGAAGATGCCAGGGTGGTAAACATGTAAATATGTAAATCTAGTCTGGGGTCTGTATTAAAGGGTTGTCCAGGATATACAGATTTGATCAACTTCTATGCCTTTGACCAAGAGTTTTTTCCATGCAATGGACTATCGGGAGCAGATCTTTGCCTGAAGACCTGGTACATGTGAGTGGGCTGTGCATAGATATATATATATATATATATATATATATATATATATATATTCCACAGTCTGTTATATTGTTAACCCATACACGACTTATAGAAAGATTGCATAAGTGAACAAATGTCATGCAGCCTGCAAATCCTCTCTCAAGGAGTGAATTTTAACACACTTCATATTAGCCATTGTCAGTCTTGCAAGTTCTCAATAATGTGAGTCCTACTGACATTAAAGCGTAATATTCCTTTAAGGGACAGCGATATATTTGTGCATTACATACTGGCTTGTCAGGCAAACTGAGATATATTAAAGTGTTCTGGCATTCAAGCTCATGATCATCTGCTGTGGACTTGGTTAATCTCCTTGTATTTGCTATGTTTCAGTTAAACAGCGGTATATGCATACAAGCAGCCGGCCGACCGGTTCATCAATACCGGCAGGTCACATAGAAATCATCTCATAGGCTCAATCTTCTTCTACGTGCCGTATTATACAGTGAAACCTTCTGAGATAATCAACCACCATTGCATTGAAAAGTTGTCTTCCGGGGGGGTCTTCTCAAAGAACATGGCGGGGATGTGATATATATGGTAGCATTGAAAATCTGTTATGAGTAAACTGGTCTGGGTAAGAGGATGGTCTTCTCCAAGAGGTGGGCTTTTGGGGACCTTTCAATGACCAGTATCCTTGAGATATTGTTAAAGGGAGCCTGTCACCAAAGCCCAGGATATCAAGGCAGCCCACAAGATAGATAGGTAATATCGCAAGGCTTTGGTTGCTGGTGCTTCAAAGAGGGAATGCCCTTGTTGCTACAAGAGGCCATTTACATATTAACAGCAATGTCTATATCTTGGATACGAGGCAGCAATTCACAACGGGAAACAGCTGTATTACATCTGAAAGTCCCATTATAATAACTTAGGTAGGGTTTGACGAAAAAGGTTGCCTACTCCTGGAATAGAATGTCATGCCCTTTCCCATCCCCTGGTTGGACTTGGTGGACATGTGTCTTTTTTCAACCGTACTAACTATGTAACCTTTTGATTCAAGTAACACTTATGGATATGCCATAATTTGTCTTTTGTGGGAAACGTTCTTAGGCTGAGGCCCCACGTTGTGGAAAAGCTTCTTTTTTTTGCAGATTTTGCAACTTTTTTTTTTTTTTTGTCAAACCCAGGAGTGGCTACAAACAGAATGGGAAATATATAGGAAGGTCTTATACTTCTACCTTCTGCTCAATCCACTCCTGAACTTGGCTCAAAAAACTGCAGCAAAATCTGCAACAAAAAAGCAGATTTTCTGCAACCTGGAACCTTAAAGGGGTTTTGCAATGAACATAACAATATTTAAATTTATAGACAATCAAAAGTTAAATATATTTGCAATTATAAATAATTAAACATTTTTGAAGAGTTTTAGGCTGGGGCCCCATGTTGCAAAAACGCCGCGTTTTGGCTGCAGCAAAAAACGCTGCATTTTACAGTACCTGCAAAAAAAATAATTGCAGAAAAAAAAATCTGCAGTGGAAAAACTGCAATTTCAAAAATACATAGGTATAATATGGTCAGAAAGTCCGCAGAAGAAAACGCAATGCATTTCCGATGTGGTCTTTTCCCCAGTGTTTTTTGGCTGTGGCTCGCTACGTGGGGCCTTAGCCTTAAAGATTTTCTCTAATCATCTTAGTCTTTTGTCTTGATCGGTTGGATATGACCATGAATGCAGGAATTTGTCAGAAACCCAGCCATGATTGTCTTATTGACTTGGCAGGCAGGGACGCAATCTCAGAATAGTTAAAGTAGAAAGCCCCTTTAAGTGATGTCACATGTGGGTGGAGCCTGCCATAGCCTATAGTTCACAATTAGGTTTTAATAGTTGATGAAACAACGTTAGACATCACATAAAGAACTAACCTGTGGCTTGGCCTAGAATGATTGTTAAATTCAATGGAGATATGAATATTATAGAAATGATCAGGGGTCACGGAACGTTCTACATTCATCTTATTCATGTAACCAGATTACAGAAAAATATGGAGGATGTTCTGTAATAAAATAAATCTGTATTCTAAATGATATAATAGTATAAATCAATTCCACAGAGTTTCCTTATTTCCATGTGAAGAAAATATTTTCCACATTATGACTATGAAGCAAATTTCAGTGCAGATAATTAGATTAACTCTCATGTATTAGTCATTATGCTTGTGGCCATGCCGTGGATTCTTATATGTGAGCATGCATATTGATATCGTTAATGAATTAATTATATCTCCTCTCTTCACCAACAAATATTGAATATCCCTTATTTTTCTAATCATTTCAATCAAATCAAAGTATAAAAAGTCGTTTTGAGCCAAAAACATGCAAAAATGAAGAATTTAAAGTCAATGTTATTAAATTATTTTCTGTTTTGTATGAAGAACCATACAAGACTGTTCTTTAACCACTTAGGTTCAGTTTACGAGGGTGAATAAAAAATAATCCACACTAATCCATAATATTGTATGCAATTGGTTTCCTAAGACATTGGAATCCTTAGCCAAACTTGAGATCAGTTAAGTAAGGATGCAGCGGTATGGCCAACTTTAGGGATGCACCATAAGTTTATAGTTGTAGCCATCTTCAACTTGAATTTGACAACTCGCTGCACCCTGAAAACTCACAACAAAAGCCATAGAATGCAACGATGGAATGGAGAAAAATCAATCAAGTGAATAGCAACTGTATACTTATAGTGTTAAAGCCATGAGAACAGCTGATCGGTAGGAGCGTCGGGTCTCAGAACCTCAATGATCTGGTATCGATGGCCTAATCTTAAGATAGATCATCAATATTTTTAGCCTGGAAAACCCTGTTAAGGGATATGCCATATCGTAACAGAAACATTTCACGACATGCTATTGATAAAGTGAATTTTTGGCAGTACACTAATAATTTAGTTTCTACAGTAGATCTTTCCTTCAAGCTTTTCTATACAATTCACTCAAAGACAAGAGGACAAGGTTTATATTTATGTACTGCTCCAATACTGTTCTAAGGTTGACCTACAGAATTAGAAGACGGAACAATGTAGATCGCTCACTGCTGTCACCCAAGCGACAGGGAGGATATATTTACTTTAGAAAAATATCTTCACTAAATCAATTATTTTACACTCAGAGACATAACTAATTAGTTTTTAGTTACAGGTCAAGGATACAATTGCATAAAATGTCATATTTCTCAAGCATAGAGACAGAGCTAAAATAAGAACTGATTGGGTTCGCTTCGGGATACACAGACATTTTATTATAATTAAGTTTTTTGGGGGGATATTTTAGAAGTCTTAATTATAAAGTCATTGAACTACTAATAATGTGAAGATTCACCAAGGTAAAACATGAGTACACCTCTGAATGTTAGCATAATAAACCATCAAAGAGACAAATTAACACTACAATGTACCGACACATGTTTATAGATGGAGTTAAGAGGCTTTCCAAAGCCTTCGCTAAAAAGGTGGCATTAATAATAGAGGACAAAAGGAACATGTTCCCAAAGAGAAGACTTGAAATGAGGACACAATGTATCTTTAGAAATGCACATCAGCCACAAGTTCACAGGTACAAAAAGCTACTTAACACTTCCGTACGGCCCATAGACTATATACGTCCTAGGGGTGGTTTCCTTGTTCTGAAAGGACGTACCGGTACGTCCAAGCAGAATTCAGCAGCTGCACAAAATCGTGCAACTGCTGAAACAGGGAGCCGGCTGTAACTTCAACCAGAGCTCCCAGAGAGAAGGCAGGGAAGGTTTATTACCTTCCCTGCCTTCCCGATCGCTGTGTATACAGCGCTGAATGAGTGGCGTCATCTTGTGGCTGCCCCCTGACCCGGCGGTCACGTGATCCACCGGGATCAGTGTCTGTAGGAGCTTCTGGGTCCTAGAGGATCCAGATCAACTCTGTAGTAACGTGCAGGAGGCTGTATTCCTGCTGCAACTGGAGCTAAATGTACCAGTCCCAGTTACAGGGGAAATCAGTCTCCCCTCCAAAAAAAAAAAAAAAAAAAAAAAAAAAATAAATAAAATAATAAAAAAAATAAATAAAATAATACGCCAATAACATGCCCTTATTACAGGTTATAGCCCGACCCCCGATGACACGAAAGAAAATAAAAATTACCGTAATGGAGAGTACAAACTATTTTAAGAAATTTTTTAGTAGCACTTTGTGTTATTAAATAAAAAAAATGAAAAGTGAAAAACAGACACGTTTTCCCTCCTTTTTTTGTTTAGATTTTCCCAGATATAAAAAAAATTAAAACACATGCAAACAGGACTTTTCTCTCTGCCGAAACCTGGCAGACTCCATTATAATCTATGGGGTCTGCGGGTTTTCACAGGTAACTGCTTTTTAAGCGGATAGGGTTTCCGTTTCTTGGGTCCCCAAGTGGACCAAACCCGAACGCTAGTGTGAACCTAGCATAACCAAGAACAGCGCTGTACCTTTGTGCAGCAGCTGTGCTTAGTCTCTCAGCTCCTCCCATTCACATGAATGGGACTGAGCGGCGATCAGGTCATGTGACTGAGAACGTCACATAGCTTGTGAAACGGAAGAGGCACTTGGGGAGCACCGCTCCCGCTTCAAACAACTGAACCATGGAGGTCCCAGGTGACAACCCCCACGAATCTTCAATTGATGGGATTGAAGGATAGCTCATGAATTGAAAAGCCCACAAAAACACATTTAACTGCAACTTGTAGATGACATATTATCAATTTCATCTACTTGCTGGTACTGTAATACACTGCAGATTTTCTGCATACAAATCCACATAGAAAATCTACAGGTAATATGTAACAAAAATTAGTGTATAATGAAAATAGAAACATAAGATAGAACAGAAGGCAAGCAACAAACATCTATCTGTCTATCTATCTATCTATCTATCTATCTATCTATATACACACATACTTAAATATACACGCCCAAATATACAGCATACACGCTACACACACAGCCTGTACATCTACTGTATATACACACACAGTTTAGATAAGGAAATTATTTGACCCATATGCAGTACATTATGGATTTTATATTACCGGAGCTTATTTCAATAATGCACACACCACTGTGCTAGAACTGTAAAGAATTGTCAACATGAATACATTAGATACAATGAGAAAGTCACATTTTGGGATAGATGAGTCACAAAAGATTTCCTATAGCAAAACCACATTATACATTCCACAGATCTCCAGATCTTTTATATTTAAGAACAAAAAGAATCCTTATAGCTCAAAGAACACCTAAGTATTCATCAAACAGAATAATTCTACTATTTGCACATCAGACATTTCTTTAGAGCATATGTTGCAAAATTTAAAGGGAAGTTTAAAAAATTAATATTACTGATATTTATATCTCCGAATCTTTGAATGTAGATCAGTAGAGAAATAAAGAGGAAAATTTTAAGTAAATCTAGGTAAATTCTTTGCATAGTTTTTTTGTACTCAAATGTCAACTCTAAATATTGGGCTTAAAGATGACAATACAAATGTATTAAAATGGTTGATCTCACCATGGCCATGATAATTTTTCTATGGCATTGGGGAGATCAACCATTGTCAATTACCAAATGGCTCACACATCAGTAAAATTCGCTAATGAGTAATGTGTTAAAAACTGATCCCCAATATTTGCCGTAGTACTGTGGCTGCTGTATATTACGTATCCATGCAGGAGATCTCTATGGTTTAGATAAATGGGTTAAGTCCATATGAACTGTGGATCCATCCCATCTATAGCGCTGCCTCATCAACACACCATGTAAAATGTGTTTGAATAATTGAAATTAAAGGGGTTTTACAGTCTAAATAATTGATGACCTATCCTTAGACCAATAGGGGTCCAACACCCTGGCCCCTGGCTGATCAGCTGTTTAAAGAGGATTTTGGTTAGAATTGCAGCCCCTTCTGTACTTGGCACAGTGCCATATATTAGCCATACACTTGTATACTGCTTGTTCTTGGTATTACAGCTCAGCCCATTCACGTCAAGGCCATGTCCCATGTCCCAGACCCCCAAGGATCTTCAATTGATGACCTATCCTAAGGAAATCCCTTTAAGCACTACAATTTACCCATCACAAATAGAAACAGAAGGTGGGGGGGGGGTCTGGGAGTGCTACTTTAAGGCATATCAGTAATACTTGAGTGGACTGGACCTCTACACCAATTAAGCCTTTTCTGTAATAAAATAAAAAATCTAAGAGCCATAAATATTCAGAGAACCAAACCGTGTGGAAATTAAACTGACACCTAGACACTGTCTGAGCTGAAAGGCTGCCATGAAAATCTATTCCTGCTAATTAGAGGAGCTGACAAGGCGCAGTCCTTCTCGGTCCTCCTATCCTGCTATTACTGATCTGCACCGTTACTTCATTCACAACACGGGGGCCACTGTCTCCTGGAGAATCTAATGGTATCATAAAATATATAAGTATAACCTTTCGCTCAAAATGCATCACAGATCGCTTCTTTTTCATCTGTTCTCTTCCCTAGCCGGTAGCAGCTCTGGAGCCATACATACAGAAAGCAAGTTGACAGCTCTTTGACTGCGGGGCAAATGATTCTTAATAGCAGCGATATAAGGCCATCTGTTGTGTCTGTCTGTATAGATGCTGCAGAATCCACTTGTGCATTATAGGTAAGGAAAAACATAGGTTGTACCTTCTGTACAATGTTTGAACCTCTTCACGGTCTGCTTCTCCAAACTGAAAAGGGGAACTTGTCAGCGGGACTGATCTAGGCATGTGTAAAGCTTCACCCACTAAACCTACCATTGGAAGGGCAACATGAAGAGCACCGTGTATATAAATGAGCAGTAGTATGTACTTAGGTTGTGTCCACTGCTGAAGCCTTATTGGGATGGTGTACATCGTGTACTCACAAGAATCTTTCAGGTTTCCATACCAAACTCCCTGGACTTTTTCCTGTTACATGTCTCAGATTTCTCCTTGAGAGCCGCAAGTCTTCCCTTAATCATTTCGTACGCTACTAGAACCTGTATCCCGGCCCCTCTGGAAATCCTCCACCACACCCACACTGGCACACCGGAGGACCTTACGGCTTCCTTCAGGAATACTCATGACTCCTTCATCTCCGCCTGGACTCCCTGGATCATGTTCCAGGGCTTACAGGAATACCGAGGCCTTGTGGGATCCTAAGGGACACGTGGTGGTCAACGAAGAGAGTCCCTGGAACCCCCTGTCTCCACTTTTTTCCCCCTCCCCTTCCATCTGCTCCCTTTTTTCTCCCCTATTATTCCCTTCCCGCTTTTCCTCCCCAGTCCTCTTCCCGAGGCCTCCTGACCTCCATACAATCCCCCTTTCTTTTTGTCCCCCTTGACTACCCTTTTGAGTAGGGAAACATTTCACTGTACTTTCTTTAATGTCTTTAGATGCAACTGAAGTTAATGGACTGTTTAATTGCTGAGTCTGACACTTGTAGGTTTATATAATTGGTTAATATATGTTCATTTATTTTTACCTGTTTGAAAAATTTAAATAAAGAACTTATAAAAAAAAAAATAAAAAATGAGCAGTAGTGACAGTGTGCGTCTCCTGAATGTGCGTCTCCTGCGTGTGCATCTCCTGTGTGTTCATCTCCTGCGTGTGCGTCTCCTGCGTGTGCGTCTCCTGCGTGTGTGTCTCCTGAATGTGCGTCTCCTGCGTGTGCGTCTCCCTGAATGTGCGTCTCCTGCGTGTGCGTCTCCTGAATGTGCGTCTCCTGCGTGTGCGTCTCCTGCGTGTGCGTCTCCTGAATGTGCGTCTCCTGCGTGTGCGTCTCCTGAATGTGCGTCTCCTGCGTGTGCGTCTCCTGAATGTGCGTCTCCTGCGTGTGCGTCTCCTGAGTGTGCGTCTCCTGAATGTGCGTCTCCTGTGTGTGCGTCTCCTGCGTGTGCGTCTCCTGTGTGTGCGTCTCCTGAATGTGCGTCTCCTGAGTGTGCGTCTCCCGAATGTGCGTCTCCTGTGTGTGCGTCCACTGCGTGTGCGTCTCCTGCGTGTGCGTCTCCCGAATGTGCGTCTCCCGAATGTGCGTCTCCTGCGTGTGCGTCTCCTGCGTGTGCGTCTCCGGTGTGTGCGTCTCCTGTGTGTGCGTCTCCCGAATGTGCATCTCCTGAATGTGCATCTCCTGAATGTGCGTCTCCTGCGTGTGCGTCTCCTGCGTGTGCGTCTCCCGAATGTGCGTCTCCTGCGTGTGCGTCTCCTGCGTGTGCGTCTCCTGAATGTGCGTCTCCTGCGTATGCGTCTCCCGAATGTGCGTCTCCTGAGTGTGCGTCTCCTGAATGTGCGTCTCCCGAGTGTGCGTCTCCCTGCGTGTGCGTCTCCCGAATGTGCGTCTCCTGCGTGTGCGTCTCCTGTGTGTGCGTCTCCTGCGTGTGCGTCTCCTGCGTGTGCGTCTCCTGAATGTGCGTCTCCTGAATGTGCGTCTCCTGCGTGTGCGTCTCCTGCGTGTGCGTCTCCGGTGTGTGCGTCTCCTGCGTGTGCGTCTCCTGAATGTGCATCTCCTGAGTGTGCATCTCCTGAATGTGCGTCTCCTGCGTGTGCGTCTCCTGCGTGTGTGTCTCCTGAATGTGCGTCTCCCTGCGTGTGCGTCTCCTGAATGTGCGTCTCCTGCGTGTGCGTCTCCTGAATGTGCATCTCCTGCGTGTGCGTCTCCTGCATGTGCGTCTCCTGCGTGTGCATCTCCTGAATATGCGTCTCCTGCGTGTGCGTCTCCTGAATGTGCGTCTCCTGCGTGTGCGTCTCCTGCGTGTGCGTCTCCTGAATGTGCATTTCCTGCGTGTGCATCTCCTGAATGTGCGTCTCCTGCGTGTGCGTCTCCTGCGTGTGCGTCTCCTGAATGTGCGTTTCCTGCGTGTGCGTCTCCTGAATGTGTGTCTCCTGCGTGTGCGTCTCCTGCGTGTGCGTCTCCTGAGTGTTCACCTTGAGCTACTCAGTAGTACAAAGTGGGATCATGTGAAAGATTCTAAGGAGTACCGAAAGATAACTGAAGAGTAGAGATGGGCGAATTGGTTTGTAATGAGCCAGGTTCATTATGAATTTTCTAAAACTCTCGGGTTTGGCCAAACTCCAGATTTATACTCTTTTATATTATATTTATATTATACTCTTGGGTCTCTCTCAGACCCCTTAGTATAATATGTGGAGTCCCAGATCCTGGTGGGGGTTAAAAAATAATAAACACTGCTACCTTCCGTCACATCTCCTGGGCCCCCTCATGGGGTCTAGTGCTCCTTCACAGGCACCTTCAGTCCTCTTCTGGTCTCCTGGGTAACAATGGTGCACCCCATGTGATTGCCGAGGCCCAATCAAAGGCCTCAACGGTCCTCCAGGGCCAGTTATGTAACCAAGGAAGCCAGAAGAAGCTGTAAAAGATATTTTTCCACACCTCCCTTGGGCCTCTGCTTATTATACTCTGGAGTCTGAAGAGAGATGATGAAAGGTCCTCTTTAACAATATCTGGACATGTCCAACCAAAAGGATGGGTAAGGGAGGATACAATTGTAGCTAGCAGGATACCACTAGACATAGAACCATCCATAGATCTAAGGGAATGAACAGAAGGCGAGTTTAAGACAAACAAAGGACAGAAACTGGATCTGAAACACACAATGAAACAAGCGGGTAGGAAGAACCACTAGGAAATACACCAGACAGTGAATGACAATCCCTGGAAACAATCTCTGGACAATCCCTATAATCCTGGACAATCCCTTTAATGTAATCCCTAATATAAAAAAAAATTGTTCATCAAAGATGGATTTTTCGTGTCCACAATACAGTATGTGCCTGGTATCATTGACTTGTATCAGGATGAACTACAATACCATACACAACCAATGGACAACATTGTTTCTGGAAAATAAGCAAACTGTCTAAAATCCTGGACAACCCCTTCAAACCACCACTTTATATGACATTTATATATTTGTATGTTTGTACAAGCACCTCTTTATCGACAGCTCTTTTGTGTCAAAGGACACAAAGTAACACATAAAACAAGCCTGACCTAAGAGAAGTAAAAAATAAGTCTATATTCGCATATCTTACCAAGCTCACATTCTTCTAAATTTTTTCAAAATGTAAGGAAAATGTTAAAAAAAATAAGAACATTAATAATTAATAACAGAATAATAACCTAAATTTGCAGAAAAGATGAATGAAAGTCTTTCGAAATCAATAAACAGCCCTGCAATGAAAAAAGCTTCCTCTAAAGAACACATTTAACATCAAAATGAAGGTTCTTGTTCTTTGTGCTCAGAAGGAACGGCTATAGCTGTGCGAGGAATAATAAAGACTCCCGAGGAACACAGAACAAGAACGCTAAAAAGTAAATTTCCACCAAGAAAACTAGTTGGATATTGTACTTCATCCAAAAGCTTTTGTTCTCACTTTTTTAATAGAGCGTGTAGCATTTAAAGCAGTCGAGTTTAATGGACTATCCTCTTCCAATGTATTGTTGCCATGCAACCAGTGAAACCCAACACAACTATGTCTAGAGAGGAAGCCAGTACCGAGAGTTCTCCGCAAGCCAATGCCAGTCCAATCAATGCATAGACCAAGCCAACAATGCTGTTGACGGAAGTTTGTGAAGCCTGTGGAGGGGCACTACTCATGGTCTGTCTGTGTGTTTGGCATACAGACTGATAATAGTAATAAACACGATTCACAACCCTCTCCAAGACCCATACTGATCACATTGTTCTGGAGCACTGGGCTGTAGCAGCGGAAATCCATCTCACACCCTTCTATCATTCCCAACAAAATTTAGCATACAACATGAAGATGAAGTTAATGTGTTGATCTGACATCCACCAAGGTTCATTTATGAAGCTGTAAAAATCAGCCTTGCAAAGCTTGAATCCCACTTTGGCAGAAATGTATCCATTCATATACACGGATCGGTGCATCCAGATGGCAGTGGGGTACAAAGGGTTAGACCTTCGGATAATAGGAGTCAGGAGAGTGTAGGTACAGCTGAGGCTCGGCTGTGATGCTTCTTCTATGGACATAACATAAGAGACAATGAGATGAATATTTTGTTTCCCACTTTTATTCTATGTATTATTTTTCCGTTACATTATGATATCTACACTACAGTAGAGTTGTCTACATTACACAATCCCTTGCTGAAGTATATACCTATTGCAGTGGTGTTACATAATGCAACCAACGCCTTCCAGACGATGTCACTCAGGCTGTCCAAAACGTAAACTTTATGTTTCTGAGTGTTTTTATTGCTTTTATGCTTTCTTTCCTCTAGTCCTAATTTACAATATTCTGGTTGCTCATGACTCCATGCTTGGTCTCTGTTCCTTCATTGCTCCTTGGCTGTAATTTCTTGGCACCTGACTTATGAACCTGTCTGTTGGCTAAGTTTGCCATTTTGTATCTTTTAGCTCCTTGGTACCACTGCCATGGGACCTTCACCTGTGACCACTGGCTACATATCATCCTCACCTCCAACTGCTGCCGGCAGGTATCAAAGACTGAACACTATCGTGAAGACAGTAAAATGGGGAATATCCTACATTAAAGCTAATAGCTTTATGGTGTAGTTAAAGGGATAGCTCTATGGAGTATTTAATGGGATTCTCCTATAAACATCATTTATCATTTATCTATAGGTAACAAATGTATGACCACTATGGGAGCATTACTGTGTGAATACAGCCATGGTTATGCATGTATACTACCACTCCATTTGCTGCATGCGTACTACTGCTCCATTTACTTGGTCATACCGCTCCATTTACACACAGTATTTAGGGACCCCTGCTCTCGTGATCGGTGTGAATACTAGCAGTCATCCCCTCAATGATCATACATTTATCCACAGGATTTGTGATAAATGTTGTGTATGAGGAGATCTCTATAAGGGCCCTCCTAACCCCAGTATAGACTGCACCTACTATGCCTATATAATTGTTACCCATCCTAAAGGTCCCCCCATTGTTACGCAGTTACTTTAAACTGTAATATGATTTTGTGACAGTCTCAATAGTGAGAATACCTCATAGTTATCCCCTGCCAGAGGAATCTAGTAAAATATTTGGCAGGGTTGACAAGGTGCTGTCAGGCAGCTTCCACATACTAGAGAGCTGATTTCAGTATGGTAAGCCTGTACGGTTGTGTAAGGATCCTATGGTTGGGTCTCCGCTCATGATAGGCTGAGTATGCTTTGTGTACAGCTCATGTGCATGTGTTTTGGTAGTGCACTGTAACTGTGGAGCATTTTATTGTGTATTTTCTTGCCTTGCTGTGAATTGTGATGACTCTTTACTGCATTGTATGTTTTGTGCCACTGTCATGTCAAGAATTTTGTTGCTGAATCATCGCCCCTTCTTCGATCTGATAGTAACTTCAACCAGGGTGGTGCAATGACTGTTGCAAATGGGCAGGACCAGATTGTGCCCATTGGCTGTTGAGTGAGTTGTGCTATTTTTTGCACTACATGAAGTAACGCCTTTGCACACTATGGCCTGACAACCTGTTGCCACGTCAAATGGGAAGGTCTCCTATAAAAAGAGGTTGTCCTGTGCCTTTCGGCCTGGAGCTCTGTTGGTATTGCTGTGGCTTACAGCAGTGTTTCAAAATGTTAATGTCAGTCCAGGACAGAGCCCTGACTTTACCCAAAATCTACCGAAGTGAACCATGGCATGTCTAAGGGGTGAGAATTTTGGGAGCTGAGCACAACACCTGTGTGAACAGGGATACCGCTGGACCACTGGACCATTGCTCTCACTATATTAGAAGGTTCTTGAGTGTTGAGAAACTATTGTGTGTGAGCAACTCGCTCAGTAAAGTACTGAAGACAATGGGACCTTCCAAAGAACTTCTAGGCTATAGAGTAGAGAGAACCACGCTGCCCTATCCTTGAGTAAGTTGTGGTAAGAGAGGCTATATCGACAATCCTGTGTGGTGTCCAGAAGAGGACAGTGCTACTATCCCCCTTACAAGGCTAATGCATAAAAGTGATTTCGTAAGGTCATATAAGTTCAGAATCCATCTACAACTTCTGAAAAGAAATTGAACATTCTGCCACTTCCATGTCGGTTCTACTCAAAGACCATGACCTGGAAGAGCCCTGCCTACAGCGCCTCAGATCTCAGCATCCTCGATCATGCTGAACATAACTTGGAGCAGGAGCTTGGGGATATCTGTAGTCAGACTAAGTTGTCAGTACTTGAGTTAGGCGTCAATGTTAAACATCTCATCTGTAACGTCTCCTCAAAGCAGTTTAATTCCTCACATCAATATGTTACTGTGAGAAATAAGCAGATTGAGTCTGTTCTGAAGACAACCTATTAATTATTTCTGAATACATTAAAAATTAAACAATACTAATCTAAAACGGTGCTAAACAGATGTTTGCCTATGATTTTCATTACTGGAGCGTCCAATCACATCATTGTTACGCTGTTATTTGTGAGAATTGCAAAGTAGATTAAAGTCTAAGACGCCGCATGAAAAATTCAATATGTCGATTGTTTTATAAGTTACTTTTCCAGGTCCACCAAACAAATGCTTCAATAATTCATGTTTCATTTGTAATAACTATGCTAAGTTATTGGATCTCCTCCAGCGATCAGAACGTTCCATACATTAGTACTTTGTATCGGAAAACTTTTTACTAGGGTAGAATTCTGGCTGTCTAGCGTCCATACTACCTCATTAGCAGATTAGTTGAATGGTGGCAAACAGGGGTGTAACTGAAAACTTGCAGGCCCCAGTGCAAAAGTTCAATTTGTGGCCCCCATGTGACTTCTCATATTCAACACTGCAGTCCTTCCATACATTACAGCAGCATCCCTGGGGCTCTTATGTGATCCACAGATGCAGTAGCAGCAGGCAGAGAAGATGGGGAAAGATTTGTCTTAAAAGATTAGGTGCACAAACCCCAAGAGATATGGTTGCCCCTCCAACAAAAAAAAATTGTATAATGACAGGCTAGGGGTGGGTTCACACTACCAATATTTAATGTCTGTTGTGCTCATCCATCACAGGATAAGAGCACTGGACATTAAAAAGCAGATGAAGATGGAGCCCTCGATGTCAGGTGTCCATCTCCATTCACCCCATCTCAGTGCTGCTCAATGGCCTCTGGTCTGAAGCGGGGCACGCTGGTCTGCACCCTGCAGCAATAGTCAGGGTAAAGGCCGAACCTCAGGGCAGGTAGCTTGCCAGCCCAGGGGCCCATATTAGTCGGCCCTCTGGGAATTTTCCCGGTGATATACATGACCAATCAGCTCCTGACCCCATGTAAAAAACTCAAGAAACCCCAGAGTATAATATTCCACCTTGCCTGCCTTGTACCTGTCAAACGGTTCACTATTGCTTACCATATGTGACAAGTTCACATTTTGTTTTGGCTTCCTAAAAATTCAGCTGCCAATTGTGACAGTCTGTACTCTCTCAGTGTGCATAAGGGAACTATAACTGATAAGGTGCATCCATACATCGACAGCTATCTATCCAGACTCAGATTGTCCAAGCATGCATGTATTATCAATGGGGACAGGGGAGTAAGTTGCTGCAGCAGAATTGGTTGCTGAATTTCAGTTTGCTTGATCCTACTTTCTCCCTGTATCGTCCAATCCTGCTGAAATCGGCAGCTTCGCTGACTTTTCTGCAATGTGTTTGGCAGTCTATACTATGAGGACATGACTTTCTTGCCAGCCGTCTGCTTACTGAAGTGTCACTTTAACATTGTAAAATACTAAGCATGAGCAGCCTAAAAACAGATAAAGGTATACGTAAATGCCACATTATATAACTAAGCTTCTTGCTTTGGCCCCGTCATTCCCTTCCCACACTTTTTTTTAGCTATTGAGCTCCTCTGTTCTGCTACAAAAGCTGCTGTTTTCCATAGCAATGTTGGCCTGCCTGCGTGTTTTCATGGCATCTGAACTTAGCCATTATGATGCCAACCTAACTCTTCCAGCATTTAAAATAGTGACTCACGTCAAGAGACTTGGCCACACAAAACTCCGGGAAAAACAGAGAAACAGAACTGCACAACATTGAATGTGAAATGGCTACAAGCATGTTACAGAGCAATGAAATGTAGCATCGGTCTGTGCGAGATGTAACTGGACACGGGATGTTTATCAGCGTAATCTAGCTCTTGTCATAGGGAGATAATAAAGATTCATTTTATACTGTATTAAGTTCCAAAAATATTTCACTTTACTAAAAATCAGCCCAGTGGAGGGGAACGGAATAGTTCCAACACAGTGTCCCATTGTGCGGCTGTGAATGGTTCGCTGGCAGGCTCCCTGCACTTTGGGATATAAAACAGGCCCTTTTCTTACAAGCTTTCAAAAAGTTGGTGCAGGAAACATGAGTCATTAGAAGTACAGATGCTTAGATTTCATTGAGAGGGACTGGGATGGACTCTGCAAGAATGACATAAATCATTTCCTCATAGCAATTACTCAATGAATAGTCTCAGAAATACCAGATGATATTAGAGCAGCAAAAGCAAAGATGGAACTTCAGTGTAAAGCCGTAATGTCATGAAATGGAACGCTAGCTGCACACTAGATTTGCAGAGGCAGACTGCTAACACAGCGATTAGACACGGAGCCCGGTGGACCCCATTGACTATAATGGGGTCCATTGGGTGTCCATTGTTTTTAAACTGAAACCGGCATATTTTCATCAGACACTGCAACAGAATGTCCAACAGAGAGTCCGGCGCAGATGTGAACGTAGCCTAAGAGGTGAGAGTACAAAAAGTGGGGAAGTATCTGAGTCCACTTTGGAGCACTATGAAACGTCCACATTTCTGAAGCGAGAAAGGTTCTTGTTGGGACCGAAACGTTGATTTGAATTCTGAATTTGTTGCCTCCTTTAATTGCTGGAGTGAAAGGTATATACTGTGCTACTATGGACTTTGTTATACTAACTATATATATGTATATATATATATATATGTGTGTATATGCTCAGCTCCTTCTCCTGAATAACATGCTGCCTGCAGATCAGACACCATGTGATGTCTCCACGAGGACGCCCACTCCCTCCAAAACCCCTTAGAGGCCACAGGTCTTAGAAGCCGGTACCCGGCTGTAAGTACACAGATGGGCACTTGCACCTGAGCATGCGGGAGACCCCCCAACTGACATAGAGAATCAATTGTGGTGGAATAAAGTCCATTAGTGAATGACGTAGAAAGTCTATATGTCGGTACTAATGGGTTAACAATAAGAGGTCTAAATAATATACATATCCCAGGGAACTTATTTCACAGCCTGAAGCCTCCATTCTCCTCCACTTCAGTAAAACTCAGCAGAGATCAGATCTTGAGGTGGAAGTGTCTAAAAGCAGCTGCATGAGGAATTAAAGTGCTGTGTCCCACTCCCAGGTCGGGGAGGTCTGCCATCTCTGCAGGAGGTCAGCGGGGGCCACTGGGCATAGAGAGCAAAGCGTCTATGATTATTTATACTTAGTGCACATGTGTTCTATGCATAGAAGCGTCGGAGTTACAGAATTACATCTAGTCAGTTAGCAGACTACTTATTGGCTCAGAGATCACACACGCTGAACTCTACTGAAAAGAGCCTGAAATCCCGACCGAACCTTTCATAGAAGACACTGTGGAAACACTATAAAGGATAAGAAAGTTTTACACATGGAATTAGAAGGCAGGCCAGACGGCCCAATGTGTGATCACAATGAGCAGCCTACCCGCAATCTTCCCTTAAAGTATATGGCCAGGCCGCCCCTCCTGATACCTATATGCTTTAATAGAGACAAGCTTTAGTGCATAGTAAATCCATAGACCTATTTCATGGCCAGGGTTGTGCAAAAGCATTTATTTAATAAGATTTTAGTTTGTAGTCAAATGGCAGCATTATCCTGTTGTTCTGGTAATTTTAACATGGCCTGCAGTATAATCATTGAAAACCTGGTGGCTAACATTTCTCCATAGGTTAGTGTGTTGCTGACAATGGAAAGCCCCTGTCCCCAGCAATATTAGATATGACTAAGACCAGTACTCAGTGCAGTCCTCAATCATGGTGGACCAATACTGTTCATGCTCATTTAATTCAATGAGTGTCAAGTGATCCTTAAATTCATTTACGTAGCAGTTTTTCTGAAGGGCCTACAATTTGGAAGAAATGTTGCCCAAGAATGGAAAAAATTAAAGGGGTAATACTCACTTTACCCATCCCCTGTCGCTTGCTTTCCGATGCATCCTGAGTTCCTGGCCAGTCTCTGTATCTGGGGACCTGTCGAAACCACTGAGGTCACTATTGAGCTTCCAGTGGCTTTGGTACAAGACAATAGTCTATGCGCTGGCTTGGAGTGAAACGCTAACCAATACATAATCATTTACATAATAATAAAATCAGTGTTTTTTCCATACTACCTATTTTACTCCTATAAGACTGATATTTTTCAGTTATTCTTGCCATTGCAACAGTCCATGCACCATGTCATGTAGCTGGAGCCTCAATGATTGTGCATATTCCATAGTTCTATATTATGAGCTGTAGGCACTCCATGTTTACTGCTGTAGGGTGCCTCTATATGGCACAGTGCTCTCCCCTGGATTCAATGCTACTAGGGGAGAACAGATGTGTATATTAAGTTACGTTCACATGGTAGAAGGGAAATGGAATTTGAGGTGGACTTCCGCTTCAAATTCCCCTTCACATTCTCACCCTCCAGTTTTTTCATTGTGACTTTCACTCACTGCTTAGGCTTAGATGCATGGCCTCAGTCACAGTGGCTTGCGCCGCGGGTTCTGTGCCAAGATCAAGCAGAACACTTATTTTTACAGTCTCAAGGTAGAATCCACCTCAAAATAAGTGCCAAATTGTGTCATGTGAACATACCCTTACAAATCTTGAATTTGCTGTCTGCATGGATTCTAAGGTCCCAGGATAATGCCAATATTGATTCTGTGGTTGGCAGTAGCAGTTGTCAAAACCACACCACTTTTACGCTACATATGGCTATTGGTTAAAGCAGGTGAAAGTAGGTTATTCCTGCTCAGGTACAGACATCTTAGCTACACAGTCCTGCATATATTGGGGGTCTCCCATACCAAAAATCACATAGTATACCTCTTCATTACTGGCGTTTCTCTTAGCCCATCGTCCCCTTAGTCTACTCTCAGAACCAGCACTGGAGCTTTGGGCATAAACACATATTTATATTACATTGGTTCTATATTTTATCCTTTACTATGAAGAACAAATAATTATAAATTCAACCGTAAGTGAAAATGAACATTACAGCAACATTCCAGCATGAACATGTATTGTCAAGCTTTACGGTAAAGTATCCATGCGTGGTGACTGTCATAATACATTTTTAGACTTACAAAGAACTTAATGCATTTGTGATGTCATCATGAATAAAACATAGGGGTTTGTGTTGGACTATGTCTGTATCTGCCCCATTAGTAAACTAGTGTTTGGCCTCCAGGAAAATACAAAGAATTTCTCATTTTCTCTAAAACAATCTTGAGAAACCAGCGGCTATACAGTTAGATATTGGGACCACAGATCCCAGCATGCCCTGGCTTTAGTCAAGTGACATTACTTAAAAATCTAAAATTTAGATTTTAAGATTCTTAGCTACAGCATGGTAACCAAATCTCGGTTGTAAGGGGGTATTCTGGTAATAACAAGTTATCACCTATTCACTGGATAAGTGATAACTGCTAGACCAGTGACGGTCCCGATTCCTCAAAACAAGGGTCTTGGTTTCTGGTCTAATATGTTTTACCTTCAGACTCCCTTTAAGATTCTCCTAGTTCAGGTTCTTTTCCTTTCTTGTTGATTGTAGTTTTTTCAGATTAGTAGGGCTTTACTGTACCGCAGTACGCCTCTGCTTACAAAGGTATTAAACCTGCGGCATACTCCATCAGATGTCTTATTACAGAGTTAATTCTTTTACAGCAACCTCGTCATAAGATGCCGCACCGGGAACAGCACAGCAGGACATTGAATGACCTGGACAATACAAGGTGATTTCATAAGTGCGCAAATTTGTAAAGGTTTTGTCTGCTCTGGACAAGTAATTTTTTACAATGATCCTAGCACAATAACCTGATGACCGGACGTCCTGCTGCGATGCAATCAGCTGTAATATGGAGGGAGCCTGACAGTAAGAGTTCAATTCCTCTGCAGCACCAAGGCAGGTGAATGACGTATTACACAGAGCCCCTTGATATCAATGAAGGGTCCATGTAAGGAATAGGAAGTCCTAGATGTAGCCATCAAGATTCCTGTCTTAAGTTTTGTAATGGCAGCAGAATAACTGTTTACCTGATAGAATTGCTCCAAAAATAGACTATATACAGAGGACAGAATAATGCACGCTCATACCTTCCACATCTCTATGGCATACTTGCCAACATACAGGGATGAGGAAGAGCAGCAAATGAATTGCAACATGAGAAATAATTGAACGAGGTCACTTCCTCCATTGGTTGGACCATTCTACTTTTGAGACATGGGCAAGCAAAGTGATGTCCAAGCTCTTTCGTGGGGCACATAAAGTACACATGTGACCAGTAAAATGACGATTTCCCCACTTTTCCTGGACTGTAAATGGACACCCCCTTTTGGAAGCCTCTCAAACGTTCTGGGAAAGTTGGAAAGCATGCACCAAGACCCAGTCAGGAAACCAAATGAACACCAGGAAGTCAATCTTGCTAAAAAGCCCCAAAGGCCCATCCTGAAATATCAATCCCTTCCAATTTTGTTCTTGACCGTCTTTGGATGTTAGGGATTGAATAAGCAGCAATTCCCTATGAAATGATACAAATATTAAAACAACTAGGGAGATTTTTCTGATTATTACATATTCCGAACCCTTTGGCCCCATGAACACAAACATGAGAAATAAATGTGGACATTTTCTTAAGTTCCATTACATGTCTATGTAGAACAATGGAAGTCAGCGCAGACGGTTAAAAAATAGTACATGTCTCATTTCCGTTCACGGACGGGTGGACCAAGACAAGTCAATGGGTCTGTTTTCAAAGTCTATCAAAATGGATGAATGGGTTGTGTTAAAGAAAAAAAAAAATAGACCAATGAAGTTCAACCATTTTTTTTAACTATTAAAAACGGATGCAAAACGGACATTAAAAATGTACAGACGGCCACAAAACTGATGAAAAACAAGTGACAAACTTATGCAAAACGGATGTTAAAATTAAAATTAACAGTTTCATCTGTATTTTAATGTCCGTTTTTTTAACCCTCGTGTGCACGTAGCCTTACTCTACTGTATTTATCATCAATAAACTGATATTTTTCCTTGACTATCATGCATCAGTTGTCGTGAAGCCTTGGCCTGAATCTTTAAGCTTCCTCTGACTTTAGGTCTATAGTTCTATACCAAGCCCAAGTCCAATCTTCTGACCTTGTTTCAGATACCTATATGGAAGCATCGCTCAGAGTTCATCATTCAGACCCGTGTGATTATATAACGCTCCATATAAAAGTGCCATATAACACAAGAGCTGACTTTGTACAAACTGTTACAGTGACCCAGAACGCTGACCCTATTCACCCTTCCCCGATAATAGGCTGAAATGATGCATTCAGTACAGGAATCTCAGAAATTCCTACAAATTGAAGTTTTGACACGTACCATAGCAATCTTCTCTGCATATTGCCAAGAGGATAACTAGGTGTTGTGTGGACAGGTGTAATATTTGATGCTTGGTATGGGGGATGATAGACAATTAGCTGTCAAGACTCCTGTTGGGTGTGATATGTGTAGTACAGCTGTCACTTTATTGCAGATATTTCTCAAAAAAATCTCTACTGAGCAGTCTATTTCTGGACAAACCGCCATAGGACCAATTAGTTTATGTCCGGCTTATCTGCTGGAGGAACCAAGGATCTGGCACTAAGTCTGATATTTTGTACACCATCTGCACCAGGGGGTCAGGAGAGCCCCATATATATGACATAGTCTGCAAATCCTACCTATATACTTGCTTTACTAGAGAATCTGTAGAATACTGACCTGTACTGATCAATGAAAAGAATTGTCGCAACTGGTTTTTTTATGTCGGCCACAAAACTTTCCAAAAAGAGAAAGTGGTGAGGGCGTAGAGGGTGGGGGACAACCAATGCTGTTAGATTTATTTTCATTTACTCCATAAAACTGTTATAAATATTGTCTGAAATCTAGATTTCGGTGCAGACGCATAGCCCTGCAGAGAATACGTGCGATTTATGAGGAGGCACTGAAAATACTGGTCTTCATAAATCTCCCCATTTAGCTCCAGTAGAAAGGAATGAAGAGAGATGTGCACATGTGTAGCCGCTTCTCTATACATTCCCTACCTGGATCTGACACCTGGTCTCACCAAGTCAGATAGAGGTCTGGGGATCATTGTTGTGGAGATACTATCAGTGCAGTTCCCAGATACTGTAGATGCATCTCCTGTGGATAATCCACAAATATCTATGATGGGAATAATTCTTTAAAGAGGCCCTTTCACCACCTCCAACTGCTCTCTACATCATTTAATAGCTGTTGTTACACTGATTCTTTCACAGTTGGATTTTTTCCTCTAGCCCCCACCATTCCTGAGCAATCAGTGCTATTAGTTTTGGTGCCTGATATACTATTTAGGCTCTGTACTGTCAGGAAGGTGGTGTCAGGTAGGAGCAGACAAGGGGTGTGATTGTGAGCTCTGACACTGGCTGCCTCTGATTGGAGCCCTGAATCACGCCCCCTGCCTGACACCGCCAGACACCGAAACTATCTGCATTTGTAGCTCAGGAATGGTGTGCCGGAATCAGGGGAGAGGAGACTATTAAAAGATGCTAAGAACTAGAATTGGCGGAGATGGTGAAAGATCCTCTTTAATGGTGCTGAGGAGAGTACTCTGCTGACACTATTAATAGGGTCACTCTGATTATTCTTATAAGTATCACTTTGGGGTGGGGTTTTGTATGTCAAGCTCCTTTTTCAGGCTGGCGCATGCAATGAAAAGGTTAAAATACAGGCCAGTTTCTTGGAAATCATGGAACAAAGCAGCGTTGTAAAATAGCTGATTTTAGTTGATTTCTCCCATGGACATCCCACAGAGCTTTGTGGACTTACCCTAAGGCTGGGTGTAATATGGATGTATGAAAAATACATCTGCAAAAAATGGACTTTCATATATATGGAGGTCTGTATATTGGCAGGCGAGACAGACTTAGAGACCAGGTCTCCAGGTCCATGTCCTCCACAATATGGACTGAAATAATACCTGCAGTGATTTTTTTTTCCCACATGGACCCACAGAAACGTCTGTCTGAATTAGCCTTAAGTCGATTTATGTTCCTTCTTTTTGTACTGTCATATTGCAATTCTCGTAAAGACATACGGCTAATTGAAGTCATTGTAGTAGTTTTACAGAGGAAATATGCGATTAATGTCATTTATGTACGGTATTTTTAGGAGTGATTTAACATTTCCAGGTCTTTGGGAGAATTGTCAGTGTTTACTGAATTTCTCCTGCTTTGTCAGCTCTGGGAATATAACATTTCTGTATAATGATCCCTCACTTTCAGTACATGATGGCATTCATATTAAGTTACTGTTGCTAGGCAACAGCATCAACTCTTCAATATCCCAGGGAGTTGGCATTGCACTCGGTAGGAAGCTTTCAGTAGTGTTTTGTTGCGGGTGTTTGCTGATAGTAGAGCTGGAACTTTAAAGGATCAAAGCAGGAAGATGTAAGAAGGAATTCATCAGCTAATCCTTCCAAGGTGGTGCAAGACAGAATTTGTCATCTTCTCAGCGACAGAAAAATGACATAAATCTGCGGGTTGTAATTCAATCCAAGTCAATTGGAAACATCTCTACTTCACCTATACACTTACTATGGATGAAGCTACTTTGTAATGCTGGTGGTTGCTCACTACTGTAAGTAATAGGTCTATTCGCGAAAAATTCACTGAAAAGGACAATGGATCACTGCAGGTTGCAGACAGGTCCAAGTGATCTATTGTGGAATATTCCATTGGATTCCATATTAGGCTATTTTCAAATCTGGACGGTTCAGTCCTGCAAGCACAACTTTGTTTCATCAGACATGTGATAGTAAAAACCACGAATACCCAACAGACTCCATTATAGTGAAAGGGGTCCCTTTGGATCCTTAGTTATCCGAACTAGTCTGCTATTCTGTTCCTATGATGGAACTAAAAAACAGACATTAAAACAACGTAGATGGGAAGGCACCTTATAGAAAGAGTGAAGAATAGTTACAAAGAGTATTCCAATATATAATATAAAATAATCATATAATAGAAGCATTGCATTTATAAGCCTTGTTCTATCTACCTGTAATGGGTCCTGCCATTGGCAAACAGTTGTATACTACGGGGAAAACCAGATGCATAAACCAGAAGAAATCTCTTTTATGGACTGAAGTAACAAGAATAAGAGCAGCGTTCTAATTCTCTGTATCTTTACAGTTTTCCCTCGGCAGCTCTAACCATTTTATGATCTTAACTAGTAATTACCATCTCCAGAAACAAATGGATACTGTGAAATATCGTGGTACCATCTTGTGAATCCTTCTTCTTATGAAATATACGGATTTAAATTCTTTCCAATAAAGGTGACATTTTATTATGCGATATATTGACTTGTGTTCTATAGGTAGTTGTGCTCAGTCAGTGCCTGACACAGGAGAAGGAACATCCTATAAAAATGATCTGTGAGAGTCCTCCAGGTGTCTTCTGGCAGAAGAGATAACAGCAGCTACTGTATGGAGCTCCACTCATCGCTATATATTTGTAACCGTGTGATATTACTAATCACAGACATGTCACTGGGAAAATTCAATTGGTGTGAAATATTTTTAATAAAGTAAAATAAAATTGTATAGAAATAAATGGAATAAAAAAAAAAATTTAAATGACAATAAAAATGTATATACAATAGATTATGGAAATGCAGAATGATTAATGGGGTATGCCCATGATAGTGATGGCATATCTGGTATATCGCTAGGATATGCCATTACTTTATGATTATGGGGGTTTGACCTTTGAGACCCCATCAATCCTGATAAGGAAGAGCCGCAGCTGTAGTCAGTGCTGCATTGCCGTCACTGTTTATTCCTGTATTGGGGTGCTAGTAGTAGTGGGGTGCACTTATATAGGTACTGGATAGCCCACCTGATGTAATAGGTTATACGTAAGCATTGTGGCTGGCACCTTATGTGATTAAATAAAATAAAAATTTATAAAATAAGAAATTAAAAAAATTAATATAAAAATTATATACAATACAAATGTTGAATGATTAAAGGGGTATGTCCATGTTGGTGACGGTATTTAGGAGGTTTGACCTCTTGGCCCCCTTCAATCCTGATAAGAATCTTTCCTGTTACCATTTATTTCTGTATAGTGGTGAACTCGGGCGGCAAATAGAGTTGACCCCCATTAAAATAAATGGGTCTGGCTGCAGTTCCCTGCATGGTCAGCTTGCCAAGTGCCCCACTGTGCAGGTAAAATGGGACATGCCACCACAGTAAATAAGCACCACAGCCCCATCATCCTCATATTAGTGGGTGTCCCAGAGGTCAGACCCCCCACGATCATAAAGTGGTCGCATGTCCCAGCGATACACAGTAACTTTACTAAGTAAGAGGCAAGATATAAGACAATATGTTGTTCATTAAGCAAGGCACACAACCATTGTTTGCATGAGAGGTATTCCATTTGCATTCTTCTTTATTTCTCCACTATGCAATGTAACGGCGATATGATCAATTATGTTTAATCTCTGTAAAAGCTTGCTCTCCATTAGCGGCACGCGGGTAATGATTGCATTTAATTTCTAAGTTTATCACCTGCTGTCTTCTAACAGGAAGATGCTAATATATCATTGGAGGAAATCTGCCTCACTATTCTGCAGCACATATGGTTTCATCTATTTCATTTTATATTATGGCCTAAATATCTCCCACGAGATATGAGACAAAACTTCCACCTAAAGGCCTTTCATCCAGTGGATGTCTACAAGGCGTCTCTTATAGAATTAGAAGGAGCCTGCACGCTGAGTAATGATATGTTGCGCTCACTAATCATTCCTTATGGCTGCTTTTCAGATTATTTTAAGGGCTCATCAACTTTAATTATACAAATTACATTAAAACTGCAAACATAAAATAGCACTTCAATGACCAGGATCTCGCACACTTATGATGATGATGTCCTACGTTCTTTTAATAGAAACAATGATATGTTCTATACTGTCTATAAGCATCTTAATATACTATACGATTTCTGTTTATAGCAGAATCCATAATGACGTGCCATATCTGTAGTACAGTGGATACCCAATGTTGCATGACGGACCCTACTGACTTATAATGGGGTTTCTTCAGGGTGTCCACAATTTTTTATAGCAAGAGTAGTAATTTATGCTATTTGTGTCATCCAATGAAATAGAATTGATGGCAAAGGCTCCCAACTGGAAGTGTGAATACAGCCTTAACTGCTATTTTAATGTCCAGGATGTACTAAGCACTGTAGGAGACCCATGTGACTCCAATGGAGCATTATGGTTCCAAGTTTCTATCCATTCAGAGACACAAAAGCAAGGCTTATGGGAGCCGAGGTTCATTGACAAAACAGATGATTTACTATATTTAAGATTGACTAGTCATCTAATATGTATGGGGGCGCCTCAACATGGAAACGAAGGGATAGTGCTCAACGTGTCAATGGTTTGTTCTCATTGAAGTTGAGCCATTGCCAGAATAGTCAGCAGCTTATTCCCACTTCTTTATTGAAAACACATGAATGCTCAGCCAGAGTGAGTATGCACGTGTATGTGTTGGGTCAGAAGGAATATCAGTACAAGCATTCAGCCTTTGGCCACCTTAACTGTATTGTTTGGTGCTGGAGATTTGATTGAAATCCATAACAAATATGGTGCAAATATGTGTCCAAATCAAAAAATTTTCTAACTTTTTAAACTTATCCTAACAGGAAGTCAAAAAGGCAATCTAAGTAGAAATCTACTGCCCTGTAACTACAATAATCCAATACCGTAACAGTGTCTACATTTCAGATTATCACTGTAACATTTTATCTATATGATCTATCCAAAAATAGAGCAGAATAACCAGGGAGAATTTTGCACAATGAACCTCTTCTCTAGATGCAACTTAAGCAGGCAGTAGACATAAAAAATTTAGATCTTCAACAGTTTCACTATACAATATTATCAAATTAAAGGGGTTGTACATGAGCTGTGAGCTTTGCACAAAAAGGGGCTTCTGCAAAAATGATACATTTTTCTACAACAGAAGACTGTACAGATTCCATGATACATCTCCCACAATGATGGATATAACAAATACATCCTGTTAGTGACCTCATAAATACATAAAGTAATTAACTGATCACATATCATATTCCATATATCATCCATAAGACTAAAGCCACTGACAGGTGTGGTGAAAAACATCAATTGTCCTATTAAAATGGCACCAGTCTAAGAGTGGGATATATTAGGCAACAAGTAAACAGTTGGTCCTTAAATTCGATGTGTTGGAAGAAGAAAGATGGCATAAGTATTCAATTGACTTTGACAAGGGCCAAATTGTAAATGACTGGTCATGTCCAAATGGCATTTCATGTGGGCAGTTCCCAGTAAGCAGTGGTTAATACCTACCAAAAGTAGTCCAAGGAAAGAGAACCCAGTAAACTGACGACAGGGTCATGGACAGCCAAGGTGATGCATGCGGGGATTGATGGGCAGTCATTCTAGTCCCATCCCATAGAAGAGATACTGGATATGGTAAAAAGATGTCAAAAGGTATCAGAAAACAGATTGCAGCTTGCTGCAAATAGGGCTGTGAAGCCATTTAGTACTTACTGTCAAGTAGGTGGTTTTAGTGTTATGGCTGATCAGTATAAAAACTATTTATCCCTGTAATTGTCAGAGAAGTAGATACATTAATATATATGTAAAAGAGAGAGATGTTAATGTGCGTTGGAACTGTTTATTCAACTTGGTAACTATGTTAACTATAAAAAAAAAAAATAATAATATAAATACATATATAAATAATAATAAAATAAACATATAGATATATTTAATATATACATAATAATAATATAAATATACTGTATCTACAGTGTATATACATATATATAATATAAATATATATATTTATATATAAGTAATAATAATAACATAAATATATGTACAGTAAAAAAAAATATATATATATATATATATATATATATATATATATATATACAGTGCCTTGCGAAAGTATTCGGCCCCCTTGAACTTTTCAACCTTTTGCCACATTTCAGGCTTCAAACATAAGGATATAAAATTTTAATTTTTTGGTGAAAAATCAACAACAAGTGGGACACAATCGAGAAGTGGAACGAAATTTATTGGATATTTTAAACTTTTGTAAAAAATAAAAAACTGAAAAGTGGGGCGTGCCAAATTATTCGGCCCCCTTAAGTTAATACTTTGTAGCGCCACCTTTTGCTGCGATTACAGCTGCAAGTCGCTTGGGGTATGTCTCTATCAGTTTTGCACATCGAGAGACTGAAATTCTTGCCCATTCTTCCTTGGAGAACAGCTGGAGCTCAGTGAGGTTGGATGGAGAGCGTTTGTGAACAGCAGTTTTCAGCTCTTTCCACAGATTCTCGATTGGATTCAGGTCTGGACTTTGACTTGGCCATTCTAACACCTGGATATGTTTATTTGTGAACCATTCCATTGCAGATTTTGCTCTATGTTTGGGATCATTGTCTTGTTGGAAGATAAATCTCCGTCCCAGTCTCAGGTCTTTTGCAGACTCCAACAGGTTTTCTTCCAGAATGGTCCTGTATTTGGCTCCATCCATTTTCCCATCAATTTTAACCATCTTCCCTGTCCCTGCTGAAGAAAAGCAGGCCCAAACCATGATGCTGCCACCACCATGTGTGACAGTGGGGATGGTGTGTTCAGGGTGTTGCGCTGTGTTGCTTTTACGCCAAACATATCGTTTTGCATTGTGGCCAAAAAGTTGGATTTTGGTTTCATCTGACCAGAGCACCTTCTTCCACATGTTTGGTGTGTCTCCCAGGTGGTTTGTGGCAAACTTTAAACGAGACTTTTTATGGATATCTTTGAGAAATGGCTTTCTTCTTGCCACTCTTCCATAAAGGCCAGATTTGTGCAGTGTATGACTGATTGTTGTCCTATGGACAGACTCTCCCACCTCAGCTGTAGATCTCTGCAGTTCATCCAGAGTGATCATGGGCCTCTTGGCTGCATCTCTGATCAGTCTTCTCCTTGTTTGAGATGAAAGTTTAGAGGGACGGCCGGGTCTTGGTAGATTTGCAGTGGTCTGTTACTCCTTCCATTTCAATATGATCGCTTGCACAGTGGTCCTTGGGATGTTTAAAGTTTGGGAAATCTTTTTGTATCCAAATCTGGCTTTAAACTTCTCCACAACAGTATCATGGACCTGCCTGGTGTGTTCCTTGGTCTTCATGATGCTCTCTGCGCTTTAACCAGAACCCTGAGACTATCACAGAGCAGGTGCATTTATACGGAGACTTGATTACACACAGGTGGATTATATTTATCATCATCAGTCATTTAGGACAACATTGGATCATTCAGAGATCCTCACTGAACTTCTGGAGTGAGTTTGCTGCACTAAAAGTAAAGGGGCCGAATAATATTGCACGCCTCACTTTAAAATAACCAATAAATCTCGTTCCACTTCACAATTGTGTCCCACTTGTTGTTGATTCTTCACCAAAAAATTTAAATTTTATATCCTTATGTTTGAAGCCTGAAATGTGGCAAAAGGTTGAAAAGTTCAAGGGGGCCGAATACTTTCGCAAGGCACTGATATATACATATATACACACGTACACATACACATATATAAGACAGGCTCACATACTAGATATACTACTATAACATTTTGATGACAAGCAGCAGTAGAGAGCAGTAGGTATCTTCCCCCTCGTATTGTCTGGCATGAATACCATCACACAATGCCTGTGGGTTTGCACAGCCGGCATGCCACCCGGTGTTAAAAGGAAAACTGTAAGTCTTAGGAACTGCAGGAAATTCTTGTACCCTGCTCATAAGTGACTGGTGATCAGCTGATAATTGTCAGGGATATACAGTATAACCTCTTATTTTGCCATCTGTCTGATGATATAATGCCAATAAATTGTATGACGTCTAAAGGAACATTAAAATCTGCTGCCATATATAGTTCCTAGCATTTCCAGCTAGTTCTTCCACATTTCTTGTAGACTGGTGGTTTTAGGTATTAAAATACTATATTTAGTACGTCTTCTCATTTCTGTAGCTGTTTTTCAGGCTATCTGTGCCTTTCATTGTAATAAATAGAAATGTGCAGAGGAGGAAATACCATTCCCAGTGAACAGGCAGGCGGTTGTTGTTCCTTGTCCGTCAGTGTGAGTAGTACACACAGAAGACATGGAGAACTGACGACAGGACTAGCATACATAAGACTGACAGACATGGAGAAAGAAGGGTTGTAGTGTAGGAAGTAATTGTCTCTACTTGTATGCTGACTGGTGACTGAGTGACCAAAAACAGCTTTCCTTAGCTTTCATGTCTGGCTATGCTGTAACTCCTAAGCTACAATGCATAAAAGTGTACATGATTTAGTGCTAACAAGTGTATAGCTTCCCCCGACTTCTCTACACACAGTCATAAGGCTTACTTTCATTGACCACAAGGAGGAATTTACTGCTGATAAATCCATACACAGATAGCTCCCCCTATTGGTGGCTGCGAACAGAGTTTATCATATATCTGACTGTGTGAAGGAACGCAGTGCATATAGATCTCAATATCTGAAAAATGAAGCTGCAACCTTAAAGGGGTATTCCCATCTCAAGGATCATATTCACACTTGTAGTTTAAGCTAACTGAAGCGTTTTACTCAATACATTGCTTTATCTATCTTGTTCAGTTTGCCAGATACAGCTATACCGGCCTCCTCAGTGTTTGCTCTCTTGTCGGACTGATGACTTAGTCCCATCTATATTCTCTCTCTGCATATTGCTTTAATTTGTGGACTTTCAGTAAAAAGAACTGTGGGATTAACCACGATGCATTGCGGCCATGTTTTTTCCTGCAGCACATTTTAGCTGTGACCCACTACGTGGGACCTTAGCCTAAAACATTTGCTTGAAATTTTGGACCTAAGATAAGAGTGCTGGACATTGCCTTTAAAGGAGTTTTTTGGGTTTATCAATTCATGACCTATCCTTAGCAATTGAAGATTCAATACATAGGACACATTAGTATAGTGGCTGTGCCTTTTATTGCAGCTCAGCCCATTCATTTAAATGAGACTGAGCTGCGAACAGACCATGTGACTGATAAATATGGCATCCAATGGCTAGTGAAGTGGAAGCCACTTCAACAGCTGATCCTTGGAGTGCAGTATGTTGGATTCCACTGATCTTTAGGATTATCAATTAGTAATGTCGGGAAAACCTCTTTATTAAGTAGCACCCTGAATTTTTTGGGAATCTGTCTACCAACTAGAGATAGTAATCCATTTGGCTAATTTCTCAGTGGGGAATGGGATCTCTTCTGAGCTATAGGGTCCTATAAATACCGTATATTCACCTGCCTATTTGGCTAGAAATGTGCTTTAAAAGCAACTTTACCTGGTTCCATTAGGAATGACAAATCCCTTTGCGGTAAGTCTATATAGCCATATCATATACAAAAGAACATCAATCTATTGTGCTTAGAGCAGATGTATATGTGACAATTATTTCAGTGTGATTTCCAATCCATGCAGCTCCACATTGTTCACCACATTCTATGCAAACAGTATCTTTATCATACACATCTAGGAAAACTACAATTATATAGACTTTGATTCTGAATAATCAATTATCCTATTATGTCGATTTCTCGGTGGAGCTGCCAATGTAGACTTCCATGCTGTCCCCCGTTCCCACAAGCTTATTGTTTAGTTTTCTGCAGATGGATAATGTGGTTGTACTTGAGGATACAGTAGTTGCCTGCAAAAATCAATGACATTAGTTGTCTATATTGTTTTTATTGTTTTGATGTTGCCAGAGAATATCTGACCAGCTGAATCCAGTAGCCGGCATGCTGTTAATGTTCTAACTATGTTGCACAAGAGTCATTTTTATATTACACTTTTTTCTATGGAGCTTTTCTTATCTCAGTATCCAGCACTGTCTTGGGAATGGCCACAGATTGCTTGTTAACAATAAAATATTACAGCAGGAAAGCTTTGCTCATTTTATTTAACTTGAGCAAAATTTATTATAATATTTGAGCTAAGTGTCTTTAAGAAGAGTTGGTATTTAGCCACCTAGAATATCATGTACTAGTCTGGAGGACTGGAAACCAGTTTTTTGGCTTTAGTGATGACTCCGTTTCCAGGGTATTATACTTTGCACATTGATTTAATAGTTTTAGATCTGGCATAGCTAAGCACTCCGCACACTTCAAGGCTCCTGGTGCTGTCTCCTTTGGCTCTTTTCCATATCACAGAGTTATCCCTCGCTGCTTCTCCACATCAGTTTATTTAGTCCTCTGGTGGTACGTCCTCTGAACCTCTCCCACATAACTGAGATGTCCCTTGGTGTTATCTCCTCTAGCCTTCTTTCACATCGCTGCATTTAGTCCTCTGGAGGTACATTTTCTACCCCTCTTCCACATCACAAAGTTGTTCCCCTGTGGTGCCTTTTCTGACTCTCATATCATGGAGTTATTCCCTAAGGATATAGACATCTTCTGGTTCACTTTCGTATCACTGTGTTAAAGGGGTTTTCCAGACAGGGTTTTTCTTTTCAAAAAAAAGGTCTGTTAGTGCTATCAATGGGTTAATAAGTGCACCCATATACCTTTAAAAGTGTTTTGAGTGATTTCTGGGTTTCTCTGTGAGCTCCTGGCATCTTCTGCATTTGTTTACATGGGCATCTTCCTGTTATGTTTTCCTGCAACTACCATGATGCCTGGGGCCACTCAGAGCTGACTCACACCATATCCCACTCTCACTCCCTTCTCTTTCTCACTCCCTCCCCTTCCCTTTCTCACTCACACCCCCTACCTGTTTCCCTAGCTAGCCTGTCCACTACTAGTCCTTCCTAACTAAATCAACACTCCCCCACCTCATCATACTTACCTGTCTTTTGGGCAGGACCTTCTGGGCATGGGACATCACTTCTTCTGGGCTACTGTACATGCCAGCACTCCGGCCCAGAAGGAAGTGATGTCCCGTGCCCAGAAGGTCCTGCCCGGAATACAGGTAAGTATGATGGGGTGGGGGATTTAGTATAGGTGACGTTCCATTTCTGCAAATGGGGAAACGGAACGTCACCGGGAAATCGGAAAATATGCCTGGGGTGGCCCAGGTGATCTAGGTAAATATAGATTGTTGGTACAGTAAGTAATTTAGAAGGTTGGCAGGGAGGGAGGTATTTAGCTTAGATTAGAGAGATCAATTTATCCGGGACAACACCTTTAAGTGCTACCCCTTCTACTCTTCTATATTCATATGACTTTTTTGAACATGACCTATCACCAGGTCTGAAAAGCCCAATGGCATACATCATCTGATCAGCGCTGTCACCCTGAGCATTTTGTTGATCCGTTCAGTCATTCCAAAGATATAAGCCCGTTATAGGTGATGCACATTATAGTTTTCTAGCCAACTGGGAGATAACACTGTAGTTTCTCCTGGGGGCGAGTTCTCTGTGTATGTGTTTCATGCAGTGTTACCGCCCACTTGACTAGTATACCCTATTTTTCATCAACACTTAAAGGACTTATATCTTTGGAATGGCTGAACGGATTTGGATAAACAAAACACCAAACTGTTCAGGGTGACAGTACTTATCAGATAATGTATGTCATCCAATAGGTGCCTCTCTAAGGACTCTGGTGGTACCTTCTCTGACCTTCTTCTACATCACTGACATATTCACCAATACTAACCTCTCTGGCCCTAGTTCACATTACTGCTAGCCTTGCTATCCCACTGCAGGATATTTAATATATATCTGGATTGTTGAACACTGGACATCTCTTTTACTTTGTGGCCTTTACTATAACACTATATCACAATTGGTTCCCTTAGTGTTATTTTGTGGGACTTTGTAATACTTTAGAAATGGATGGCAAATGGCTGCATAGTTGAGAAACTCAATTTTTACATACTAGTTACAGATGTAGCCAAATTTACCATGACTTTTGATGTACTAAGTAAACGATTGCTAATCCTTTGCTTTAGTTGTGAATCATCACGATGCAGCGAGTTATCAGATTCAAGTTAAAGACGGCTACATCTGTAAAGTAATTCTATTAATAGATGGATTCTATGTTCAGCATTTTCATCTACTACCCAGAGCACAGAGCAGCGACAACGACTGTCTCACTCTCTGGATGATCTGGCATATCCATGCATTACAAGGACAGACCATTGAGTTCAATAGCATCTGTGTAATTCTTCATTTCTCCTGTGGTGGCACTACAGAGGAGCTACATACTTGCTGCCGCGTTCCCACACAGATTATAGCCGACTACTAGGGTTCTAACTTGGAGATCACAAACACTTATAACAAAAAGGAATTATTCAGATTTTACCAATAAATCATAGAAAACAGAAAAATAAAATACAATCTAAATAGGGATCTGAAATGGCAACTGAATATCTGATTTCCAAACGGAAGAAGAGACCAAACCCCACATTCTGGTAACATTCTGGCCAGGGCAATCAATTGAATTATTTTAATAAATAGATAGATGTTTTTATTTGCAAAGAAAAGAAATAAGAAACTTCACTTTCTAGATAAAGAATTTTGTTTATTATATATTAATATTAATATATATTATTAGGTTATCAATATACATTATATCACTCAGTAAACCTCATGTTTAAGCTTCCTCTAACACTCCCCATAGTGTTTTCCCCCACATAAGCATAACATTAAAATGTCAATTTAACTGTGTCTCGGCTAATTATTGTGTGAAATATGTTGGAGTGTTGATAAGAGCTGGAGCTTTTTTAATACCATACTTCTGAACACCCTCCAGCTTTGACACACAGGAATTCACAAGATATACTGCAAGAAGAGCTGCAAAGACCAGATTTCTGGAAAGACCAAATAAGCCTTGGCTTCGAGCAATGGAACTTGTAGAGGAAGTCTTTCTATAACTGATTTATTAACTTATTTTTATTTGCTTTTCATCTATTTTAATGTATAGCATTACAAAGTCATTTTGCTTAGGCTAGGTTCACACCTGCGCCCAGTTTCCGTTCAGGGATTCTGTCCAAGCAGGACTTTTCTCTCCACATTTTATGGTGGACCCCATTATAGTCTTGTTTCCACGAGTAACCACTTAGGATTGGGTTTACGTTTTTCGGGTCCCCAAGCGGACCGGAAGAAAGGAAACCCGAACGCAGGTGTGAACCTAGCGTTATTTGTACTTGCTGGTGCAAAAATACTGCCCTCATCTAACTGTTAATAGATTGTGGATGGGTAGGGTGGAGGTTATTTATGTAGGACCCAACCAACCCCATTATAAGTCAAAGGTGCGGTCAGTCGGGAATCATTTGATGTGTGATATGACCGATCCGATACAGCATTATATCTTTCATTGTAAGCAAGAGCCAAATACATCAGCCTGCAAACAGAGAGAATGGAGACGCTAAGGCTGCCATCTTGCCTTTAATGATAGAAGATGGAGATGACCAAGAGATGTCATATGTGTATTTTTCTGCCAGACTAGAGAAATTCATGTTATGTTAGTGTCCTTCTTTTTTTCCCACATTTTTTTTCATCGGAGTACCTTTAAAACTCAGAAATAAAGAGGCCTTTCAAAGTGCCCAAAGGGGATGGGCTCACAAAAAGTCAGCATGTAGTCACACTCCATTCCACATCCAACAATGTCTCTCCATGGATCATTGCTGTTTTGACTTATAGACTGATTCCAAAGTGGATACTTTTACAGGAATTTGCAACATAACTATGACTACGCTTTAATATTATTGTATTTTTGTTACATAAAAGTGATATTTTTGCAAGACAACCCTATTTGGAGGTGCCGAGAGAACCTTGTTTACATATGATATGAAACATCAGGATTGCTTTATATGTGTTGTATAAAAGAGACCTTTATATACAGTATGTAAATGCCCTTTTCTTCAACTGCTCTAGTCCCCAGGAATAAGATTTTGCAATTCAAACTTAAAGGGCTCTTCCTGGCAAAAAATATTAAAGAGCTTTACCAAAGATAGATCACTAATATCAGATTGGCGGAGGTCTTACACATAACACCCCTACTGATGAGCTGTTTGACATCAGACACCACTAATCTGGTATGATGACCTACTGTTAAGATAGGTCATCAATATTTATTTCATCCTGGAAGACTCCTTTAACCACTTCAGTACTGGGCCAATTTCTGGTCCAGGACCAGACACGTTTTCAGGTTTTTTTGTATGTGCGGTTTTGAGGGCTGTAACATTTTTATCATTTGGGTTATTCAACTAATTTCTGCGTCTTTTTTCTGTGACACATAGGGCTTTATTTTTATGCTGTTTTTATTTTTGCATGTGTTTTCATTTTTTTTTATATCTGAGAAAATATAAACAAAAGAGGAGGGAAAACAGGTCTGTTTTTCACTTTTCTTTTTTTTTTTTTTTATTTAATAACACAAAGTGCTACTAAAAAACTTTATAAAATAGTTTTTCCTCTCCGTTACGGTAATTTTTATTTTTTTATGGTGTTATTGGGGGTGGGTCTATAACCTTTAATAAGGGCGTTTTATTGGTGTATTATTTTATTTATTTTTTAAATTATTTTATTTACATTTTTTTTTTACTTTTCTATTCATTTTTTTTTTTTTACATTGTGTCCTCATGAGGTCATAATAGACATTTGGGAACATTTGATTACCTTTTTTGTGGAGGTGGCTGATTTCCCCTGTAACTGGGGCAAGTATATTTAGTCCCAGTTGAAGGAGGAATACAGCCTTCGGCACCTTACTACATAGCTGATCTGGGTCCTGTAGGACCCAGCAGCTCTTACCGATACTGATCCTGGAGAATCATGTGACCACCGGGTCAGAAGGGAGCCGCAAGATGGCGCCCATAGCAGTGTATACAGCGATCATTGAGCACTTTATAGATAGTGATTGGGAAGGCAGGGAAGGTAATAAACCTTCCCTGCCTTCTCTCTGGGAGTTCCAGGTGAAGTTACAGCTGGCTCCCCGTTTCAGCTGCTGAGTTCTGCTTGGACGTACCGGTACATCCTTGCAGAACAAGGCAACCACCCCTAGGACATATATAGTCTATGGGCGGTACGGAAGTGGTTAAAGTATAAATTTCAATGTTTTAATATGTGAATTCTATATCTTTAGAAGCCACTTTAAAAACAAACTGCTCAATGATCAATGCGGTTTGGGGTAAATATACCAGCTACTATAGCTCCTATGGACCCCGGAGTCAAACAGTGTCCTTCCTTATCTTTCCTCTTGGCTGGACATAACTAGATAAGTGTGCTAGCTTTTCAAGACAAGATGATTTTGAGATGTTCTATCACATTGTGATATGCTATATGTGTCTGTGTATGGCCAAGCAGTGGTTGGGGTGTGAATTGCAGTCTAGCAAGGGTATTGAATCAGTTTCATGGAGATCAGCCAAATCTGAGATAAGTTAAGGGTGGACACATCTGTGGATTTCTGTTACTTACAGCATCTATAAGTTTATCTATAAGCATTACTATAGTTCAGTTTACTCTCAACAAGGTGGGTCCATCTCCGACTATACTATGAGACCTATACGCTCTAGTTCCTCCCTAGAAAAGAATAACGTTGGATTCAGAATTATACGATTATCACTTTACCAAACCTCCACTGAACTACAAACAGGTTGTATATCTGGCACATATTCTGAAGAAATATTGTCAAAGACATTGTGTTTTATCTCGGTGGCTAATATTTTTCTTTGATTCTTCAAGTAGCAATCCGCAGACTGACAATAATGCAGTACTGTACTGAGCCGAGGTGAGAACTTTGTGTCAGGTGGTATATTTTTACTGACAGCAGAGACAAAGTGCTGTACTGTCCTTCTGCCCGCTGCATATTTCACCATCTTTCTCCAGTTATTTTTCTGGCAGGAGAATAGGATAACACATTGACACACTGTACAGATCCTCTGCTATCTGTACGAGGAGCGGAGTGACTGTCAGGTGCAATAAATGAGGTGCAGAGAAGAACTAATATTTTCTCTCCCCTTGTAACCCTGAGGATTGTTACTACTCTCATTAAACTAGCGGAGTCCATACATTGTGCGACCATGCATGAGTGTTTGTAAGGAGAGTTAATACATATTTTGCAGGTCTTCCTGTATCATATAATGGAAGTCAAAGGGGTGTAGAGGATCTTTTTTACTCTAACACAATAAGGACTAGTATGGGATATGCTCTTGTATCCTCTACATTTATATTAAATATACACATTGTAGGCAAAAACAGTGGCCCCATATACTGTCTATATATCCTATGTGGCTTCCAGGCAGCCCTATAACCCTATAGCAAAGCCAGTCAGCCACAAGCCACCAGCCAGCCATAACAGTACCAGCCCGCCACATGTTATAACAGTGCTAAGCAGCCATTTCATGTATTTCTTGCATTAAAGGGGTTTCATGGACTTATTAACTGATGATTTAGCCTTAGACCAGGGGTCCTACACCTAGGCACCCGGCCAATCAGCTCTTTAAAGAGGTTGCTGCCTTTGGGTGAGTGCTGCAACCTCTTCAGTACTTGCCAAGCGCAGCGCCGTACATGTGTAAGGTGGCTTTGCTTGGTATCGCAGCTCAGCTCATTCTCTTGAATAGGACTAAACTGCAACAAGGTCATGTGAATGATGAACAGGATGTCACATGGCCTGTGCAACAGAAGAAGCACTTAGGAGCGCAACTACCAATTCACACAGCTGATCCTCAGAGGTATTGGTCCTAAGGATAGTTGATCCATTTGGGCGTTCCCTCTACAGCTGACATGCATACAAGTCAATGCACTTATATACAGTATTGCATCATGCATGGAGTGACAGACAACAGGAACAAGTATTGGTGTCCCCTGAATCATCAATACTCTATGATCATGGTCCGTAATGCAGTGTTGTCAGGGGATGCTGGAATACAGCCTGGGAATCTTTGTCACAGACTATGTACTCCTGGGATGGTTAATGTTCATCAGGGTATGATGACATCCATACTTCCACCCACCGCCTCCACCATGTACAGGTTTGCCATTATTCTGACATTGTCAAGCACTTACTATTAATAACACACTTACAAATGAGGACATGGAAATGTTTGAAGAGCATAACAAAACGGCTGGAACGGATTCATATTCATACAATAGGGAAAAAAGTATTTAGTCAGCCTCCAATTGTGCAAGTTCTCCCACTTAAAAAAGATGAGGCCGGCCTGTAATTGTCATCATAGGTAGACCTCAACTATGAGAGACAAAATGAGAAAACAAATCCAGAAAATCACATTGTCTGATTTTTAAAGAATTTATTTGCAAATTATGGTGGAAAATAAGTATTTGGTCACCTACAAACAAGCAAGATTTCTGGCTCTCACAGACCTGTAACTTCTTCTTTAAGAGGCTCCTCTGTCCTCCACTCATTACCTGTAGTAATGGCTCCTGTTTGACATTGTTATCAGTATTAAAAGACACCTGTCCACAACCTCAAACAGTCACACTCCAAACTCCACTGTGGTGAAGACCAAAGAGCTGTGGAAGGACACCAGAAACAAAATTGTAGACCTGCACCAACCTGGGAAGACTGAATCTGCAATAGGCAAGCAGCTTGGTGTGAAGAAATCAACTGTGGGGGCAATAATTAGAAAATGGAAGACATACAAGATCACTGATAATCTCCCACGATCAGGGGCTCCACGCAAGATCTCACCCCGTGGGGTCAAAATGAGCAGAAGAACAGTGAGCAAAAATCCCAGAACCACACGGGGGGACCTAGTGACTGACCTGCAGAAAGCTGGGACTAATGTAACAAAGGCTACCGTCAGTAACACACTACACCGCCAGGGACTCAGATCCTGCAGTGCCAGACGTGTCCTCCTGCTTAAGCCAGTACATATCCGGGCCCGTCTGAAGTTTGCTAGAGAGCATTTGGATGTTCCAGAAGAGTATTGGGAGAATGTCATATGGTCAGATGAAACCAAAGTAGAACTATTTGGTAGAAACACAACTCGCCGTGTTTGGAGGAGAGTGAATGCTGAGCTGCATCCAAAGAACACCATACCTACTGTAAAGCATGGGGGTGGCAACATCATGTTTGGGGCTGTTTCTCTGCAAAGGGACCAGGACGACTGATCCGTGTACATGAAAGAATGAATGGAGCCATGTATCGTGAGATTTTGAGTGCAAACCTCCTTCCATCAGCAAGGGCAGTGAAGAAGAAACGTGGCTGGGTCTTTCAGCATGACAATGATCCTAAGCACACCGCCAGGGCAACGAAGGAGTGGCTTCATAAGAAGCATTTCAAGGTCCTGGAGTGGGCTAGCCAGTCTCCAGATCTCAACCCCATAGAAACCTTTGGAGGGAGTTGAAAGTCCATGTTGCCCAGCGACATCCCCAAAACATCCCTGCTCTAGAGGAGATCTGCATGGAGGAATGGGCCAACATACCAGCAACAGTGTGTGCCAACCTTGTGAAGACTTACAGAAAACGTTTGACCTCTGTCATTGCCAACAAAGGATATATAACAAAGTATTGAGATGAACTTTTGTTATTGACCAAATACTTATTTTCCACCATAATTTGCAAATAAATTCTTTAAAAATCAGACAATGTGATTTTCTGGATTTGTTTTCTCATTTTGTCTCTCATAGTTGAGGTCTACCTATGATGTCAATTACAGGCCGGCCTCATCTTTTTAAGTGGGAGAACTTGGTGGGTGCCCAGTCCCCGATCTTAAGTCATTCTAATAGAGTGGTCGTCATCCATGTACCATACCATGCCCATCAAAGACTCATGGAGACAGCCGAATCCATTGGCAGTCCCATAGACATAGAATGGAGCATTAATGCACATACATAACTGCAGCTCCATAGTGACCTATGGTAATAACTTTCCCTAATCTAATATAAGCTCCTTTTTTTTCCTCTAAAGGTTATCCTTAAGACAAAGCCTGTAGGGCATTTTCGAGGATGAGTTTGTGAAACATGGCACAAACTACTGTGCTTTTTCCCAGCAGTGTTACTATATGTATTTCACACATAGAGCCATATTCACATATTTCTTCCAATTTCTGACTACGCGAAGGCTATTTATAAATGCTGCTTGTTTCTTTTTCTTTGGCTGCCACTGAAAATCTAAAAATAGTATTTTTCCATTGGAAACATTTTTCACAATTTTTCAGAATATTACAGAGCACTGCAGCACGAGCTACGGAAAAGATGAAATACTACATCAGATTTATCAATCAATAAACCCTCTTAGCCCCTCGATTGAAAACCACTAGGGGAAAAGGATCTCTACAACGTTCTGTTTTTTTAATGTGAAAATTGATTTATTACACTGTACGGTACAAAACTACAGTAGAATCTGCTCTTCTGTACAAATCCCAGAAAGGTGTATAGTAGGAGTTCCTATTATTAGGAAACAAAAAGAGTGGTCTGGATTGTTGTATGATACATACTGTATGTGGGCATTATTCCCTTTGGTTTACCAAAAATGACTCAAAATTCAAAAAAATATTGAAATTTGGACAAAAACAATTGCCATCTAGTCAGTGTTGGTGTGGGACATGATAATTCTGTTTGGATAATGCATATGGTGAAAAGAGATGAGTGAGTCATCATGACTATGACTATGGATGAGCCAAGGTTATTATGAGTTTTCCAAAAAAAAACAAAATTTTTGGGAATTGCCACCCACAAACACTTGTTATACTCTGGGGTCTTTTCAGAGGCCCTGCCGAAAAATAATCAACAACTTATATTCACCTTCTCTCACCTCTCTTGGTCTCATGATGTCGACACAACCTACATGACTGCTAAGGCCCAATCACAGGCCACATCAGTCCCCTGACATCACCCAGAAGAAAAAGGCCATAAGAGAAGACCAGACGCCACAGCGTCTTATTTATTAAGATCAGAAAAACATTATGAGACTGTGTGCAAATTGGAAACGGTAGGAATTCCATCCACAATACAGTGCTGAGTGGTGTAATATTTCAGATGATGGGATGTCAGCCCGGGGATGGTCTGGACCGTTGCTGGTGGTAAGAAAGTTGCTTATGAAGAAGTAGATGTCAGTCAATCATCATCCTCATCTTCATTCAAGGTCTTCAGAATTTCCACAACGCAAAGTGTTACTGTCACCTCCACCATCCTTCTTAGAAGGACGTCAGAGTTCTACATCACGAGGCGACCCAGAAAGCGCAGAAAAAATGTCTGTACTCTTCCCATATCGTAATCTCCAAATACACAATCTCCTATATATACACCACTCACTATACCCTCAAGGTTCAGACTGTAAGGTGTCATGACTATATACTAGTGTAGAGGTGACATCACAATGGCTGAAGATTCTATAAGTGACATCATAATGTCCAGCTCTAGGCAACAGGGGGCATGATTATGACTTATGGTCTAAGTAGTGATATATGACTTTTCTTTTAATTTTTAAAACTTTATCAAACTGACACTAATACAAAAATTAATTTCAGTGGTTTTAATCCATTCTGTTATATGGACTTTTTCAATATTTTTTCACATTTGTAAGACTCTAAATATGATTATGATATGATATGATTCTATTTCATCCGAATTAAATTGCGGCAAATCGCATACCAAAAACAGCTTTTTATTGGCTGCAGAGAGCCAGGGTGGGCTGCAAAATGGCGGAACCCCTTGGATGCCGCAGTCATGTTTGACCGTGGCATCCAAGGTGTTAAAACTCTGGATCGGTTATGGAGCAGGGTGTTAGGTGTCAGTCAGCCATTTTGAACTAAATGCGTATGGTTACTACGAATTCCACTTCTGCAGCTTTGATTCTCTCATCTCTACTGGCCAACCATATAATGTTAATGGAGCCTCCCAACTTTACCCTGATAGCAAGTGCCAAGTGTCAAGGGATTGGGCTACTGGATTTCAATATGACCAAACTATTTGTTCTGGGGAGATAAGCCAACACCAGAGAAGTCTGGAAGTGGCTTACTTCCCTATCCCCATTCAGAAGATAGGCGTAATTGGCCGAGCAAACCTACAACTGTATGGGGAAGGTGGAAGGAATAGCTGTGCAGTGAAGTGTATGGCGAGCCTATGGCAACATGTACATTAGGGTGTGTACTGTATGTATGGGTCTGTGAGGAAACAGAACAGACAGCATATGGATGGCATCCATGTGCAATTCAGGGTTTCCATAGACCCAATCATTTTGATAAAAGAGCCCGGACTGCCAAAACAACAGTAAAAGATCCTGAGCTTTGTGTCCAGGTTCATGGAATCCTACAAAGACCCATGAAAAACATGGTCATGTATTTGGGGCCATAGAAAAGAATGGGTCAGTGTGCTATCTGTAAAAAACACTCACCAAAAATACAGTTGTATGCATGTATAGGTAAAACCTACTGAGTCTGCCGACTACTAGAACATCTGAGCTGTCTTTTTTATAGGTCTTGCTGCCTTAAAAGTCTGTGTCCAGCCCTATTTTTTAGTTGCCAGTCTACACATGACTATTTTTTCTGTTTTTTTGCTCTTGATGCAGGAACTAAACTATCATAAATTGTAGCTATGTCAGTCCATACATATAGAGCTTCAATAAAATACACTGACAGCCAAGAATAGTGATGCGGTTACAGTTCTGTAGCTGTGGTTATACAGTAGCTTGAAAATACACAGTAAATTACCAATTCCTATGTCGGGCTGAAAAAGCCATAAGTCCATCCAGTTAAGCCTATTATCCTGCAATGCTGATTCAGAGGAAGACAAAACCCCAGGAGGTAGAAGCCAATCTTCTTTATCTTAGGGTAAAAAAATCTTCCCAACTGCAAATATGGCCGATAAATCCCTGGATCAATAAACCTTCTTCCGAAATCATGTAATATGAGTCATAACCATGACAACATCACAAGGCAGAGTGTTCCATTGTCTTGCTGCTCTTACAGCTTTGTACAGCATTGGTAGAAGAAGGGGCTATTGCAAAATTTCTACCCAAAGTCAAGACTGAGTGCTCAAGTAGATGGACAGTCCACAAAGCCAAACAGCTAAAGGAAGACACATGTCCTCCACCCAAGAACAAGACTACATTCTGCAACTTAACAGCTTTTGATGCTCACCTGCTTGATCTGCTGTTTTTCTGGAGTTAAATGACATCACACTATAAAGAACAGTCTCAGCCTGTGAAAGTCAGAGGTTTGAGTCCACCTTTGTTGCCTAGTTTGCAGAATATTAAAGTAGCACGCCCACAAAAACTTTTATTTCGTTGGAATATTTTCAGTCGAAGAGTCAGAGTCACATGATACAGCTGAGGACCAGATTGGAGTGGATAATTCACTTGGTCAGAAAGGTCCTATATTCACCATGGAAGAAACAAACAAAGGAGTAAATGAGGAGCAATTATCACTGCTGTGTGTGTAAAGAACCCTGTAAGGGGATACTGCAACTTAGAAGACTTTGTGCCTCCATGTTGTGTGGCTGGATGTGTAACCATCTGATTGCCAACGTAAGGTGTGCCAAAAGTCTTGCCTATTAAACTACCTTAGATCTCCTGCCTCATTATTGAACCCAACATCAAGGGCACCCCCACTTCTACTAGGAAGGAGATCGCCCCCAGAGTTTGCCCCGAGGGAACTACTAACACCATCCTTTACCGCAGGACATTCCCTCATCATTGTGCCACCCGAGGCCCGTGGGAAGTTTTGGCAGGAAAGCCACCATGAACAGTGTAAGACAAAGACCAGCCTGGTACGTTGCAAATTTACAACCTGCACCTTTCTAAATGGCCAGAGAATAAAAATTTTTGTAGGTGTGCTACTTTAAGTATTCAATCTTCAGAGTGCAAGCCCAAATGTTGGCAACTGTTGCTGGACCTCGCCACAAATACCTAAATAAAATCAATCACATCACCGAGGAAAATTTAATTTGGAAAATATACTTACCAGAGTCATCAATTTGACTCCACATTACTCTGAGCATAATATTGATTACCTTTGATATTAAATCTTCACGAAGGAGCAAAGCACTTAGTAGTAAATTAGGCAATGTTTAGACAGGCAAGTAGAACAGGTTCTATGTCATCTTCTGCCAGACAGTAATGAATTTCTAAGCCCAAGGGCTCGCTGTACAGACGTGGAAGCACAGGAACAAGGAGAACATTTTTAGGAGTGAACTGACCACTAAACTGATACTTTTGTCTTTTATCTTTTATAAGCATAAAATATCATATCTAGTCATATGCATTACATATCTGCCAGCAATTCCCACCAATTTAGATAGGAACCATTAACAAGACAATAAATCCTGTCTCGAAATTTTGTCTTTTTAGGAAACAAGGGGTAGACTGGTTAGATTTCCTAAGATATGAAGAACCAGGAGTGTGTGGCAACTAATGTTACTGCCTCCTTAAAGGGGTTATCTTGGTTAGAAAAGTTTCAAAAACAAAAAAATCAAAAAGTTCAAAAAACAAAAATAAAAAAAATGTGTCTAAAAGCAAGAAATGCAAAAAAATAAAATAAAATATACTCACCTGTCAAATTGCCTGCCGATCTGCTTACCACTTTGCTGCAGCTGCTCATCTATATGTGTGAACTCATGCAAGCATCACCACCTAGATCAATGAGTGGCTGCACTAGTTATGTGGATATACTCTATGGTACATCATTGCTGCAGCAAAATAATAACTAAGTAAGGGATATTTTATCTTATCACATTTCCTTATGTTAGGCTAATTTTTTAAACTCCTAGACAACCCTTGTAAGTTAATACAGGGTGGTTCGCTATTGTGGACTCTCATTATCTGGGGTGGCTACAAAGAGAGTCTTCTGAGGGGCTCAACACATCCGTGCACTATGTAGATGGTCTATTAATTCCGATGAGAACTGAGCAATGTTTCAGTTTCCCATGGCGGCACTACAGGGTAACTGAAGGCCTTTTTTTGGGATCCCCCACAGATTACAATGGAATACTGGGTGTTTTAACAAGGTGATCATCTAAAGATTGCCAAAAGTGGACTACCCCTTTAAAATAACATGTACGTTTGGGGTAGCCATACAAAGTTGTTTATGGGGGAACATACTTTATGCTAGGCTATTGTATGCCTATGACCATCATTACTACCTGATCTTATAACATGCACTATTGCTGTCTGATGCATGTATTCTTTCCTTTGGAGTGTTCATATAATAAAATTAAAGGCGTATATAGATTTGCCTCTTTATTTCCAGACCACTTCCGCAAACAAGTTTAATCCACCAATAATTTGGCCAATAATAGTAATAATATTTCAGCTAATACAGGGGGTACTACCCATACTGCCCAAATATATATTACTATTCATATCATTGCAGCCTGAAAGGTTTGATAATAGATACCCCACTGCAAAATGTAAAGCAACTGACCAAGACCCTTAGCAAAAGCACTGTGGACATCATGTGACCAGATCCTTCCTAGCAAGGTATGCCGGTCTCCTGCCAAGTCTCTGGTTACTCATGTGTAAGCATTGTGGTGTGGATACCGGCCAATAGTCATCAGCGCAGTCCATCACCAGCCAGTGATAACAGTGATACGCTACTGTAAGTATAAGTGTGAAGTTATTAGGATTATATTCTGTCATACTTAAAACAGTCAAAGCATTGGTATAGCTTCTGGATAGTAACCTTTTACAGATGTAGCACACTTGATGCTTAAAGGGGTTGTCTAGGAATAGGACCAGCCCCTGTGGAGGCGTAAAATAAAATAAAAAAACGCAAAATACTCATCTGTCCCTGTTGCTCTGCTGTTTGGTGTCGCATCATGGCCTGGATGATGCAACTCCTGCGCTCCATGTGACCGCTGACCACTCATATACATCACTGATACCTTACCAGACTGAATAGTCTCAGCGGTCACGTGGGGCAAAAAACTTCTGGCATCCAGGCCCCAATGCAAGACCAAAGGGACCCCAGAGACACACCTGCCCCGGCCTCCACAAGGACAACCCCTTTAACACATTAAATAAACTGCAGTAAACTTTATCATGACTGATTCCATGGCTTTAGTTTTAAGTTATCAATCTGCAGCCAGTTATCAGATTCAAGTTAAAGTTTTCTACAACTATACTGTACATATGTAACTATATGGGTGTCTTATTAAGGGTTTGTAATAATTTACTGGTGCAAACGATGTCTGAAATCTACATAGATGTCAGTGAGCAGGCACACAGCCCGATGAGGGTATACCATTATTAAGAGGAACACCCTCCGCCGGTGCAGGAGATATGAAGACCGGAGTTTGACTATGTATTGTTTCCTCTTCTCTGTGTTTAATAGTTTTATACCTTTATATGATTCCCTAGTTCCCATTTAGTCTGCCTCCATTCTGACTGTTCCTGTTGTAGAAATCTAATTGCGTGACCATGATCTATAGTCATCATTGCAGCTATGGCTGGTCCAAGTCCAGAGTGTTATGGCCAATAGACAAATCAATAAATTCTTATCTTTTTTAACTAACTGCAGCCTTAGGCTTAGTTACTGTCCACTTAATTTTGCTACAGTCCAGTATGTTAGCAGTTGTGCCTAAAGAAATGCTACAAGCATCACATATACATTCTATAGGCTGCTGCCGCTTTCTGCACCACTGGGGAGAGACGGAGCTTTGGGATACTGTTATTACCTATCCTAGGGCTCTATTCTAGATTGCTACATCATATTTCACATATGACTGTGCGCTATTATTTTTTATCTCTACGGATGGATCATGTATCTCATACTTGTACACGTGTGCAGAAAGAAACATGCAACACAACAATAGCGTCGGGGCAGTGGTTCCTGCAATGCTGGTCAGTGATGGGAATGCCTGATTTACGTACAACAGGTTTTCCATGTCACAAGTAATAGACTGTGTTTATATCAATATCATAGTTACATAGTAGATGAGGTTGAAGACATCAGTCCATCAAGTCCAACCTATAGCCCTACAGTCCCCTACAGTGTTGATCCAGAGGAAGGCAAAAACACCATTGACTTATCATGGATACAAGGTGTACCCAAGGGGGAAGTTTCACGATTAAAGCCATGTCCATATTGAAACCGTCCAACCACTGCTCTCCTGAATGGTGATGATGATTATTTTCAGGACAATGGTGGTGATTCCAATACTAAATCCCCATATCTGCTGATGCCCCTCTCCTTCCCGTCACTATCCTGAAGTCCTGATACAGGAGAGCTTAAGCACTGATGTCCTATAAGCGCCGACGCTCTTCAGCACTAGTGGGAATAGTGGTGCTGACGTAGGCTAATGGTCCTCAGGAGCAATGGGGTGGGTTGGGTGCACATATAGGAAATATGACCCATACATGGACTGGGGTTTCACGGATGGAGTATGGTCATGTGACCTCATTTTCTTTTTGCATTGATGTCTTTGAGAAACTAAAATTAATAAATTCTTCACTTTTAATCCAATATAATTACTAAAATATGTTTGTTTTATATATTGCGGTATTAAAAGTTATTTTATTATATTGTGTTAATAATATAATAAAATAATCTGTTCTTCTATTCATTACTAAGCTGACTCAGCAAGTGAGCGGGTGGTAATAAGAAGCAAATTAATTGAACCCAATAAATATATGTGGTGTCACATCTTGATCCTGGGAAGAGTTTTTCTCTGTTCTGCACTCGTCATCCTTCCTACTTGCCTTGGATTCCCTTCAGACTTTAATGACAGTATTTCAGCTTCGCTGCCAACTTCTTAGTAAAAATCTGTTTTCCTCCTGATTGAATGCGATGTGAAATGTAAATCATGTTGGAATTAGACTACCCTAACATAATGTCGCTGAACAGGGCTGGCTTTCTACAATGGAAGATATATATATATATATATATATATATATAATCAGGGGTGCAGAATTCTACGTAATACAAGTACATGAACTTTTTCCATGGCATATCTATAAATAATATTTGTATAAACATCACATTCTGATGTCATAACCTGATGAGTATACAGAGACGAGTGGAGTCTCTGCTTATCTCTTCCTACAGACGTGGTCAGTGACAGATCGAAGTTTCTTTTCCTGTGTCTATCACTGGTTGAGTGTTATGTTGTGCACATTCCCTTAAACAAAAGAAGTTCTGCAGCAATATTGATTTTGCTTACCTGTGCTACGCTTTATGGGTATTGGCAACACTGTACCAAGTAGGGCTCACAATCTAAATTCAGTATGTCTATAGAGTGCAGGAGGAAACCCATGCAAAAACGAGTAGAACTTACAAACCCCTTGCAGATGTTGTCCTTGGCTGGATTCGACCCTAGGCATCCAGCGGGGCAAGGCAAAAGTGTTAACCACTGAGCCCCCGTGTATTATACAGTCCTGTATCACTGATGGTGCAGAACAACTTAATAGATACCTCAGATGCAAATACCTCCCAACCATTCCAGATTCAGCTGGATATTCCCGGATTTTGGGTGCTGTCCCGCTGACCATGGTGGTGGGAGGTATGTCCTGTATGCTTGGAAGCATTGTGTCTACTGTCCCCAAGCAGCCACTGGCAGCAGAGACTGGAGAAGACTACAGGGGACGGGTGAAGTGAGTATTATTATTATTTTTAATTTGGTATAATTTAATATGGGGCCACAAGAAGGGGGCATTACAGTGTGGGGGCCAAATGAAGGGATCCTTACAGTGTGGGGGCATAAGAAGGGGGCATTACAAAGAGGGTTAGGGTTTGGGGGCCACAATGAGATGATATTATAGTATGTGTGGGCCATAATTAGGGAGTGTTATACTGTGTGTGGGCTGCAGTAAGTGGAACATTATACTGTGTGGGGGCCACAAGGAGGGGGCATTATACTATGGGAGGGCCACAAGAGAGAGATTTGGCCACAATGGGTCATGATACTTCATGGTGGCACTAAGGGGGATTATACCGTGTTGGGGCCACTTATGTGGCTTCATAATGTGTAGGGGCAGAAAAGGACTAGGTGGGACTGGGTGGTTTTTGTTCCTCTATTGCTCCTCTGAAATTTGGGAGGTATTGATAGGATACCGCAGAACCTTTTTGAAAGGGTGGAAATAAGGGTGTCCCTATCAGTCAATTATTGATGGACAGGAAATTATACTTTACTCTTCAAAAAGAAGTTCTGCAGTAGCTGCAGTGTTCATTATAAGGGATAATTTTTGGGAATACAGGCTAATTTCACATATCCATCTACTTGTTAGCCCCCTCCTTCATTTTATATTCGGAACACTGCATTATGTAAACTATATGGGCCAATAAATTTGCCATTGTACGATATGCAAATGTGCAAATCTCATGAGCATCGTGAAGTTAATGAGGATTATGAAAGATAAGTAGAGCATAAAGTAGGAACACAGGTAGTTAGCAAATATTCCTGAATAATATATTGATGTGCCGAGGATGGCGCTTACTGCTCTGCCAGGACCATGGACAGGATTGACCCAATTGTTTTTACTGAAATATTACTGATTACAAGAGATTATTAAAGAGGACATGTTATCTTTGTGGATGTGTCTGATTTAGAGTGTAAATAAATTTTTGGACAACTTTTGATTTTCTGGCAGAATTTGTGTCATTAATAACTTTTGTAATATACTTTATTAATACATTTTGTCTCCTTTCTGTGAAACACTGCATTTCTTCATTCTTTTCCTTGCTTCTCTATTGAGAGCTGTCCCCTGCTTCATAGGCTCATAGGCTTCAATGCAAAATCTGTAAGTGGACCTCAATCTACCTTAGTCCATTGAAAATAGTGGTAAATTTTGTGTGGCAGAGGAGTTTGGGGCCTCCTCAAGGACCAGGGCCCAGCAGCGACTGCTTCTGCTGCAAACCCTATAGCTACCCCCCTGCTGTATATGGGATACAGTCATGTGTGTATAATGTAGGATAAATATAGGCAGGGGAGGGTCACTTCAAACTGTTATGCCTCGGGCATTAAAAAAATGTAGAAACTTGCTTCTGGTGTCATATGAAAGAGGAGACTCTCAGCTTTCATGTGACACTAAGGTTCTTTTTTTATTATTTCCATAGATATCATCACAGAGGGATTGGGAGAAGCTGCAGCTACATATAAATATCCCAATTGGATTTTCTAATTAAACTCTATACTGTCAAGTGGGTGGTCTCAGGCAGGAGCAGGAAAAGAGCATGAATCTGATCTCTCTGACACTGTCCAATCAGAGGCAATCTGTGTCAGAGCTCAGAATCACACCTCTTTGTCTACTCATGTTTGGCACCACCCACTTGACAGTCAATAATCTAATTAGCATATTCAATACCAAAAGCACCTGCACTGATTGCTCAGGAATGGAAGGGGATAGAGAAAAAAAATCCAACTGTGCCAGGATTAGTGGAGCAGCCCCTATTTAAGCATGTAAAGAACTAAAGATGGTGGAGGTGGTGAAAGGTCCTCTTTAGCCTTATCAACCTTACAACATCCACTGGATTACATCAGAGATAAGGGTTTTAATGGCATTAAGATATAAATGACCTATCCTTAGGATAGGTCATCAATATCAGATCAGTTGTGGTCCGACACCTGCAGTCCCCACTGATCACAGCAGTTGTTGGCTCTAAGAGAGTCGGAATCACAGCTCTATTGTCTGTATGGTGGCCAAGTGAATGTGTGGTGCTGGCAGCTTGTGTGAACAGCTGATTGGTGGGGGTGCCAAATGGTGGACCTCACCTACCCCATATTGATGTCCCATCCTTAGAACAGGTCATCGATATCTTATACCAGGAAAACCTCTGTCATCTATTCAGACATTGCGTATTGTAAGAAGACTGCACATTTCCTCCATTTTTGTGTGGCGCCAATAATGTGTTAAAATCAATAACAAATAGCATTTCAGTGAACAGCTACTAGAAATGTGACAACAACGGAGCTTACGTCCTAAGCTTCAAAGCTGAAAGATAGTTCAAAATTTCCGATTACTGTCACAAGGGATTTTCAGCCAAAGTCACCACAGTGTATTTATTCTATCCTCTTACAATAAAGAAAACCGTTCTGTGAAATCACAATGTCAAAGAAAACAAACATCAACAAGATGTACTAAGCGACCTAATCCTAAATCACAGGCCCGTCGTGTCATTATCAGACTGTGCCATTTTTTGATGCCCTGTATGAATTTGTCGTCCCACTGCTATTACATCTCCCAGAACACGTTGACTTCAGGAAAACAAAATCCAGGACACGAAAGGTTAATCCTTGTAATACAATTGTTCGTAATTATTTAATGTGTGTTCACGGTAACCTGAATTTTTTTCTATCTGTTTTAGACTTTTAACATAAATATTTAATGAAGACATAATGAATTCAGTTCACAACCGGAATGTTCAGGCGGTTTTATTTTTTATGTTTTTTACACTACTCTATTCTTCCACCATTACATATACTAGTTTAAATCTTATTGACTTGGCTGTGTGCGGTCCATGGTTTATGAAAAAATATAGCATGGTCTGATTTGTCATGGATCGGATTGCTATGTCTGTTGTCATGAATCCGATTCACACATTGAGATGAATAGATCTGTGAAAAAGACGATTCCCAAATAGATCCGCTAAACACGGGTTGTCAATCAACCTTATTTAGGCTAAGACCCCATGTACCGAAACATAGCTAAAAATCTAAGCAGGAAAAAAATGCAACGGAAATGTGTTGCTTTTTTTTTCCACAGTTTTTCATTGTGTTTTAGCTTCACTATTCTCTACATTTTTTCCCTATTAAATATATAGGGAAAACAATCACAGTTCTGCAGAGGAAATTAACATCCTGAATTTTTCAAAGTCCCACAATGCGGAAATATAGCAGAAAAAAAAAATGTGTTTTACAGTACCAGCAAAGTGAATGAGATTCTGGCTAATCCCATCCAAACACTGCGGGAAAAAAACTGCAACAAAATTCTGCAATGTGGGGCCTTAGCCTTAGAGGTTTTACAATAAACAGCTCAACCAGTGTGTTGTATTCCTTGCTGTATGTGTCTCAAGGGGAACATAAGCTACAGGTTTGTCCCTCCTTACCTTTCCTTGTGGCTGGACATGTCCAGATACTGTCTGTCATGAGATGGTTAGCTTTTCAAGACAATATTATTTCTCATTATTTCTTGTCTCACACTTCTACGTGGGACCACTCAGTGGTTGTGATGTAAATTTCAGAAAATGTAAGGGATTTGTTAGCATGCTGTGATATTGTATTGAACTGGTTTATTGTGAAATTACAGTCCTTGACCAAATTCAAGTTAGGCCCGGTTCACATCTGTGTTCGGGTTTCCGTTCGGGGAGTCCGCTTGAGGACCCCCCGAACTGAAACCTATACGCATAAAAAGCGGTTTACCTGGGAAACCCGCGGACCCCATAGACTATAATGGTGTCCGTGTGGTTTCCACTTGGTTTCGGCAAGCAACACTTTTCTCTCCACATGTTTCCGCATGTTTTGTGCGGAAACCACACGGACCCCATTATAGTCTATGGGGTCCGTGGGTTTCTTTGGTAAACCACTTTTTATGCGTATAGGTTTCCATTCGGGGGGGTCCCCAAGCGGACTCCCTGAACGGAAACCCGAACGCAGATGTGAAACGGGCCTAAAAGGGATTGTCCCAATACAGCTACTTGTTCTATTTCAGATACAGATAAGTGTCTCACTGCTGTGGATCTGAACACTGGGTCCCTAGTGATCAGGAGAATGGGGGACCACAGCTTCCACCTTGTGAATGAAACGCCAGCGGCTTGTGCTATGTGGCTTCTGGAGACTGCAGTCCCATAGCAGTGAATGGCGTGTCGGTCACACAAGTGCACTTTACCAAAAGGATGCAGTGGACTTTTGGTCCCCCATTCTCCTGATCGCTGGGAACTTAGCAATGTGACACTTATCCCCTATACTGTGGATAACAGGACAACTCTAATAATTGGGTGAACACATTTGTACATTTACCAGCAGCACCACAGCACTGGGCTAAGGCCCCACATGGCGTCCCGCACCAAAAAAAAAACGCTAAGGGAAAAATCACAGCGGCAACGCATCACGGTTTTTCTTGCAGCGCTTTTTTCAGAAAGTCCGCAGAGGTTTCCTCTGCGGACTTTCTGCTTCCATTATATCTATAGGGAAACCACCAACGGTTTTGGAAATCGCAGTGTTTCCACTCCACGTATTTTTCTGCAATGTGCGGATAGGATTCGCCAAACCACGGAGTCTACGTAACGTGGGGCCCTGGCCTAAAAAGGGAAAATGATGTGACTTCACCTAGCGATGACAACTGATAGGGGGGTGAGAGAAGACATCTGGCTCCATTTTGAGAAAGGTTCATATTTTTGAGGACAACTTGAATATTGCAAAAAAGCAAATTAAAAGACGGAGAATCCTTTTGTTTCAATCACAGGCAGATATTCCATTAGGGAACACTATGAAGATGATTCCGATCACCAGGTTCCAAGCGTACGTTATATTCTACCCAGTTAACATCTTTACTCTCCAAATGTTAGATAATTAAAATGCAAAAATAAAAGTTATTTCTCATCCAAGGGGAACAAAATTATTTGAGAATTGCTGGGACTCCTCTATATGAAAATAGCGTCTCCGCGGTTATAATTAAATCCACATTTAATGCTACATTTCCATCTTCCTTTAATCATTCTTTACAATTGCCTGTAGCTCTGGACGTAGCTGGGGAAGAGTAATGTTGCAAATTTGGGATCTAGCTAGAAAGGAAAATTAGGAACAGATATGTGTACATTGAAGGCTTGTTGTACTTAAAGCTTCAGATGTTTTAGATGAATGTTTCAAAAATAGAATTCGGGCTATTACGGAGATGTTGACAGAAGCGAATTCAGTCACGGAAACAGATCTTATTATTTTCTTTAAGTGACGTTTTACGCGGTGGTTCATTTTTTCCTATATTATACATGCAAATGAAATAATACTCTTGATTGTCAGAGGATTCAGGACCAGATTAAGTAAATTACTGGATTAAATGTAAGGAAATAAAATCATAATTAACATTATGAAACATCATTATGGAATTAGATGACATCTTACAGTTTACATATAATGTACTCTAGGAGCCCCCTCCCCACCTCTTCGGTAAGACGGGCCCTTCTAGGAATTACACTTTACTGTACCCCACAATGACATCACAATTGAAATCTTACAATCAATTTTCCCAGCGTGTCAACACACCCCAAGATATAAACAGTTTATTGCTAGATCATTTAAAAAAGATTTTGTAAGTTCTCATTCATCTACATGTAACATCTGGATGTCATGGCAAGAATTTTGTAAAAAAAAAAAAAAAAATGCTTCCCCTCCCCAAGGTGTAAAATGTGAACAGATCTGAATTACTCTAAACATTTCCAAAAGGTGTGTTTGAGAGCAATCTACTTCTCCTAAAGAGGACCTGTCAGCTTTCCCGACACGTCCCATGTACGGGACCTATTCATGCCCTATTCCTGTCCGTTTTGCAGCCTGGACTCACTGATTTCAGTGAATGGGGCCACGGAAAAATGGGTGGCAGATGGTTGTCATCCATGTGCCATCCGTGCCATTTCATCACAGCCTGGCTACATGCACACGATCATGTATGTAGCTTTATAATAGGACCTGTTCAGGTTACTTTTCAGAAGTTATGCAGATAGGAAATAATAAGTTTAGGAATTGTTTCATTGTTACCATAGAACAGAGAAAGCAATGAGAAATCTAAACTTCAAAATAATAAAATTAAAATAATATTAATAATAATATAATAAATAATAAATTTAATACATATTTAATTATTAATAATAATAATAAATATAAAAAATAGAATTCAAGATGGCGTCTGATACAGAATTCAGTCCAGGATAGAATCAGGAATCAAGTTGTGAGGGGGGGGGGGTTGTCTTGCTATGATGAAATATTGTGTTTTCACCAGAGTATGGCTACATTCACATGACCGATGGTCGAAATGGCTGTGAAAAACGTCAATTTTTCACAGTCATTTTGTACCCAAGGGGCGCCTGTTTTCACGGATCTCTCTCATTTGAGTCTAAAGACCATTAAAAAAAATCAGTCCTGTGAACAGCCCCTATATGAATTGAAGTTAATGTTGTATGAATATAGGGTAAGTATTTATACAAAGTATTTTTGCTAGAAAATTGACATTTTTAATCACAGACTTGGTATACAGATTTCCATGTCTGTACAGCAGTGCAATGTGTAGTGTATATCAGGGAGAATTTTTATGTCAATTTCATTTTTTTTCACCTTAAATGAAAAATGGAAATATTTTTGAACAAAAGCAAAGCAAATAAAAAGCTCATAGTTTATTTTTCTTTTTTTTCCATTTTGATTTTCTTTAGATAATTCTCAATGTATAGTATATAAAGTAGGTTACAATATGTGTTATGCAAATACAATGGGCTTTATAGAGAATACACTATAAAGCAATTTATGCAAGGACATCATGACCGCTGGCTTCATGATATGTAACCAACATAAAAGGTATTATGTTTAGGTCTGATACATAATAGATGAGATGCAGCTAAAGTTGGAAACAAGATGTAAACATGTAAAAGTATCTAAAGGAACATCCCCCTTTTAGCTATAAAAATGACTATAAAAACAGCAGGTCAGATGGTTAAAGGGGTTGTCCGGGATAATTTATAATTTAACCCTAAACTTCTAACTTACTTTATCAAAAATGTATATTAGCCCAGATCGCCAAGAAGATCAGGACATGAAGACAGATATGTATGATGGGATGGGGGGTAGTATTGGAACATCACCAATACTACTCCCCCACCCCATCATACTTACCTGTCTTTATGTCCTGATCTTCTGGGCACAAAACGTCGCTTCCTTCACTTCTGCCGGTGCCTGCACTATAGAGCCGGAGTGCCAACTCTATTGCGTAGGCGCCGGCATATGTGAAGAGGAGAAGGAGTCAGCCTCCCATGCCTGCACAATAGAGTTGGAGTGCTCTATTAGAGAGGGGAGGGAGAGGAGTGAGCAGAAACTGAGAGTGACAAAAGACATTTATTCAAATAAATACAGGTCGGTAATTCTCTAAATATATTCTACATGATCCTGGGTATGCTTCTGTACTTTGTACAGTGTCTGGCCGTTAGTCTCCACCCTCCAGCTCAGGAAGAACTGTAAACTACAGAAAAAGCCTACGAGAGGAAATCTGGTAAAAACTGCAGAATACAAGTCAAATAAAATGGATAGAAATAGTGTTACTTGTCACATACATAAAATGGTAGCATATCCAGGAAAGTCACCTAAAATTACAGGCATGCTTTAATTTCATATGGACATCATATTACAGCTACAGGTCCATACTACTAATAGCCAAAGCGGCACACATACAACATGCTGTGCAGTCTGACTACTAGGAGTGTTGGTAGAATACACAGGACACATAGTTTATGAGTCCGGTGTATTCATGAGCACACTCACTCCCTTACCAGATCTTCGAGGCGGTTATAACACACTATACACATAGACATTGTAACCTTTCAGCTCTCCTGATGAAGACAGTGGACTGGAGGCTACGGAAAACCACACAACTCCTGTCGGTGGCACTGAAAATTTCAGGAAATAGGGTCCAAAATTGTGATGAAGCCTCAGAAGGGGGTACATAATTCTTATGCTAGGTCCACACTAGCATTGTCTCTCCACTGTCAGGTCTGTCAGGGGACCCGAAGAATGGAGAGGTGGACCACTAAAACAGCAGTTATACACGGAGCCCGGCGGAACCCATTGACTATAATGGGGTCCACTGGGTGTCCATCATTTTTAAACTGAAACTGGTGGAGGAAAAAGTCCTCCATGCAGGACTTTTTCCTCCAGTGATTTTCGGCAGACACTGCCACTGAGTCTTCAACAGAGACTTTAGTGCAGATGAGAACGTAGCCTTAGTTTGCTACGTGCCCGACAGTTAACCATATCATAGCCCTGTACATAGCTATTGGGTTCATTATTATATATTTCGGTTCACCCTGGTCACACACTGCTGTGATATAGGTAATTATACAGAATTTATACATTTTATATACGGTAATAATTCTTCTTGACTGCTGTGTAACATCAGATGCTATTGGTACATTCCCTTGTGTTTTGGGCTTTGCAGTAAAACTAGGCAATGGTTCTTACCACTAAGCCCTGTGCTCGTGTATCTCACTATGAAACATCCTTTGTGCATGTCTGATCACTTTGCCGTAAGCATTTTATGCAGCTTTTAGGTTATGGAATCTTTGCTGGAACGTTTGCAAGAGTTTTCTCGGTATACTGTATATTTTATTCACAATGCAGCAATGTCAGGGCATCTGTCTAGTACAAACATCTATAGCTATGTATTCCTCTCCATAAGACATTTTCTCTTTTAAACATTCATGAATTTCTCAGATCTTCCCTTTCCAATGAAGGAGAGGTGAAAACTACCAGGCAGATTACAGGATCAGGCAGTGATAGAGGCTGTGTACTGTAGAGTTTAGCATGCCGAGGTGAAGATGACAAACCGCCTAGTGAAATGCATCGCTGTCGGACTGACTGTACCCAGTTTGCTTTTTGACTTGAAATACCAGACTGGAAATGGTTTTATCACACCCACTGCCATGCCATGTTCTATTGCTCTTTATGAAATATTTTTCTTCAACTTTGATCACTTAAAGTATTACTATTATCGAGTGTACCATATTTTATGTCTTCCAGTCAATTTTGCAAATACAATGTGCTATATAAGAATGTAATAATATAGACCATATCTTGAGGCAGGATAAAGCATGTTATAAAGTGCCTGGGTCTTAGGCCACATGCACACAATGCAGATTTTCCACATGGATTTCGATGCAAATAATACCATCCATTCCTCATGCATATCATGCAGATTTTTTTTTTACCTGTGGTGTGTATTTTAACCTTTACATGACGCAGGCGTTTTTCATTTTTGTGTTTTTTACTCTCTGCAAAACTTTGTCATGTTTCCGTTTCCGTAGCCATATGAGGGCTTGATTTTTATGTGACAAGTTGTACTTCAAAATGGTATCATTTATTATTCTGTACAATGTACTGGGAAGTGGGAAAAAATTCAGAATGAGGTGGAATTGAAAAACAAATACATTACCAACATTTTCTTACAGATTTTGTTTTTGCGACTTGCACTCTGCAGTAAAAATGTTATGTTAACTTTATTCTCTGGGTCGGTACGATCACGGTGATACCAAATCTATATAGCTTTTTTCATGTTTTAATAACTTTACAAAAATTCAAAATTTTGAAGACAAAAAAAATTTCTTTGAATCACCATATTCGCCTGTAACTTTTTTATATTTCAGCGGACGGAGCGGTGTAAGGTGTCACTTTTTGCAGGACAATATGTCGTTTTTATTGATATCATGTTGGGCAATGTACGAAGTTTTGTTCATTTTTTATTCTATTTTTTTAGAGAGTCAAAGCAGCGAAAAAAAGCCAATTCAGCCATTTTTATTTTTTTTTTTCCTGCTACGGACTCTACCATATGGGAAAAATGTTTTTATATTTTAATAGTTTGGGCATTTTTGGACTTAGGGATGCCTAATGCGTTTATGTTTACTTTTATTTGTGTATATTTATATGTGATCTAGGGAAAGGGGGGGGATTTAAACTTTTTTTTTTTTTTTAAAACAATTTCATTAGCTCCGCCCCCCAGGGGACTTGAACAGGTGATCCTAAGATTTATTGTATTGCAGTCTATGGCAGATTCGCTATGTAACTACTGAAGCCTGCTGCATGAAACGGTACCAGCTAGGCGCCATAGTTAGTCACGTGCCCCAGGACGTACATGTGTAGGGGTTAAAATTTGCACCATGTCAAATTAATTATTTTTCAAATTAAAAAAAAAAATGGGTTCAAAATCTGCATTTCAAAATCTGTACCAAATTCTACATGTACATGAAAATCCACTCCAAAGTCAGCGTCTGTCGGTGCAGATTTTTGATGCAGATTTCTGTGTGCATACATGCGGATATTGGTGCAATTTTTTTTGCATGTAAATCCTAACCGTATGCATGTAGACTTACAGTCCAAAAGGCACTTAGGAGTAACAGCAACATACTAAGGCTGAGGCCCCACGTTGCGGAAATGCAGCTTTTTTGTTGCAGATTTTGCTGTGGTTTTTTTGAGCCAAAGTCAGTTGTGGGTTGAGCAGAAGGGAGAAGTATAAGAGCTTCCTATATATTTCCCATTCCTTCTGTAGACATTCTTGGCTCTGGCTCAAAAAAAATCTGCAAAATCTGCAAGAAAAAAAGATGTGTTTCTGCAACGTGGGGCCTCAGCCTAAGGGTGGATCTGCTGTTACCTTTCTATTGTCCCTTAGTCACTTGGAGTGTTAAGTGTTAGAGAGCACAGAAGAGACTCTGTTTAGGAGTCGACATTTACAAGCCTTCCCCAAAAAGGGAGTAAAGGAGAATAAAAATACAGGTGACTTCTTCCAGCTTCAAGCCACAAACCTGTTACAGAGGTCAGGGACCTGATCAGAGGATGAATTGCAGAGCAGTTTCTGTATAACTATAAAGACTACAGTGTGAGATTTAACTGCATTGCACATCTATCAAGAAAAGAAATTTCATAGACCTTTCCCAAGTTTTGTTGCAATCAATCCTACTTTCTTAGCACTGTCGTTTTGCAGGGTAGCCTACCTCTCCGACTACTTGCATGCTGAGCAGTGGCATAACTGTAGGGGTTGCAGGAGTCACAGTGGCAACTGATCCCTCTACAGATGTGCCCACCCAATATTGCGCGACACACATATCTTGACATGTCCAGCCAAGAGGAAAGGTAAGAGGGGATCGATTACATTCTGTCTATGGTGACACTGGGAACACTTTTGGCAGGGGATTCCGGAGAGTTTGGGCACCATTAGATATTTTAGTTCCTGACAACTGACCTACGACACAAAGCCAAATCCACAGTTCCATCAAAACTTTTTATCTCTCAAGAATCCAGGATCCAGTCTTCATGTGCCACATATTTTGCCCCATGTCCCACTGTCACTTTGTTAATCTCTAGAAATACAAATGCATATGGTGTCATTCTGACCATGGAGTAGGGCTGGGCTATTATGACCTAAATCAAAATCACCATTAATTGGGCACTCTACTTCGATTACAATTAATGGTGATTATTTAGGCCATGCCCCCTTTAAAATCACACACCTATTAAAGTATGTGTTGGGCAAAGACGTCCGAATGCTATTATTATACTCTGGGGTCTCCAGAGTGGGGTCTCCGAATGGGAGGTGAACAAACAGGAGGCCTGAAGATGAGGAATACCAGTGCAAAAGCCCAGGGGAGGTAGGTAACAATTTTTTTTATGCTTGAGTTCCAGGTGGAATGTTTTTGGACCAAACGAAACTGCATATAAAAGCTCATGAATACTGGAATAACCAAACCAAAATAACCAACATGCACAAAATCAAACAAAACCAAGGCCAGTTATCCAGATTGACGATCGGTTTTGGTTATTTTTGGATTAATCGCCCAACCCTACCTTGGAGGGTCCTATAGTCTTAAAATATATTAACTAGTCAACAACATCAGGTTCAAGCAAAGGTGGATCAACAGACAGCCAAATAGCTTTATAAAACAACTCCTTAGTTTGAAGTTGCTTTAAGAAATCCTCAAAAACTATTTCTAAGCGATCTACTTTTTCAAGATTGGTCTTCTCTTGAAGACGTTTTCAAATCATCACAGATCTTACATTGACCCTTTTCCTTCCCAACCACTGCCACTGCCTGTGTATCTTTTGAGATGAAATTCACACTATTACTGTATAGGTCATGTAGATTGATAACAGAAGATATTTCGAGGTGGTACAGTTCAGCCCTGCAGTCCCACAAATGGAGAACCCTCAACAGACTGATACCTTACATCAACTTTTTTCATTTTGGAATTTGCTTCTATTGGGGTGCACTGTTTTTGTAGAGACTTTGTTGTTACTATTTACCCACATGGTGAAGTTCACAAATTTACATTGAATTGAAGATATCAAATGAAATAGGTCAACTAGTTAATTCATCTCTACCCATACAGTATACCACATAGTGTAAATCTATAGCCAGCAAAAAAAAAAGTCAGTTCAGTGACATTCAGTATGTACAGATCTAGCTAAGTTTAACTTGACACTTAATTAATTAAACTGTGGCACAGAACTTTAACACAACTTTTTCAATCGGCTTTCTTGTGTTATGTCATAAGATATCAGACAGTGTCATGTTAAAGGGATATTCCCATATAGATAATCACATCTATATTTGTAGATAATTAAAAGTTAAACATTTTTGCAAAAAAAGTAGTTTAAAATTCTACAGAGTTCTAAACATTTTCTTTAACCATCTTAGTGGTGACATCTGTTGTCTTGATCAGTACAATATACAGTATAAAATAATTTATCCCCAATTTTTTTTTTTTTTCCAGAAACGATCTACAGAAATTTCTTGCAGTCCTGCATTGTATTGGAGCTTAACTCACATAATATGTCGGAAAATATAGAATTGTATTAAAGAATGAATATTTAACCTTTTATGCCATTGTCTGGGCATCGCATCCACAAGGGAGTGATTGACAACCATATTACCACACTAAAAGGCCAGGTGGGAGAAAACTCATATGCTTTAACCCCTTAAGCAACACAATCAATATTGACTGCCAGGGCTGTAGATATTATACTGACAGCCCAGGGACTAACAAAGGAACTTGGAAATGTCAAGTGATAATGCCTGTTTGGTCATACTTTAGGTAATTTTATATAGACAGTGTATAATCATTATTATATTATAGATTAAAAAATATTCAAAATGAAAAAAATAGTTATAAAAATGTAATAAAAAAGAGCAAAGGAAAACAAAATGCACATTTGATAAAATATATTTTTGTTAAAGTCCAATAAACTGTAAAATATTATATAACGATATATAATTTATAATGATATAATAATAATATTAATAATAATAATAATAATAATAATAATAATAATAATAATAATAATAATAATAATAATAATATAAATAGTATTTAATAAATACAATCATTTATATTTCCATATGTGTAAATATATACTTATACAGTCATGGCCAAAAGTTTTGAGAATGATACAAATATAAATTTTTACAAAGTCTACTGCTTCAGTTTTTCTGATGGCAATTTGCATATACTCCAGAATGTTATAAAGAATGATCAGCTTAACAGCAATTACTTGCAAAGTCAATATTTGCCTAGAAAATGAACTTTATCCCCCAAAACACATTTCAACATCATTGCAGCCCTGCCTTAAAAGGACCACCTAACATCGTTTCAGTGATTGCTCCATTAACACAGGTGTGGGTGTTGATGAGGACAGGGCTGGAGATCAATCTGTCATGATTAAGTAAGAATGACACCACTGGACACTTTAAAAGGAGGCTGGTGCTTGCCATCATTGTTTCTCTTCTGTTAACCATGGTTATCTCTAAAGAAACACGTGCAGTCATCATTGCACTGCACAAAAATGGCCTAACTGGGAAGAGTATTGCAGCTAGAAAGATTGCACCTCAGTCAACAATCTATCGCATCATCAAGAACTTCAAGGAGAGAGGTTCCATTGGTGCCAAAAAGGCTCCAGGGCGCCCAAGAAAGACCAGCAAGCGGCAGGACCGTCTCTTAAAAGTGTTTCAGCTGCGGGATCGGGCTACCAGCAGTGCAGAGCTTGCTGAGGAATGGCAGCAGGCAGGTGTGGGTGCATCTGCACGCACTGTGAGGCGGAGACTCTTGGAGCAAGGCCTGGTCTCAAGGAGGGCAGCAAAGAAGCCACTTCTCTCCAGAAAAAACATCAGGGACAGACTGATATTCTGCAAAAGGTACAGGGAGTGGACTGCTGAGGACTGGGGTAAAGTCATTTTCTCTGATGAATCCCCTTTTTGATTGTTTGGAACATCTGGAAAACAGCTTATTCGGAGAAGAAGAGGTGAGCGCTACCACCAGTCTTGTCTCATGCCAACTGTAAAGCATCCTGAAACCATTCATGTGTGGGGTTGCTTTTCAGCCAAGGGAATCGTCTCTCTCACAGTCTTGCCTAAAAACACAGCCATGAATAAAGAATGGTACCAGAATGTCCTCCAAGAGCAACTTCTCCCAACCGTCCAAGAGCAGTTTGGCGCTCAACAATGCCTTTTCCAGCATGATGGAGCACCTTGCCATAAAGCAAAGGTGATAACTAAATGGCTCAGGGAACAAAACATAGAGATTTTGGGTCCATGGTCTGGAAACTCCCCAGATCTTAATCCCATTGAGAACTTGTGGTCAATCATCAAGAGACGGGTGGACAAACAAAAACCAACAAATTCAGACAAAATTAAAGCATTGATTCTGCAAGAATGGACTGCTATCAGTCAGGATTTGGTCCAGAAGTTGATTGAGAGCATGCCAGGGAGAATTGCAGAGGTCCTGAAGAAGAAGGGTCAACACTGCAAATATTGACTTGCTGCATTAACTCATTCTAACTGTCAATATAAGCTTCTGTTACTCATAATATGAATGCAATTCTATTTCTGTATGTGATAAAAACATCTGACAAACACACATAAAAACCAGAGGGCAGCAGATCATGTGCAAATATAATATTTGTGTCATTCTCAAAACTTTTGGCCATGACTGTATATACTCCATAATAATGGCTAAAATATATTCTGCTTAGCCACGTATAGCTAAATAGTCTGAAAGATAAAAATTTTATTTCCTGAAATTATAAAGAGGAAAATAATTTAAAAATTCTTAATGTCCTTAGAGCTAAACTTCGCTTTTTTCATTGGCGAGTTAAATTGCAACCAATTTTAGCACAACCTAAATTTTGCAGTGCTACATTGTTACAAATTTAGGTTCCCTAAACATCTATTTTTCCCCATACAATATAATTACGCTTCTGTTTTCCCGTTGAACTGTCTGGATCACATAGGAGATAAGGAGGAGAAGCCGAATGCTATTTCATTGTACTGTTATTATTTTGCCAAAAAAGGCCCAGAAAACCTGACATAATTGGCTTTACTAGTTGAGCAGTCATTGTGCCTCGGAGCATGTGGTGACAATTTAGTTTGTAGTTTGTGACATGAAAATTAGTGTTATCATGGTTTGGAAATTGACAAGAATGAAATGAAGAAAGTCCTAAAAATGGGGGATTATAGATATCTGCAGCATGGAAAAGGCTTAAACATGATATCAGCTTTCTATATATTGAAGGTAGATGACAACAAAGCTTATTTGGAAGAGGATTATAACACAGAACATAAATGCGATATAAATATACTGCTTAAAATACCATCTGGAGAGAGCTAAACAGGAATTTAGGCCTCGGGGGTTGCATTTCCTCCAAAGAAATTCCATAAGTATAAAAGGATGTCTTAGAAATTCTGCCAACAGATGCAAGAATATGTTATGTCAAAATGAACTTGCCACCTCTAAATCGAGAATGCAGCTATATTTTTCACTAAGCCATCTACTACAGTGTCCACTCTTAGTTTGGCATGAATTATGTTAAGGACTTCTACCTCTCACAAAGCAAATTCAACATAATATTACTCAATTCTAGTAAAAAACCTGTGACCGACTGGAAACTATATTGCAGCCACTAGGTAGCCACACATAGCCACCTATAGGATAGACATCTCATGACAGAGTATTGCAACATCTTGGTTTTTTTTTGTCATATCATACCACACATCAAGAGCAAAGGTAAGAAAGGACATGTCAGTATATTGTCAGTGTTAATATATAATAGGAAGACTATTTTAAAGGGATGTTCCAGTTCTTTATACTCACTTGTCCATGAGTATTTTGATGGCTGGAGATCCAGTGGAGGGTCTCGTTTGCCTGGTCTTTGTTTACCGTCTGCCTGTACTAGAGTGTGTCATCCAATCATTGCTCCATTTGAGCAGAGTATCAATACTCAGTCACTGACAGGCTGATGTGCTCCTGTGTGAGCCAAAGGTCAGCAAGAGCGGGGATGCAAGCTCAGACTCCACTGGATCCCTGGCCAAATGGATATGTGAGTGTATAATGTTTGTTATTTTAAGCCTCTCTATAGGTTAGAAAAAGAACTGGAACACCCCTTTAACAACTCTAAGAACATGATGTCACCAAGGCTGTTAATATCACAGCAGCAGATATTGCAGCTTTTATTGAGAATGGTCCAATCCTAGTTGATCCCACCCAACTTTCTGCAGGGGAAGTGCATTGTTAAAAACCAACAGAGGTCAAGAATTACACAAGACTCATGGAAAAGGTGGGAAGGTGCTTTTGAAGTGGGTGGGGAAACCCAACATCTTAATATGGGGCCCATTCTGATTTTTGCTATGGGGTCTCCACTCTTGTACAGAGAATAGAACTGGGTGTTATTGGGTAATTAGAGCATTAAAGGGGTTATACCTTCTAATGTTGATGAGCTATCCTTAGGATAGGTAGTCAATATTAGGTGTGTAAGGGTCTGACAACTGAACCCCTTTGACCCCTTTAATGCTGTTTGTTAATGAACACCAATTTGGCTTACAATATGGCGCCTTCTTCTTTGATGCTTCCATAGATACAGTATACCTTAGTGCTCAGACGATCAGAAGTAAAACTACGTAAATGACTTCATTTCATGTTGTTGGCAAAAAGGAAGAAAAGTCCTGTAGAAAGTCTCCTCCTATAATTTATACTCGTTCCCTTTCGTTCCATAATTTTTATGACTTGTCACAGCCATTATCAGATGAAGGCAAACTTGGGCTTCACTGATGACTATGTGACTGTAACTAGAAAGGGCATATGAAATGTTATAAGTCCCTGACATGTTTACTCCTCTACCTATAGCTATTAATGAGCGTTTCTACATGCCATGATCTTCCCATGCAGACTACTAAAAGACCATCCAAACCGTGCTCACAATGTGATCTCACAATGCTATAAATATTACATGCTTTAAAGCTTTTCTCCTAAGTCTTATCCGTGTATGAGAAATCCTCCAGGACAGCTAAAAGCACTTTTGTTCAGAACCTTGTAATAATTGGTTACTTTCCTTTGTAAGAGGAACCAGAAAATGTTTCATGAACCTCAGGGTGCACAGTGACATGTCACGTCCTAAATGTAATAGGGTATTTAGAAAAAAAAAAAGCCTAAAAAAGCAGAATCATTAAACTACATAAAAGGGCACTTTATAATATTGTGCAATATTGTTATGTATTATTCTGTTTGTATTCTATAGTGTATTTGCATATTTGTAACTGTACATCTTTTCAGGGGTGTTGTGACCAGGGGCGTAGCTAGAAGGGATGCATTGGTAACAATCTCTACTGGGCCATGGAGACTGAGAGGGCCAAAAGACCTCATTACAGTATAATAAGGCACCAGTATTGAACCTTATTCACACATCTGAACTTTTTACGGATGTCTGATGCATGGACAGCACTCCATCCTGTTTATTTTCGGGGTCTGGGCATTTTTCAAGTCCAACTTTTTTTCTTTTTTTTTACATTTCCTATACTTTTCTATTGTCTTCTGGTCCATTAGAAACAGACAGCACATGGCTGGCATCCGAGTGCTCTCCATGATTTTCACGGACCCATAATGGATTTTCACGGACTTTAATGGAACTCTGTTTTCTCTAAAATTTACCCAAATGGAAAATGTTTCTATTTTTATTCACATGGCTCATTGGTAAAAATAACGAATGGACACCTATATGCGGCCATTAAAATAAATGGGCCCATCTGTATTCCGTGATTTTCTTGCACATCACAAACCAAAATGTGGACTTGTGAATAAGACCTTATACATAGCACGTGAAACAAAGCCATCTTGTTTATATACTTCAGTTAAACCCCAACCAAAATTTCACCTGTACAATATATTTCACAGCAGACTTTCCCCCCAACACTCCTTCTCTAACTGGTAGCTTCTCAGGAGCACTGCAGCATGTCCCCAGCTCAAAAATCTGTTTCTAATGAATTAGCTGAGGCTCCATACAGTGTCCTGTGTGCTCACGTTTTCCTAACCCCAGAGCTGTGACTTATATCCACTTCTTTATGACATATAATAATTTACCACAGTGAGTAGCTACAACTACTTTGATGCCTCATAGTTGTCAAGTTTTTTTCGGTGAGTGCGGAGCCTCTGAGCAGTTACAGTGTAATAAGCAGGTTTAGGAGGAATGAGCTATCTGGTAACATATTTCCTTAACAAGACATAAATTTCAAATTTATTATCTACATTTCAACCATTAAATTTTGTAAGTAAGCTAAATAATAGGTACGCTGTAATATACAGTAGACTATTTCATCATTTGAGTAGTATTTTTAATTAGTCTTCAACATCATTTTCTACATATAAAAAACTACAATTTTTTTGCACTGGTCTCTGAACCTTCTCAAAAGGTTAACATATGTTTTCTTATAAAGACAATGACATTAGCAATTAGAAAATAAAAATTTGGTCTGTATTTTAATTAGGGAATAAAGATAACCTTTCACAGAATAAGCCACAGTAAGACAATCCATTTTCATATCATATGCATAATTCTTACCTTTGGAGTTCTTGCATGTTTTCCCCATCTGGCATCTTTTACCAAACTTATATCCAAAAGTTCAGTCTCCTAGGGAAATAGAAAAGACACATAATGTTCAAACCTTACTTCTTACTCATCAGCATGATTTATAGATGCTAGCCAAAAAGATAACTGTTGCATTTTTGGTCAAAATTATGAAAGCAAAGAATTTGATATATGGACCCAATGTTTACCCTACTCATTTATGGTTGCACCCCCATTAAAAATGAAATACTGTCATTTAAACAAAATATAAATTAAAAAAGTAAATAAATATATAATACATAATATAAATATATATATATATATATATATATATATATATATAATAAAAAAAATATATATATATATATATATATATATATATATATTATAATAAATAATAATAATATATTATAAAATAATGAATAAACAAAATAAATGAATACATAAATAAATGTAAAAATATAAATTTAAACAAAAATAAACAATAGGATCACTATAAAAGTCACAAATTAAAAAAAAAAGAATTCTTTATCATACACATATTTCCATATTACAAATACTTAGATATAATAAAAAAATGTCACTTTGGCTGGAATACCTAAAACCAAACAAACAAATGGACCATACATTCAGTAAGAATCATTAGTCTCACGAGGCACAGGTGAGTCATATATCTTTAACAACCTCGAATTCTAAAATTAGAAACAGAAATCAGCATTGGAGTTTTCTTTTCATATTTCTAACAAAATAAACTCTTATTGGTTTATTCTTATGGAAATAACTAAAACCCGAATTGCAAATGAATTTCCTTAAGGAATATCGCAGAACTATAAATGCACAAATTGAGGTCAAATACCAACAATTAACATCCTTTTCCATAAATTTCTCACCAAAGAATTTTTTATTTAATATAAGGTATGATACCTTATTTATAGCTGAAAAGTGAATTAACAAGCTGTCAAGGATGTAATGGAACCGCTGATACGTATAGGTTAGCACTTATGTAAATTGCTTTCAAACATACAGATTTTTTTTTTTTTCTGTTGCCGATAAACTGAGAGGATTTTTTTTTCCCACAAAACATGAAACAGATGCTGAATCGGGTAAACACCGCTGAAGAAATATTAATTTTCATAATGCTTTGAATTAGGAGGCTTTTGAAATTCTAATCTGACAGAATTCACAAGTTGTGACATAGTTAACACCTTTACTAGAAACCAGGAATCTGTCTGGAGGAGAGGGTCATAAAATGACAATTAATTTATAATTTAATATGTAACACTGATATATTAATATAATTATAATATAAAGGGTGTGGCCTAAAAAGAGATTAATGTAAATGGCTGCCTTATACATTATCGAGCATGAGCTATTCATTGGGGCTTCAGTGAATTTTTCCAATCCCCCAAAAATAGAGGGCTATAAATTACCATAGCTCCTTTGCAGATAGAACTACTCCTATTTTCAATTTAAAAAGAGTTAAATAGGACTTTTCACCACCTCCAAGTCCAGGTCTTTGTGTAATTTAATAGCTGCTGCTCCACTGATTCTGGCACAATTGGATTTTTTTTCTCTAGCCCCCACCGTTCCTGAGTAATAAGCACTGTTACTTTTAGTGCCCGATATACTATTTAGGCTCTGTACTGTCAGGTGATCAGTGTCAGGCAGGAGCAGACAAGGGGTGTCACTCAGACCTCTAATCAGAGGCGGACAGTGTCAGTTCTTAGAATCACATCCTCTTGTCTGTTCCTGTCTGACACCGCCTTCCTGACAGTAGGTTTTGGTGCCTCATATGCTATTTAGTCTCTCTACTGTCAGGCACAATTGGAGTCATGACCCTCTTGCCAAACACTGCCTACCTGACAGTACAGAGCCTAAGTGTCATATCAGGTAACAAAACTAACAGCACTGATTGCTCAGAAACGGTGGAGGCTAGAGAAAAAAAGCAGGGTGCGCAATGTCTTTGCTGTCCTTCCCTGCTCCCATTCCCACTCTGTGATGTCACCAACTACTCTCAACTCTGGCAGGTCCATAGAGTGGAGTTGGTCATGTAACCTTGGGTCGGAGAGTCAACAGGGGAAGCAAAAGAATAAGACTTATGGCCTCCCCAACTCCATTTTGAAAAGAAAAAAAAAATGGGGCATCGGGGTCACCTGGATTTCTATCAGTAATAAAGGTTACCAAGTTCATGGAATGTAGGGGTGTACTTTATTTCTCCCTGAATAACCCCTTAAAAAATAAAGCAATAACTGGAAATTAAGAGAAAATTCAGAAGCAACAGATTTGTTTCAGGAATTGCTGCAACTAAATATCCTTCAGCACATGAATAGGGTTGTTGCTACAGCACGGCATTTCACCCCCTCCAAAAACTCCAACTCTTTGCATCCTTCACTGCTTCTGACGCAATTGGAATTTTTTCTCTACACCCCACCATTCCTGATGAATCATTGCTGTTAGGTTCAGCACCATTATGGGTGGTCCCTGTCTTTCTGCTGCAGTCCAAGACCACCCACCCAAAAGCAGAAAGAATAATTGTGGTCAGAATAATGGAAATGATTGCCTGGGATCAATAGGGGCCACAGAAAAACTTCCAATTGCTCTGGAATAAGTGGAGTGGAACCACTGAAAGATCTAATGAGTTGGCGTGAAACTTATGTGTGAAATTACCCTTAGCTTCCACATTAGCAACTATAATACAATGGCAACACAATGACAATTAAAAAACATCATTAGCCATTGGGGAGAATTTTTTAAAAATTTATTATTGATTTTAGATTTGAGATTTAAACTTATACATTGTAGTTTATATTTTATATAAAATCTTGCTAAATTATTCTGTTCTGCTGCTATATAAAAAAATTTGGGATTTTATTACTCTTCTTATAAATAGCAACACAAAATAAGTCACATTCCAAATGAATAGTTACAGTTGGGAAAAGTCAATATATTAAACTAACATTTGCAGAAATGCTTAGATTTATTTCTCCTTTAGAGAATTCTCCTTCAAGAATCTTGATCTGGAAGCAATTATATTTTTTATTAAAATGAAGCGACAGTATTATTTCTAATCAGCAAACAGATCACAGCATGAAAGAGCACATTAAATTCTAATTTATAAATCATACGCCATGCTAAACATTCACTGTCACAAAAGGGCAGAACAGAACTTATGCTGGAATAATAAAACACATCCATAGAAAACAATGAACTAATAAGTGTTCTCAGTCTATCAAAGCATCTACTAATTCCTATAATGTATTCTCATAGAATGGGCAGAAATCACACAGTTTTTGGTTTATGAGTATTACAGATAAACTAGGTTTATACAGTATGAAATCCATGTTTTATTATAACTTTAATCAAGTCGTTTTTAACTCATGACAACCCCTGTAGGCTGGGTCACGTATTGCAAAAAAGCTTTGCAGTTTTTTCTCTTGCAGATTGTTTCGAGCTTCAAAAGGAGTGACAAATATAAAGGATGCATGTATACAGTACTTCTCCATTCTGCTAAATCCACTCCTGGCTTTGGCTAAAAATGCAGAAAAATCTGCATCAAAAAATGTGTGGCCGTAGCTTTAGACTTCAATCACATACAGTTTTATCCTGATATTTACATAGGGTTACACAGGGAGAGTATTGGGACTTGTTAGATTGTTATTTGGATCAGTGCTCTTACTCGACCTAGTGATCACCAGTTGGCTTTTTTGTGTGTCTATAAAAAATGTCAGACCCAGAGCATGCAACATTTTGAAAAAAAATTCCAAAGAAGCAAAAACACCAGAAAATGTTCAAAATGGCAAGAAAAAGAAATGCAGTGTAAGTAAGGCTGGGTTCACATCTGCATAGGAGACTCCATCGCAGAGATTTTCTCCACCGCTTTCAGTTTTGGAATGATAGACACCCGGCAGACCCCATTATAGGCAATGGGGTCTGTTGGACTCCATGTGTAACCGCTGTTGTAGCAGTCCAGCTGTCCATCGTTCAGATCCCCCCATGAACCCATACGACGGACAGCCCAGCACTAGAGTCAACTTAGCGTAAAGCAATCCATAGTTTCATATTCAATCACCTGTAACATGTATTTTTAAAGGCAATTTTTGAAATAAAAAAAAATCAAGAAATCCATTCATTTATACCAAAGTGTAGGAATGCTTTAAAGGGGTCTCAAAAGATTTGGAATACATGGCTGTTTCTCTATGGTCCAGGTGCTATATGGGGCTTTGTAGCTAACCACATTTCAAAAGAAACAGGCAAAACTACAATAATATAATAAAGAGCGAAGTTAAGACTGTATTATGGAGGCCCCAGACAATGTCATGCAATGTACATAGAGCCCCATAATACCAGATCTATGCACATGGTCAATATCCAACATGACTATGTACACAAGATGGTCACACGTAGCAGATTACACAGGGCATATAATAATAATATGTAGACCTCTTAAATGTGGAATTGTTAAATCAATTGCTCTTTTTTAATAGACCTTGTTATTATTGACCAGCAAGTCTTCAATGACCATAAGGATGTCAGTTCTCATCTATCAGCTCACCATAGTTACACGAGAGCGGGTCTTAGTGGGCGCTGTTGTTGGCTGCAGTTTGGTAGTCCAGTGTGATTAAGTCCTGATGTGCTAATACAAGTGATTGATAGTGTTTGTTTTATGGTGACTGAGACCTTCTGCGGGTCTTTAATAGTTCATGTAAATTTTTCTAATAAGCCACTTTGCTTTTCGCTGTAACATGAAACAGTCAATTTATTTAACCACTTACCGTCTGCCCATTGACTTTAGGCGTCTGGGCCGTCGGCAATTAACTCTGCAAGGTCGTACCTGTACACCCTCGCAGAGTTACAAGCTGGACAAGATCATGCAATAGCAGGATCAGGGGGAGGGGCAGCTGTCAGTGACAGCCGGACATCCCAAAGAGAAGGCAGGGGCAGTTTGTTACGGTTGTTAAAGGGAGTATGTCAGCAGAAAATTACACAGTTAGCACTGACATGTTTCTTATGTAGGACCGCTGCTCCATACTTATAAAAATCGGACTTTAATCCCTATGCAAATGAAATTGGGCTTTAGGGGCGTCTCTTTACATCTTCATAAATCATATATCTTTTCATAAGTGTCTCGCTCCCTTTGTCTTGGATCCTGCTTTACTACATGAATATATTAAGACTGGTGTATTGTACGCCATTCTAAATAAGTGACACAACTAGCGTACAATACGCCAGTCTTAACAAATTTCTCTTATGTCAATTCAGGTAGTAAGGCAGGATTCTTTGCAAAGTCATCAATAGAAAAAAAATAGTAAATTAATTAGTTAATTTTTAATTTTAATTAGTTAATTTTAATTAATTTTCATTAAATTAATTAAAATTAAAATTAGTGGGGCACTACTGTGTATACAGAATGAATTTATTAAAACCTACATGAAATGCGTTTTGGGGGTCCACCCCCTTTATCAAGCCCCTCAAAGAGGGTGGACACCTGAAACATGTTGCCTTGTATGTCAGCCTTTATGTATGCTTTGATAAATTGACTCTGTACACAGAGTCGGGCCCCACTAACCCCGTTTTTTCTATCCATGACTTTCTCTTGGCTCCTGCCTTACTACTTGAATTGACATAAAAGAAATTGGGATAAATTTATTAAGACTGACGTATTGTACGCCAGTCTTAATAAGCAACATGACTGGTGCAGGGAGTGATTTATGATTTATAAAGATGTAAAGGTTCTCCCCTAAGGTGAATTTTCTGGATGCTGCCGTACTTCACTTTGCTTTTTTCATTGTAACCATGGCTGGAGAGGGCAGCACCTTCAGTGTACAGTGCGGAGCTGAGCACGCTGGTCAGTTGTGTCGCTTGGTCTAACTATTGATCCTGCAGTTTCTTTGCCCGATAGATGAGATCTGATCTGACATGAGTGTGTGGCTGTATTGTGTTCATTTTCTACACCAAGGAACGACCGACATTCTTCTCTTTTTGTTGTTTCAGCTTCATGCAACACTTGTCATTCAAGCCATAGAAGGAACTAAATCTTAGGACCGAACCAATTAATACAGGTGTAATAATAGATAAATAAATAGAAATAAAAATCTTGTGCACCTCAATAAACTATTTTCAGGTCTATATGATTATTTGATGCATTAATAAAGATGAAATACAATTTCCTTTACAGAGCTCTAAAAGAAGCTTTCAAGAGCGGCACTTAGGAGACGAGACACGACTACTGGCAAGAAACACCTGGTTTTTCCTTTTCAAAGTAAACATGAATATAAAATATTCAGGCCACACTGCTTTTAACGTCCTCCAGCCAGCGTTGGTTTCCCTCATAACCCCTTCCAGAAGCTCAGAAAATAATATTTTAATATTTATTGCAAATGAAGTAAACCATGAATTAAACATTAAACATTATATATATTTTATTCTGCAAAACTCTATATCCTGCGCTAGTGGGGAATAAAAGCCCAAAACTTCTCCGTCTGTCAGTGATTCCCTATTTTACCACATTACGTATTCCAAGAGACCACTGAAGAAAAGCTTGAAAAGAAAAGAAGTATAAAATCCAGAAAGTAATTATTTTCAGATATTTCATGAATACATTGTATATGCCGCACCTATTCTACCAAGCTCATCTCTAAAGTGAGTCCTTACACTTTTACAATGTATCATTTATGGGTCCAAAGTTCTGTCCAGATTCATTTCTTAGTATATTTTTAGCTCCATCTCCCCCAACTAGGCATATTTGGAACGCACATCATCCTGTTGTCTGCAGTCACCGGTAGAGGGAGTCTAGGAGTGACAGATGCACCAACATTCAGCAAGCTATGCTATTAACCTTAGAGGGAACTTTTCACCAGATTTGGACACCTAAACCAACATGTTTTTTTTAAAACCGCTGGGGTTTACTGCCCCAAACCTAGTAACCCTGTACCAATTCGTACATACATTTTGTGACTTATAAAGATTTAAGGCATCCCGGACTAATTTTTGGCTGTTTCCAGCATAGGTGTACTGAGCTTTTGAAGCCAAGGGTGCTACACTGTGACATTTATAGGTCCAAATTTGTGTCTGATTCCAGGGCTGTGCAGTCAGCAAGTCAAACCAGCAACTCCAACTCCTTTATTTTTCTACAAGCCAACTCCAACTCCGACCCTAGCTTCATAAATGGTTGACAGCTATAGTCAGACAGAAGCAGTAAAGATCCAGCTGATCCAAAGCTGGTCCCGACTCTGATTCCACATCCCTGGCCGATTAATTTCTTAATATATCGTTTTAGCACCAAATCCCTTGAATAGACCAAGATTTAATGCATAACTGCAGTCATCTGCAGTCACTACTAGAGAAAGTAAGGAAGTTGAGATATAGCAACGTTTGGCAAGTTATGGTATTAACTGGAAGGAAACCGGTCACAAGATTTGGGCACCTAAACCAACATGTCCTTATGCTGTTGGGGTAACCAGGTAACATGGTGCCAATTTGTATCTTCCATCGTAGGAACGTTGCACTGATTACATTGTGCATGATGGGTGAAAACTCATCTCTGACACTTCTTAAACTAGTAAATGAAGGCACAAATCAGAACCAAGGTACGAGCTTTGGGACCCCCAACCCCAGTAGCGTCCTTCTTTCTCTGTCCTTTGGCTGGACATGTCCATATATATGTATCACATGATATGCTGCACACTCCAGCAGTCCCCATTCACATGAATAGATCGGTGTGTGCTATCTAACCAGCTCCATTCAAAACTTGGGTGCAAAACTGTAATACACAGTACAACCACTGGGTGGCCACACATAGGCACATATAGGATACACATCTTATGACAAAGTATCACAAAATCTAGTTTTGTTTTTTTTTGTTTTTTTTTTTATGCTGATCATGTTGAGTCAAGGGGAATAGTAAGAAGAGACACACCCAGAGTATGAGGCTCCGATGTGGCACTGATACAAAAATCCTGTTTTTTTACAAAAAAAACTTCTTATTTGAGATATTACTGGGTAGAACAGAATCCCCTTAAGCAATCTTTCTCCAAACAAGGCAAACAAGAGCACAATATATAAGACATCAGCTCTACCCCTTTATGGCAATATAAAAAATCTATTTTTAGATACAAAATTGACTGGAACAGCTTTAAAAATCTGTCCCACAGAGTTCTCTCTGTGTCAATCCTCTTTACAGACTTCTTCAACTTTATATTAGCCCCATCCACAAACCTAACCATGTCGACAGCATTTGGGATGACTTGGCAAATCATAAAAAACTTCCAAAACTAGAATAATTAAAGGGGTTGTCCGAGACCCAAGTATAATGTAAACTGATGACCTACTGAAGTGAATGGGAGCAGAGCTGCATTTCCCCAGTGCCACTGCTACAGTATATGCTGTATAGAGTGTACCGAGACATAAACCATAGTAGTGGCGTCTGAGAACTACAGCTCTGCTCCCATTCACTTCATTAATCACTACCTTGTATATGGCTTCCATCAGCTGATTACTGAGGGGTCTGGATGTTGGACCCCCACCAATCTGATACTGATGACCTCTATAGGTCATCACATTAATGCCACACCAAAGGACTAAATAACAAATTCAGCTCTGCTACATCTGTTAAATTACTGTCTTGGCTGTGTGCAGCTAACAGGTGCACAATAACCCATTTTTCATTATGTGGCAAACTATACACATGAAATCTGTGCTAAATTACTAAGCAGGCCGGTTTAATTAGGCATGGTCCATAAATATGACAACATATTTCGAAAGCAGCCTTGTACTCGCACAGACTAAAAGAATAATTTCGGAAGACTCCACACGCAATTATTTCTGCCTTATTATAGAAGCTAAAGGAAATTTGTTTCAAGTTATGCAAAGCAGATGCTTATAAAATATTGATGAAACAGACTTAAAGATACCCAGAAATGCAAAAATGTATAATTCAGAAGCCTACGGCAAGTGCCCACTGAGAAACAGGCTCCAAAAATTTGCACTCCCCGTGGCAAAGAGTTGAGTCACCAAGGTTTTATTTTGTCTTGACACTTATTAGGAATACTACACCTTTGTCACCAACATATAGTAAGTGTAAGTTACAGAGACGTAAAACAAGAGTACAAGAAACAGATCTGGTCCACTGAAGACCTTCGAGAATGTTTCCCATGAATTGCCATTCTCAGCTAGCATTGTCTCATTATCTCGCAGCACCACAGAAGCTGATATATTGTCACTAATAGGCTGTTTCCCATCTCATGCTTGTCATAATATCCGCTCTGTAACTTGTCATCTGCAGATTGTGCTGTGACTAGTTTATGTATAGTATAGCGAGTCCTCATACCTCACCTGGAATGAAGGTCCATCGTATCCAGATCCATAATGACTACATTGAAGGTTCTTCCATAGATCTGTACTCAGCAAATTATCTCAAAACCTGTCTTCTTCTCCCGTTCTCTGGCACAAGTGATTGCCCCTTGGTCCATATTAGCACTAACAAGCCAGCGAATACATAATAACACTAAGCAATGTCAGTCCAGATGACACCATCACTACTGCGGAATTGGCAGTAAGCATTGGCCCTAGAGATGGAGAGTGACCTGGGAAGGTTCCTTAGATGTAATGACCTCAGTATAAGGAATATGGATCCTAAAGTTAAAGCTATAGCAATGAGCCAACGTCACAAGTTGTTGTCCAGAACTAGCATAACTTGGTATATTAATGGGGTATTCCCATCACTTTTCTGGGCATGACATGTTAGGAACTTATCTAGACTTGAATTCTGGACCCTGTTTAATGTTGCAGCCCTTGCCACTCTGTTACAGGGCATTTGGTTTGCTCTGACTTTGCCCAGCATATTGTTCAATGATCCATGGTTTTAGTTCTTCCTGTTGCCTCATTATTTTGTCTTTGCCTCGTTGCGATTCAGAACTTGGACCTATCTAAGCCTGCACCCTGAACTTTGAGATTTGATATGACCCCTGAATATGGGTGGGTATTTTGTGGGTGGGTACCTTGTGGATGGGTACCTTGTGGATGGGTACCTTGAGTCCTTCACTTGGATTTGCATTCTGTAACAGTAATCTGAGCTTGTATCCTAAAATCTGTATCATTCATATAGCTGGAGATCTGTAGTTGAGCCTGTATCTTGAAACGTGAAACTTGTCTTCATACCCTGGAATCTGTGTCTAGAGTCCTTGGATCTACTGTTCCTCCTATAACCTAAGATCAGCTATTGCTGCTACAACCTTGCCTCAGCAATTCCTGCTGCAACCTCAGCTCTGCCATGCTCTGCCATGTTGCAGTTGAACTCAGCTATGTTAACAGTATGCTTGTTTGTCATTTTACATAGTAAGCTCTGCTATAATGTGACTTTCTTTGTATTAAATCTGTGTAGTTTGCCTCGCCTATTGTACCCCATTTCTAAGAACCACCAGTGGTGTGGTGTTAGATGACCGGCTTTCTTGTAAACAAAAACATGATTTGTGATACTCTGTCCTAAGATGTCTAAATGTGTCTATGGAAGAGTGTCTATGTGCAGCCACCCAGTGGTCATGTTGTGAGTTGCGGACTGTTAAGTGGTTTGCATCTTGCATTTCTTTTATTGGATTTGTCAAACAAATTTAGTCTACACATACAGTCCATCTCCAAGCAGAGACATAAGGAACATACAGTATGAGTTGTTAATGTATAATGGATAAGCCAGACAAGCAAGAAGGACTACAGGGTATATAAGGTTCATGGGTCAACTGGTAGGGTGTATGTGAAGTATCCTCTATGAGGTAGGTTTCACTGAAAAACTAATGAAGGATTTTGTTGAATACAGGGATTTTTCAATAGAAACAGAACTGAGAACTCACGAATTCCACTGCTGGTTGCCCTCCATTAGAGGGCATTATGGGAAAGGAGCTGGGGAGCTCATGCGCCCTCTATTGGATGTAACAAATCCTCAATTTGCTTTTGACTCACCGAGCCTTGAGACAGCAAAAGGGATTTTAGCCAAGCCAATTTCACTTATCTGCATACAGCGCTGTTTCCGGATCGTTGTCCTTCATCGGTACAGAGCAAAGTGAATTGGCTGGCTTAGTGGGAGGCAATGAGTGGGTTAGGGACAAGAATCTCTCACATTGAGGAGAGCACCAGTAAAGGTGTGTAGAGATTTTAATTGCCTTTTGCCCTCTACTTAGCATCTACATATCACAAGGCATTATGGGAAAGGAGCTCATGAACCTCTGTGGACTCTTTGAAGTGCTTGTCATTGTTAATATGATATAATTTGCCCAGAAGTCTCCAAGGTCCTACAGCTACAAGACACTGGTCTGTGAATACTATACCAGAATAGCAGCTGCTCCTACCCAACGTCTGCCCTTTTATCCCTATCCAGTGGTGCCAACATATGGGTAGCCTGGTCTAATCCATCTTCTGTTACCACCATACAAATCATTCTATAGACACAGATAATATGCCACTATGTAACTGCACTCGGTGTTCTATGTCCTCCATATGGGCAGCATGATGGCTCAGTGGTTAGAACTGTGCTAAGTCCACATTAGGAGTTTCCATCTACTGTAAAAACTCTAACCAATGGCGTTCACTATTGTAGCTGGTCTTACAAGCATTACAATTGAAGACATGGATAGACCACTCTCTATAAGACATTCAGCAGTGCATTGGTACGTACTACAGTAGGGCAGCAACCTGAGAAAATCACTACTGGGAAGAGAATTGTTTGCAAGGATTTGGCTTTTTAGTGGTTTCCACTTGACTATGAGTCACTATGAAATCTCTGCATTATCATCGGCTATGAGGTCATCCAAAAAGCTTCCTGTCCATTGTAAATTGCCTCAGAAAACCATGTTTTGGTAGGATAAAAGCTTCGTCCACTGTAACATGAGGAGAACATCAGTCAATACATTTTAATAATTTAGGAAATGTTATCAAATTAAGATTTCTGTCTTCAAATAACATTTTAACGCTATGCCACATAGGCCATATAATCTGCCATGTGTTCTGCTTACTTCTATGGTATAATTTATATATCAATGATATATTGTATTGTACTTTATATTGCCCTGGACTACACCAACAAAGCAGTTTCAATGAGATTCCTGGCTAAGGCTATTTTTGCAAGTAAAGTGACACAAGTTTGCAGGATATGACTACACACAAGGGCAGATTTACTTATGGAAATTTGCCATAATTCTGGGGCAAAAATGCCATTCATGTCTCTCTGTGTGGGCGCGAGGCTTAGCGGAAAAGGGACAGGGCTTGTTGGAAAAGAGGCAGGTTTTAAACTACAACACAGTGACCATAAAATGCCACTTTTTGTCAGAAATTAATCCAGTTATTGGACAGCTTGAAGATACAGCAGATCTCTCATCCAGGATTGGTCACTGTGATAAATCTAATAGGCTGTTAGCACTATTAGATACATACAATACACTTATATATACATATATATTACATATGCTATAGGTCTCAATATTAATTATATTAGGCAATACATGCACAAAACTTATGTACAGTATGTTTCAATTTCTCATACAACAATTTCAATGCAATTTTGTAATATGACAGCAAAACCCTTGACAGGCTGAAATACACATCACAACCTCTGGGTGGCCACACATACTGTAAATACAACATACATGAGCATAACTACCAGGGTAGTAGACATAGCAGTGCTACAGGGCCCAACATCTAAGGGGCCCATTTCCACAGAGACCTAGGGTGCAGTTACTGATAAATATGGATAATAGTATTAGATGTGGAAAACTGACGGCACCTCCATTACATTACTGGGAAATCATAATGCCTGCATGTGACATCATTATAATTACTTTCTTCATATGCTGTGATGTCACAGTGTACACAATCATCTTTATGTGTGTGAATTAACCCTGTGCTGTGATGTCATAGTGCGCACAGTGCACATAGTGGAACCTGCACTTGGAAATCACTGTGTATATTATCCCTGTACTGTGACATCACTGTGTTTATTATCCCTGTACTGTGACATCACTGTGTATATATTATCCCTGTACTGTGACCTCACTGTGTGTATTACCCCTGTACTGTAACATCACTGTGTGTATTATCCGTGTACTGTGACATCACTGTGTATATTATCCCTGTACTGTGACATCACTGTGTGTATTATCTCTGTACTGTGACATCACTGTGTATATTATCCCTGCACTGTGACATCACTGTGTATATTATCCCTGTACTGTGACATCACTGTGTGTATTATCCCTGTACTGTGACATCACTGTGTGTATTATGTCTGTACCGTGACATCACTGTGTACATTATCTCTATACTGTAACATTACTGTGTATATTTTCTCTTTACTGTGACAATACCATGTTTATTATCCCTGTACTGTGACATCACTGTGTACATTATCCCTGTACTGACATCACTGTGTGTATTATCCCTGTACTGACATCACTGTGTGTATTATCCCTGTACTGTGACATCACTGTGTACATTATCCCTGTACTGTGACATCACTGTGCACATTATCCCTGTACTGTGACATCACTGTGTGTATTATCTATGTACTGTGACATCACTGTTTGTATTATCTCTGTACTGTGACATCACTGTGTGTATTATCTCTGTACTGTGACATCACTCTGTGTATTTTCTCTGTACTGTGACATCACTGTGTACACTATCCCTGTACTGACATCACGGTGTGTAATATCTCTGTACTGTGACATCACTGTGTGTATTATCCCTGTACTGTGACATCACTGTGTGTATTTTCTCTGTACTGTGACATCACTGTGTGTATTTTCTCTGTACTGTGACATCTCTGTGTGTATTATCCCTGTACTGTGACATCACTGTGTGTATTATCCCTGTACTGTGACATCACTGTATATATTATCTCTGCACTGTAACATCACTGTGTATTATCCCTGTACTGTAACATCACTATGTATTATCCCTGTACTGTGACATCACTGTGTACACTATCCCTGTACTGACATCACTGTGTGTATTTTCTCTGTACTGTGACATCACTGTGTATATTATCCCTGTACTGTTATGTCACTGTGTGTATTATCCCTGTACTGTGACATCACTGTGTGTATTTATCCCTGTACTGTGACATCACTGTGTGCATTATCCCTGTACTGTGACATCACTGTGTGTATTATCCCTGTACTGTGACATCACTGTGCGTATTATCCCTGTACTGTGACATCACTATGTGTATTTTCTCTGTACTGTGACATCACTGTGTGTATTATCCCTGTACTGTGACGGATGGAAAATTGTGTTCTGTTTTGTTTAAAGCTGTACATCTTGCACCACAAATCTCTGCATATGTTGAGCCAAGAGGAAAAGTAAGGAACGACACATCTGTATCCAAGGTTGTTAAGTTTTTATTGTGGACTCGATGGAGCACTAACAATAGTTGTATTTACACTGTGAGTGAATTAATAGGTTTACTTATGTGTATTTTTGTGGATAATTTCTTTTGATTTTTTTTTTTCTTTTTTCCAAACTGCCTCACATACACAAACTTGTCAGCCATAAGCAGCAGCTGACATTACAAAGTCCCTAGGTGAAGATAAAAGCAGGATTTCCTTTTTAGGAAAGGAAAATAAACAAGGTTGAGAGTTTTCCTTGCAGAATTTTCTGTATGCTCCTGAGGAGGCTGTAAGAGCAGAAGGAAGTCTGGACACATGAGCACTGCACACTTGTAGGAACTCTCCTTCCTGCCTGCATCACGTATACACTGTATCCACCTTGTCTCTAGTTCTTTCAACACACTTCACCCATCAAGCTGGTCTGGAATGGTATATACATGATCAATGTATCCTCTGCCTGCTGTAACTTCACAACTCACAGTCCCAGAAGTGAAGAACACAATACAGCCCAGCCATGTGGGTGAAGCCAGTGACAACTTCTGATCAAAGAAGCGGCTGGCTTTTCTTTTTTTTTTTTACCATTTACAATATTGCATTAAAGGAATACAGTCAGCAAAATGACAATGAGCGCCTAGTTTACATCAGTTTTATATTAAAGGGAAATTCTGGTGACATAATGAGTGTGTGGTTAGATACATAGATAGATAGATAATATATCCATAGATAGATAGATAATAGATAGATAGCAAGATAATAGATGAATAGTTAGATAGATAATAGATAAATAGATCGATAGATAGATAGATAGATAGATAGATAGATAGATAGATAGATAATATATCCATAGATAGATAATAGAAAGATAGATAGATAATATATCCATAGATAGATAATAGGAAGATAGATAGATAGATAGATAGATAGATAGATAGATAGATAGATAGATAGATAGATGATAGATAGGTAAAAGATAGATAGCTAGATAATAGATGAATAGATAGATAGATAATAGATAGGTAGATAGAGAGATAGATAATAGATAGCTAGCTAGATAATAGATGAATAGATAGATAGATAATATATTGATGGATAGATAATAGATAGCTAGATAATAGAACAATAGATAGATAATTATCTATCTATTATAATAGAAACAGATAGATAGATAGAGAGACTTAAGAAAGAGATAATGAGAAAGAAAGAAAGAAAGAAAGAAAGAAAGAAAGAAATGCAATAGAAGGACAGGTTACAGAGTGATTCATACAAATGTATGGAAGACGGATAACAAATGGATGTATGGATAGATAGATAGATAGATAGATAGACAAAAAGACAGACAATGGAAAGATAGATAGCTAGATAGGATGATGGATGGATAGATAGACAAACAGACAATAGATAGAAAGATAGATAGACAGGATGATGGATAGATAGATAGATAGACAGACAGATAGACAAACCGACAGAAAGACAGGCAGATTGACTGACAGAGAGACAGAGAGGTAGATAGATAGGTAGATAGATAGATAGATAGATAGATAGATAAAAAGACAGACAATATAAAGATAGATAGCTAAATAGTATGATGGATGGATAGATACATGGATAGATAGACTGACAGACAGATAGATAGATAGACAAAGAGATAGACAATTGATAGAAAGATAGATCGATAGATAGACAAACCAACAGAAAGACAGACAGACAGAGAGAAATCACCATTCAGATGCACCATTGTTCTGAAAGGACATGTGAGCCTCTCTGCTACCGGAGCAAAGGAGGGAAAGGGTCCTGGGACTGCACAACCCTGGGCTACCCCTAAGTTTGCCCTTTAAGACTGTGCCCCAATATGTGCCAACAAGACATGAAGAGAATAAGGAAAAAAAAAAGAAAAAGAATGCTAAAATGAGAAAACAATCAAATACACCAATATTATTACTAAATCACCACAACACGGCACTTCATTCATTAGGATATCATTAGCATACATGTATATATTTATATGTTTATTTTTCTACACAAGTTTTTTTTTTTTTTTTACATCCATTTCCTACAGAAAAAATGCCAAGGAAAATTACTAGTATAATATTTCTGTTATTTGCAGTTTACTCTGAATGTACTTCTGTTCTTTATTTTAGAGAAGTTATTAGATTATAATTATAGCGGAAAATGCTAATTACAAGTATAGAAGAAGGTGATTACATTATAACTACCCTTGTGAACACCCCCGGCCTGCCTAATGACTCCGAGTGTGAGCTGCATCACTACGAGGTGACTTCATACCAGGAAATGTGCACTACTTAATGCATTTCTTATTAAATTGAAGAGTAACAAAGTCTCACTCACACAAGAACCTTCCCAGCACTCATCTAATTACATTCTCTTTAGCTTCCAGTCCTATTTATTGCCCTATATCTTAGATTAAGGATATTCTGCCAGATTCCACTCAGGAGATGGAAAAGTATATAAGATGCTTTCCATTCCAGACTAAACGGAACATCCCTATGTCAAAAGATTATGTGGCTTTAATATTGAATTATCAGCGGTATTTCCTGAGGCATTTCCCTAATAGAGGCCTGTTATGTATACTATATATTGTATATTGTATAGTATATATATATATATATACTGTATAGTAAACAGACATAACATTCCAATGACACCCTATGGATATATTTAGAATATGCACACAAAGCTTTCTCGCTTCATACATTGAACATAGTTTAATAGGCTCTCCAGGACCAATATATTGTTGACCTATAGTATCCTTAGAATAAGATCAGAGGGGTCCCGCACCCAGGACCCCGCAGATTAGCTGTTTGAAGAGTCCGCAGAGTCTCCACTGAATACCAAGAACAGTCTCATACCTATTGTAGGGATTGTTCTTGACAATAATTTGACATTACTATAAGTTATTTGGCGTCTGTCGGGCTCCCCCCATATTCATCATGCAATGGATCTGGCTTCTGTTATTGATGGCAGCCACAACACAGATGTGAACAGGGCCTTATACATTGCTGCATCAAACACTTCCTGTGGTTTTTATTTTACAAGGATTGAAACTATTGTAACTATGTTCCTGAATGTATTCTTCCAGGGAAAAGTTTCTGAGCCAAACCCTTTATGTATTGCTTAGAGGGTTACGGCTTATAAATACTGTACCTTAGTGGTCGATATATATAGGTTTGTGGTAGAAGTTAATCAATTCTTCCTTATGTGCTTCCCTTCCAGTCTTTGTGTTGACTCTATTTATAGTCACATTAGTTACTTATAAATGGAAAAACAGCCAAGGTTACTCTTTACGCTGGAGCTATTTTCATCCCTCCGGCATCTCGCAGGCCTTGACTACCTTCCTCTTCCACTTTCTGGCATGCAGAGCTGTAGTTCCCACCCAGCAGTCTTCCCTCTTCTCTCTGCTCATTGCCATGCATGTATATATCACTTTCCACAAGTGAATAACGTCTTACAACTCTCTTAGGAATATAAATCTTTACTTCCTAAACCTATTAAAAAATAAAAATATCTTTGCCCAGGTGTCTGTTTCATGTGCACCACCATACAGTTTTTTAGCTGCCTTAGGCTGGGGCCACACATTGCGAAAACTAAATGTTTTGGCCTTTGCAGAAACGCAACGGAAAAAAAATGTTACATTTTACAGTCCCAGCAAAGTGAATAGTATTTTATTTAATCTGGGGCTGTGGCGTTGGAGTTGTAGCGTCAGATAGTTTGGGGTGGAGTTGGAAAGAAGTTACTGACTGCAGCTTCAAAATAAAATAATTTGTAGTTTTTAGGAATATTATACAATTCGATATTATGTAATGAATTACATCATTTGTTACATATTTACTTCCTTAGCAATTCGATCAGCAGATTTTCCGTGATTTAGAGGAGCTTTACTCTCTACTTCTTCTGACCATGGCTGTCAGCCATTTATGAAGGTGTCGAAATTGGAGCCGGAGTCGGAGTCACAGTCACAGTCAGAGTCGGGCTGTGAAACAGGTCGGAGTTGAAGGTTTGGCCTACCAAATGCACAGCCCCGAAAAAACGCTGCAGAAGACGCAACATTTACAAGAGTGTATAGACTTATATAGGAGGAGGCAAAATGCCAAACACAGCAGAAAAGCAGGAACCAGCACAAACATTTTTCCAGCACTGTTTTCACTTCCTGTGGCTTTAGCCTAAAAGAGATTCTTCGGAATTATACTTTGGTGTCATCCTATTGGATAAAGGGGTATTTTTAATTCTTACATTTATGGCATCTCCTAAGGATTGTCGGGAGCAAAGGGGGCTCTTCACTGAATACCAAGCACAGCGCCACACGTTGCATAGAGGCTGTTCTCGGTATTGCAGGTCATCCACATTTATTTGAATGAGACTGAGCAGCTGTTGTACCATGTGACCAATGAATGTGATGTCATGGGCACAGGGAAGAGGCTGCAGCACTTGGTAGTAGGGATCCCAAGTGTCATACCCCCATAGATCACATATCAATGACCAATCCTAATGACAGGCCATCAATGTAAGTCCCAGAAAACCCCTTTAACATGAACATTAAGGAGATGAGATATGTTCTTAGGACCTTGGAGACAACTATTTGGCAAATATTTTTAGTGATTTTTTAGGATTCTGCTAATGTAAATTGTCTGGAGAATAAAACCGACTACTCAGTGTGTCCGCTGCATTCAGGGGTTATGTTATAGTTTTTTAGATTATTAATGTGCATAAAATTTGGAAAGAGTTCTGAGCCATCAAGTTAGTTATTTTGCTATGGGAACACATGCTTTATGCATTTATTGAATTAATCTGAATTGTCCCTTTAAATCTATTCCAAACCATATATTGAAACGCGACAACGTAAATATGGCTAAAAAGCAAATCAAGCATATAATTAATCAAATTTAATCCAGATTCTACTTTGTGCCGGGCACCACTGTGCCTGCTACAATGTAACACAAGGTGGGCACTGAGTCATACACTATGTGTAACAAGCAGTCTCCGCAAACAGCTCCCAAGAGTGGGATAAGAAAATATATTTAGAGAGATTGGAGAAAGAAAAGCCAAAGCATGACGACACAAACAAATACAAAACAGAAAAATTGTCACTTAAAGGAGAATTCCATTTAGGAGGGAATACAGATGCAGCAGAGCTGAGTGTGTGTGCAGCAGTATTACTATACTGTGATACATTCCTGAGTAAAGATCAGCAGGTTTACATACAATCCTACATATAGCCATACGTCATGAGACTGTAATGTGTTGTAGCACATGACAAATTCAGCTCTGCTACATCTGTAAAGCTACAAAATGTCCATGTGTAAAAAATATAGTCAGTGACTTTGCCTTGGCAAGGAACCTTTTGAAAGGCAGAGGGAGACTAAATTACTGTAGTTCCCCTTTAAATTAAATATTATACATGCGGTATTAAAAAGTAGGTCCATTGAAACTTCCTATTGCTTTGCTGTTTTATTCCCTTTTACCTGGGCAGATATTTTAAGTTTTTATCAGGTGCTCGTGGGATCAGACCATCTGCTGCAGCTACAGATATCCCTGGTGAGAACCATCAAAATCCTGTTTAATGTATCACATGTTACCAATATACAGCGTGCCATGTACAGGCGGAATCATCAAATACATTAGCATGCTATATAGAACACATTTAACCCCTTCAGGACTAGGCCAATTTTTGTATTTCTGTTTTTCCTCTCTGCATTCAAAGAGACATATATATTTTTTTATTTTTCTGATCACAGAGCTGGAAAAATTATACTTTGTAATGGCAGCATTTAATATTCTGTACAATGTACTGTAAAGGTGGAATCAAATTCAGAATGGGGTGGAATTGGAAAAAAAACCCTGCAATTTCTTATGCAGATCAATGTGATAATGGTGATACCAAATTTATATTTTTTATTTTGTGTTTGAATACATAACTGAAAAGAAATTTCTTTGTGCCACCATAATATGACACACGCAAATTTTTATTGATATCATGTTGGGGAATGTCTGACTTTTGGACATATTTTTATTCATTTTTTTAGAGAGAAAGTTGTGAATAAACGTCGATTTGGCCATTTCGATTTACCATATGTGATAATTTTATTATATTTTGGCCATTTTTAAATGTGGGGACAGCTAATGTGTTTATTTATTATGATATGTGATCTAGGAAAAGGGCATGACATTAAAATTTTTATATTTTGAGGGTTTTTTAAAAAAAATTTTTTTTTTGAATTTTTGAACTCTGGAGAGTCTGATCACTCATACAATACACAGCATTACAGCTGTATTGCAGTATATTGTAAAATTAATTGTTCAGTAATAACAGACCCGGGAGCCTTGAAGAGAGGGAGGCAATGGAGTTGGATTATATAATATAATAGTATAGCATAGTATAGTACTACTAAAAATATTACTACATTTTGAAGGCCCGTAGACATGGAATCCAGATAATCTACATAAGAAGACTAGAGATGAGCATTATTACAGTATATCTATGTAAAGCAGAATAATGCTTTCTTCTCCAGCTGTTGCCTTCTCATAGGGTAAAATGGACCACCATGTAAATTGAGAGGGGAGTGAAATCATGTTCCCTTTTCATACTGCAAAGCTCGTAATACATGCCCCAATTGTCAATCATTACACACTTATAAAATATGTCCTCTTATGTCCCCTATGTCCACATAAAAATAACCATTATCCATGTGCCCTTTTACTTGTCTAGCAGAATAACATTGGTAGCAAAGGGCTCCATAATAAGGTTACAATTCTTGCCAGGCCCCTGCTGATCTCTACTTCTACCTCTACACACAAGAAATGCCTGCTCAGCCAATCACTGGTAAGGCAGGTCACTGCTGTAGACAGTGATTGGACGACTGGGCTTGTCCAAATAATGTCTATTTGGAGGAACATACTCAGATAATAGAGACTAGAGGGGGAAACTTAGCAACATGGGAATGGTACAAGCAGGGGATCAGTGAGACAAGTATTTTTTTTGTTTGTTTTAGCCCACTCTTACCTGTTTTTATATAAAAAAAAAAAAATACAATATAATAAACTACAGAATAAAATAATACAACAGCATAAACTAAACTAAAGAATAAAATAATACAACGACATACACTAAAGAATAAAACAAGACAACTACATGAACTATATTATAGAATAAAATAAGACAACTACAAAAACCAAACTAAAGAAATAAAAATATACAACTACATAAACTAAAGAATAAAATCAGACAACTACATAAACTAAGCTATAGAATAAGACAGCTACAACAACCAAACTACAAAAAACAAAGTAAAGGATAATATAACTGTATAAACTAAACTAAAGAATAAAATAAGACAACTGCATAAACTAAATGAAATATACTTTAAGACAACTACCTAAACTAAAGAATAAAATTCAACATAAAATAATCTAAAGAATAAAAAAATACTGAATAAAAAGTCAGTGACATAAACAGTCTGTAACCTCTATTATATTTATATAGAGCCACAGAACAGCCCACTGACTATACTCCTACAGTTTATAGAGTTTATAGGTGTGGTCGTATCATCCGATACATAGTCCACTCAATGCTAAATAATTTCACCATAAACAAGGTGTCCAAGATATGTTACAATGTAACTTGTAATATAATGTAATATAAGAGATGTGAGGATTTAGGACATTCAACATTAAATGCTCTCCAGTGTATTCCTGCCAAACAGTGTTGTATGAATTGAGATATTTTCATGTAATGACACAGAACAGCAAGCACATCATTTGCAGGAAGTAAGAGCCATTCATTTCCAGAATATGTTAGTGTTCCTTCCAGACCCTACAAACAATAAAACAGCAGAAGGTGAACCACAGGAGGTGCCTGCAAGATATTTCCTGCCTCATGCAGCAAAGGGACAATAAGGATAAACTTTGCAGTTGTATGGAAGTAGAGGATTAGATAAAGACACAGAAAAGCCCATAACTGAGCAACTAAAAACAAATGCCCATTGCGAGGAAAGGGGCACTATTATACAGTGCTGGGCCTGATAGGGGCACTATTATACAGTGCTGGGCCTGATAGGGGCACTATTATACAGTGCTGGGCCTGATAGGGGCACTATTATACAGTGCTGGGCCTGATAGGGGCACTATTATACAGTGCTGGTCCTGATAGGGGCACTATTATACAGTGCTGGGCCTGATAGGGGGCACTATTATACAGTGCTGGGCCTGATAGGGGCACTATTATACAGTGCTGGGCCTGATAGGGGCACTATTATACAGTGCTGGGCCTGATAGGGGGCACTATTATACAGTGCTGGGCCTGATAGGGGGCACTATTATACAGTGCTGGGCCTGATAGGGGGCACTATTATACAGTGCTGGGCCTGATAGGGGGCACTATTATACAGTGCTGGGCCTGATAGGGGGCACTATTATACAGTGCTGGGCCTGATAGGGGGCACTATTATACAGTGCTGGGCCTGATAGGGGGCACTATTATACAGTGCTGGGCCTGATAGGGGGCACTATTATACAGTGCTGGGCCTGATAGGGGGCACTATTATACAGTGCTGGGCCTGATAGGGGGCACTATTATACAGTGCTGGGCCTGATAGGGGGCACTATTATACAGTGCTGGGCCTGATAGGGGGCACTATTATACAGTGCTGGGCCTGATAGGGGGCACTATTATACAGTGCTGGGCCTGATAGGGGGCACTATTATACAGTGCTGGGCCTGATAGGGGGCACTATTATACAGTGCTGGGCCTGATAGGGGGCACTATTATACAGTGCTGGGCCTGATAGGGGCACTATTATACAGTGCTGGGCCTGATAGGGGGCACTATTATACAGTGCTGGGCCTGATAGGGGGCACTATTATACAGTGCTGGGCCTGATAGGGGCACTATTATACAGTGCTGGGCCTGATAGGGGGCACTATTATACAGTGCTGGGCCTGATAGGGGGCACTATTATACAGTGCTGGGCCTGATAGGGGGCACTATTATACAGTGCTGGGCCTGATAGGGGGCACTATTATACAGTGCTGGGCCTGATAGGGGGCACTATTATACAGTGCTGGGCCTGATAGGGGGCACTATTATACAGTGCTGGGCCTGATAGGGGGCACTATTATACAGTGCTGGGCCTGATAGGGGGCACTATTATACAGTGCTGGGCCTGATAGGGGGCACTATTATACAGTGCTGGGCCTGATAGGGGGCACTATTATACAGTGCTGGGCCTGATAGGGGGCACTATTATACAGTGCTGGGCCTGATAGGGGGCACTATTATACAGTGCTGGGCCTGATAGGGGGCACTATTATACAGTGCTGGGCCTGATAGGGGGCACTATTATACAGTGCTGGGCCTGATAGGGGGCACTATTATACAGTGCTGGGCCTGATAGGGGGCACTATTATACAGTGCTGGGCCTGATAGGGGGCACTATTATACAGTGCTGGGCCTGATAGGGGGCACTATTATACAGTGCTGGGCCTGATAGGGGGCACTATTATACAGTGCTGGGCCTGATAGGGGGCACTATTATACAGTGCTGGGCCTGATAGGGGGCACTATTATACAGTGCTGGGCCTGATAGGGGGCACTATTATACAGTGCTGGGCCTGATAGGGGGCACTATTATACAGTGCTGGGCCTGATAGGGGGCACTATTATACAGTGCTGGGCCTGATAGGGGGCACTATTATACAGTGCTGGGCCTGATAGGGGGCACTATTATACAGTGCTGGGCCTGATAGGGGGCACTATTATACAGTGCTGGGCCTGATAGGGGGCACTATTATACAGTGCTGGGCCTGATAGGGGGCACTATTATACAGTGCTGGGCCTGATAGGGGGCACTATTATACAGTGCTGGGCCTGATAGGGGGCACTATTATACAGTGCTGGGCCCGATAGGGGGCACTATTATACAGTGCTAGGCCTATAGGGGGCACTATTATACAGTGCTGGGCCTAATAGGGGGCACTATTATACAGTGCTAGGCCTGATAGGGGGCACTATTATACAGTGCTAGGCCTGACAGGGGGCACTAATACACAGTGCTGGGCCCAACAAGAGGGGGCACTATTATACAG